>JABFTP020000103.1:59427415-59772415 GCA_013387265.2 Cryptolaemus montrouzieri
GCTGCATCGAAAAACATAACAATCCTATAATGCCAATAATTTTATTCGAAAGTCAAACCTGAAACGGTGCAATACAGTAGAGATGAATAAGTTTTTAATGGGTCATCAAACTTTTCATTCAATACTCCTCGAACATACCTTACAATCAAATAACTTCAACTTCTACTGCAACTTTAATCAATTAATAAAATAGTTGTAATTATAAAATTTAAAATATAATAATTGTAATAATTGTAATAATACTAATTAAAGAATGTCAGTAAATTCACGGCAGATGTCTATATGAAATTCGGGATTGAAAAATGTAAGACTCTGAACATTCAAAGAGGAAAAGTCATATTATACAGTGTATGAGGGATGGAAAAACGTACAAATATCTGGGATACCTATAAGCCATAGGAGAAGATTCGGTCCGAGTACAGTCAGCGTCTGAAGACTGTGCTGAGGTCAATGTTGAACTCGGGGAATCTAGTCAAATCAATTAACACCTACTCCATTCCAGTGTTGCTTTATACATTTGAAATAATCAGATAGACTAAGACAGGACTAGATGATATTCAAAGGCAGACCGAACGATGCTGACAAAGTACAATAATCACCATCCAAAATCGTCTGTGATAAGACCAACTTTGAAGCGGAAAGAAGGAGGACGCTGATTAATGGATGTTGTCAACTCACACACTGAACACATTGAAAATCTCATAGAATTCTCCTCTGCAAAAGCTCGCACTTCTGACCTCTATAGAGTGGTATCGTTGGCTGATAAGGGATATACACCTCTGAATCTTGCTACCAGGGATGACCTGCTGAATCCACCGTTCCTATCAGATACTGAAAACAAGATCAATGGTCAAGAAAGGAATTGCATGGACAACAACACCATGAGATCAATCAACCACACATCGACAAAGAAGCTTCCAACAAGTGGTTGATGAAAGGATAACAGAAGGATTATTTATGGCCATTTGAGACCAAGTCAATGCTACAAAAAACTACAGAAAATTGACCTTGCTATTGAGATCAAACAGATGTGGCACCTCGATGAATTAGATATCGTTCCTGTCATCATTTCTTCGACTAGGTTAATACCCAAAAGTTTGGATGATAGCTTTAAGAAATTAGAATTGCATAAGAGTACTTATATAGAAATGCAAAAAGCTGTAATTCATAATACATGTAGGATAGTAAGAAAATCTAAATCAATTATGTTGTAATCGAGCCTATCCCCTTAGATTGCCGAATCTGGGAAAGGTAAATTATATCCAGCTAACAGCTGAGATAGTGCACAAGTCCACGATAATAAATAATAATAATGAAATTAAAAGTGATATTTCTATGAGATCACGATTTTTTACTTAAATTTCATTTGTTTACAGTATTTCCCCTTAACAATTTATATTTTTTCATCATTCACGATCTGATTACAAATTTCAATAACCAGATTGCGTGTTATGTCGTTTCACATATACTACTAAATATTCAGCGTGAAATAATTACTTATTATTTTATCAGATAAACGGTTTACATACCTGGTGAAAGATATCATCATACTCAAAATATTAGGTTGTATACTTAATACGATCAAGAATCTCTAATGTAAACATTAGCATTATTAACGAATTAGTTTGAAGATTTATGCGCTCTCTGAATTTGTCATAGGTCAGAGCCCCTGAATTTCAATTTTCAGCATAATGATACCCGGTGATTATAAAATTTTGAAAACAACATGTTGTACGAAAATCTGGAACATATGTCAGGAATTGTTTGATCTTCACTGAAAGATAATAGATTGTCAAGAATATCACCACAAAGGAAACGAAACAGTATAAGAATATCTCTATCAGAATGAATGAGTCACTGCTGTATTGCAGAAACTTGTAGACTATACTATGCATATTTTTGTATACATAAGTCACCAGCTCGACATGAAAAACCTCACGATCTTCTTATCTAACGCTGAGCAATCGAATAAGCAACTGGAAATTGTGTTTAGCACTCAAAAAGCAGAAATTTGGAAGAAAAGTGAGAGTTGTTCATGTAAAAAAAGACAAAGAGATAAAAGATCATGGTTGTACACTCAACTTTTTCCCTACTGCTCTACTGATACCAGAGGAAGAATCGTATAAATACATAAGAATACTATAAGCACTTGAGATCAAGATGGCTGAAATGATTAATACACTGAAAGGGGAACTCTACCACCGAGTTGAATAGGTCCTTCGCTCAACTGAATGCCACATCAGAGTTTATGGCTTTGAATATCTGGGCAATATCACTGTATCACCAATTCTTTTGGAATAACCGGTTTAACAGAAACTGTCCTACGTAATATAGATACAAAAATGAAGACATTGCTAACCAAGTTCGGAATCCGTATTCGTTAACCAATGGACCATTGTTTCAGAAAATTGAGGTTGGTAGAGGCCTGGCAAACCTTGAATTTACCAATGGAATTAAAATGTTGGAGCTGAAGAATTACTTTCTGAATAAAACCTCCTACCTTTCTTCCCAGTTCTGTGAAATTCACAGCGTATCGGTCAGTGCATAAGGGAATCCACCTAGAATGAAAAAACACGACTTTTCGGCTGGATGGCACCAGCTACTCTCAAGTCGGAGTATCATGCTACTACTCTATTTGCCGCTGATTGCTGAGTTTATATTCTTGTGCGATCTCAGTTCGTAGCTTCAAGACGGCGCCGCGTTACTATTGGTCGGTGGCCTGACCCGTGGGCGTTGCATGTTTGACTCCGCCGTAGCTATTACTCTGTTGGCGCTTAGTTGTCTTGTGTGTGGTGCTATAGGTTTCAACATTGTTTTCCAGATGATAAGTATGTTTAGCGCCTCATCTCTTTTCTTCATTGTCGTGTTTTTCTCTATCTCGATGGCTTCTCTGATTATTCTTTTCCTGAGTTGTTTCTATGTTGGCTAGTTGTTTCGTGTTGTCGTAGTCCAGTTTGTGGCCTGTGTTGTGTGATTGTTGGAAAATAGGCTTGTTGTTTTTCAGAGTTTTGTGTCCTTGAATCCGGACCTTCATTCTTCTCTTTGTTTCCCCAATGTAGACGAGTCACAGTCTGTACATGGAATTTTGTAGACTCCTTGGTTTTTGAGTGGTTTCCGGTCCTTTGGTGTTCCCAGATTTTTACGTACCGTGTTGTTAGGTTAGAATGGCAGGAAGGCTAATTCTCTAGATTCTGTATCCTCTACTGTTTATTTGTCGAGAGGTTTATTGTATTCGATGGCTTTGTGTATTGCTCTTCTCTTGTCTCCATTTTGTTGAAGGATATCCTTGAGCTTTGTCAGTTCGTTGATGATGTTGTTGGGTGAGCAAGTACTTTTTGATCGGTAAACGAGTGTCTTTATTACTGAATTAATTTGATCTGGATATAGCTGTGCACGAGTTGCCCATATATCTGTTCAATGCACTACTAAATATATATATATATATATATATATATATATATATATATATATATATATATATATATATATATATATATATATACAGACTATTCTTATAAAGATGGTCGTGTAATCTTGAGGTTATATATTATTATGGATTTTCATATATTATCTTGCAGTAGGCAGCAGTCATATATAAATTATATTCCGTTGCATATGTATACAAGCTGTTGATATAATGTTACATTCATAAAGATACTGAAATAGTTGACTGATTTAAAATAAATGTAAAAGATGAGTGGTTATTCTGCTGATTATTGGTTCTTCACTTAGTGCGATTCCTTAAAATTCACAAAACTATCAAAATTACGATTTACGAGAATTATATATTTATAGGATGTTCTAGTGAAGAACTTGGGGATGGCAAAATAATATGGTGATGTCGTAAGTTTTTTCTTAGAAAATATGGATCCGGGGCATGTTTCATAAACTTGAGTTCGTGCAGTATCTATAACTCGACGAAATTCTTATAGTTATCTTGGCAGATATTCGACTCGATCATCTAGCTCTAAGCGACCCCAAGACTGACAATAATATTGCTCATCATATCATTCTTCCTTAGTAAAATTTTAATATTGTGCATATCGAATGAATATTTGATAATCATTGAGAAATTTAATTAAAGAACACAGCGTGATGTTGATATTTCACAACAATAATTAGTACTTTTTCTTTAGGCAACAAGTATTCTTCAACAGGACAAAGCAACAGGAAAGACGATCATTTTTTTTGTTAAAGACTCATCAACTCTCAATTTTATTGTACAATAATTCGGCTTAATATTGATAGCTAATGGTTCACTGAACAAAGATTTCAGTAGTAAAATTGACCCAAATTATTGGTTTAACGAATTTTCGGTTAGGTTTGCTATTTATAATTCCATAACAATGTGTTTAATTCGAAATATATGAATCATATAAAATTTTTTACTATCCATATTGCTGGCACTAATGAACTATATCATTTAGCATTCCTAAAGAATGAAAATAAAAATATTACATAAAATCATTTGCTGTGAGATTATGATTGGTAATAAAATCATAATACTTTATGATATCCTAAGATTCCTAAATAAGTTGTGTTCATTGATAAGTATTGATGCTAATGAATGGCTTTGGACCATATTTTATGGGATTACTATCTGTGTAGACAGAATATAATATGCAAGCTACTTTCTTTTTCTTTTGAGTGAAAATATGCATTGGGACATTTCGATGATATATCTCCACTGATTATAATACATTTTCCTTTGAATTGAATATTTAAAATTACAAGAAGGGTTCTACGATGTAAGAAATATCAATGTATCGAAATAGGGCCTTGTGGAAGCCCCGAAAGCGACGAATCGAACGCCGCTGCTTGATCTGTTCTACTTGCAGACCGAGCCATGGCAGCCGACAGCTGCAGCGGCGGCGTTTACTGGAAGTAGGGGCAGCAAGGTAACGAGGATTAAGCTAACCTCCTCAGTCCGCCCCTTCGCCCGTTCCGGTCAAGTAAGACCACGTCCTGTCCTTGTTGTGCCGTTGTGACAGTGTCGTTCGTGCGTATTAGACTGTTGTAGTTGCGTTGCGTTGTTTTCTATATTTTGTATCAGCCATTTATAAATACAGCTCGTTCGATGTATGTCTTAGACTATATGTACCTGAATGTATTAATTTAATAGCAGATATTTCTTGTTAAATTATCAAAGAAAAAAACGTATTTCAGGGTTAGTGAATGTGAATTTGATCATCTATGACCTTCCATCACTTCAATGACCGTTCAGTCTCTATATACCAATAGAAGGCAAAATAGATAAAATGAATTTTTTCCACTATATAAGAGGTTATTAATTCTCTTCAACTTCTGAACCGAAATGAAGACCTCATAATAAGTGAACCATTAAATTTATTCATGGTGTTTATTGATTACAGCTCGGTCAATTTAACTCTAAAAATAGAGGTGCCTTTGCGTCAACACCCAAAAAATGTGAACACTTGTTTGAACGTTAACGACATCATTATTTCCTTGTGTGCAAAAAAATTTAATTTCAGCTTGAAGTTAGCAACTATGTATTTTTTTGGTTTTCATCGAGTTGGTTAGATTTATGATAAAAATATTTCTGATGAAAATTTTAGATCATAGAATTATCTACAAAAATTGTTCTTACACCTTGTTGTAACTTGTACTTCATAAGCATGATGACGCTGCTTACGTATATCACTGGACAACTATTAGTCTGCGTGACTAAGACATTAATAAGTCACCGTATGGCAAAACATCGGCTTCTTCTGAAATTTTCTTCGACGAATTCATTACAGTTCCAACTAGCTAATACCAATTCATAATAAGTCTCGATGAATTATAATGTCAAAAGCAAAATTTTCTATTGAACATATTTTAGTCATGCAATGCAATAAATGAATTCCATCCAACTGGTATAAATGTTGATGTTGGTGAAGATATTAATTAATTGCTATTACTTGTTTCTCGAACTCCAATCGAAAAAATTATTCATTTTTGGACTCCGTAAAGGCAACAGCCACCGGAAACATACGAGTTTATCAGATTATCGTAAATCTTAAAAAAACCTTATTTTTACTTGCTATAACTGGCTGTGATACCATATCAGCAATGTTCCGGAAGACTGAAGCAACAGTTTCGAAAATCAAGATTTGCAAAAGCTCTCGAAGATTCTCTATTCCAGATACTCTATTCAACAACGGAATTCGCTTTTTTCGTCTGTATATAGAGCTACAAAAAAGTAACTTTCATAGACAATTATGTCAGTTATATTATGCAAAACATATAACGTATAAAAACGTGTGCAATTGGCTTGCCTTCCCTCAACCGCGGCTTCTACTCACCAAAATATTCATCTTGTACTCTGTGACAAAAAAGTATCCGGAAATTTGGAATAAAACACAAATATCTTGATCTACTTCCCAACCGTCTTTAAAGGATTTGTACCACTCGTACACTTGGAATTTCGATAGAACAGCGTCTGCATAGGTCTTTTCCAGCCTTCGCAAAGATTCAGTACACATAATTTCGTTCAAAACACAAAATTTGAGACAAACTCTTGGTTCAATATTTTCTTCCTTTGTAAAATTCGCAGAGTACCACTGTGGTCGACTGGTTTCAACAGCTGTCGTAAACAAACTAGTTGACAGATTGCTGTCATTTTTAGCATAGTAATTGAGGAGTGTCCTAACAACTCACGGAAACTTAGAATACTTGAAAATACTCAACGCGGGCAATTTAAATGAGACTTTTTCGATACTTTTTGTCACACAGTATATTACCAGGCCTAAGTGTGTACCCTGATAAATGGGATTGGACGCTTATTGATTTTGCATTGGAACCAATTCAGAAAACTTCTTAATACTAATTATGCATCATAAAAAGGAATGTTGTTCGAAATGCGGCTATTCAAATGTTGAGTCTTTAACAAAAGATGATCTTTATACCAACGATGTAAGCTACCACAGAAGCCACATTAAAAATACGCTATAAGTACACTACCTCGTCGGTGTCAAGGAAATCCTTACATAATATAAAGAGAAGTATGGCGTCAATTTTTGTTGAAAATTTCGTGATCTACAATTATTGTTCGCAAAGATCATCATAAAACTAATCAATGATAACTAAAGGAAAATTTTATTTATACCATTCACTTTATTTGTATAGCGTTTCGACGACAAAGCGTTTTCATTCATCATGAGAACTAAAGTAAGAAGTTTTCATTTTGTATATGTCTCATGATAGTGTTATGTCGTCGAAACAAATGAAGTAAATAATTTTGAATCAAATTTTCTTTCATTTTTCATGAAACTAATCGTTTCTCTGAAAATATGAACAATTCAAAATTTCGAATTTTGACCTTGAATAAAAATTTTTGAGCACATATGATCGATGAGGACTTTTCACAATTTCATTATAATCGTGTCACTATCGTTCATGCTACTTTTCATGCAGCTTTGGGAATTTATTTCAGGTTAAATGTCTAAATTGACCGGATTGTTATAACTAATAGATTTGCGTGATACTTGAAATGATGAAAATTTTGCTATCTTTATTCTTAGCAAAAAAAAATTCGGGATATCGATGTAATCAATGAGTGTGCTAAGAATTTGAAGTAACTACGATAAAATTATTCACGTTCAGATAAATTTCTCTTAACCACAAATGATTTCGCAGCTCATCAAAACACGGCAAGAACTTTATGAAAATTCAAGAGAAGATTTGTGTTGGTTATTTCAACTAGGGATTCACCAAACATCTGCTGCAAAGAGGAGATAAGACTTCACAGTTATGTTATAAAGAAATTTTTAATCTCGGTGTCCCTGAGATCCCAAGCTGATGAAAAATGTATGATTCAGCACCCGCTAAGAAGAAGGCTTAGTAACTAAGCGCTTCTCTATTGTTCGGAACCATACAAATTTAATGTCTTTTATATGATTTTGGATTTCCATATGTATCTTGTAAAGAAGAATGTAGTTGGTTCAATTTAATTTCTAATTTAGAAGCCGCTTAATACTTCATAGGGTTTAAGTGCTCACCCCCATTTAATTGTTTTACCTAACTTTATAGATATCTATACACTCAACTATTAAATTCTGTCAGAAATGTTTTTAAGTATCTCCGTACCCCGATTCTGGAGCAAAATATATAACTATTCTCATACCCTCGCGAGTTTGAATGTATTCTGAATCTCAACAAGTTTGGCGTTAACACAACATGTTTTAAGTAATTTGGTCATTGAACTATTCGAAACGATATATTATTGAGAATGGTTAAAATTTTTTCTCACTTTTTTTTACTCAAATTACATACATCATATTGATTCTGGCCTGCGATATCACCTAATAGTTATTCATTCATTCTGATGAAAAGAGAGAATTGAACACTAGAAAAAACCGACAAGTGTCAATCTTCACATACGTAATTTGATAATTTCATTCGACAGGGAGAAAAAGTAACAACTAGTCGGTGAGTGTGTTCTGAACAAAAAGTGAAAACAGAATGATTGGGTAACTTTCATTCATCATTTTAATCAGATCTTCGATTGAATTTAGAACAGTCCATGACTGCATGACTTATAGTTTCCTCAGCCTCACCACACTCGCAATTTGGAAGAGTCTACAGAATTCTACTCCCTGTGAAAAGGATCTTGCATGATGAACTTGCTTCCATTCACCTTTCCAAAATCGAAAGAAGCAATCATAATACTGAGTAAATCGGTTTCTCAGATTTCACTCCGAAGTTCATAGATGATTAAAAACATTCCGGAAGAGAGTGACACTTATTTCAACTTCTTTTTGATGCTGATTGCCTGTGGATGTTGAGGAATTATATTGCAGATGACATGTCCGGAAATTGGGATTGAGCAGATGCCACCACTTATGATTCTCATGGCATAATTCAATTGTAAATTAATTCTATGCACATGATCACTATTCGCCTAAACAGAAAAACAGTACTTATCTTTAGAAAAGACCAGAGGAGGTGTTGCAGATCGAAGATTGTGAACATCGGCACCCTTGGAGAGCCCAGCTAGTTTCTGTAAAATGCTATTTATAGTATTTATCATTTGACTCAATTTATCGATATGTGATTTGTATGTTAACGAGTCTGATGCGACACAAAGGTATTTCGGACAGAAATTAGGATTCAGTGATCCATTTCAATACCCTCAATTGGTTATCCTTTTGATGATATTTCATATGTGATTTCCAAGGAATAATGCAAAGACGACTCTCTCTGAAGAACTTCTAGATCGGCAGTCAAAATTTGCTCAATAGTTTGGGAGTTATCGTGACGAAAAAGCAGAGCAATCTCATCGGTATGAATGCACTCATTAAAAGAGGTTGTAAGAATAGCACTCATATATGAAATGAATAATAAAGATGCAAGAACTGATACTTATACGATTAAGCAGTATTTCATACGAGATAACAGAATTCGATGAATATCAATCGTTTCAACTTGTATCAGGCGGTTGAAAAAAAAACAAAGTATGTGAATATTTGTGAGATTCTTTTTATATGTATTTTAGTCACTTATAATGAATTATGTTTTTCCTCTCAATAATAATAATAATAATTGAAAAATGACTCTATCAGATTGTACTACAATAGGCCTGTTATCACTGAAATAGTGGTGTATGCTAAATAAGTTCCAGGAGAAAAAGTCCAAATACATAGACCTTGCTATTGAGATCAAGCAGATGTGCCACCCCGATAAAATAGATATTGTTCCTGTCATCGTATCCTCGACTCGGTTAATACCCAAAACTTTGCATGATAGGCTTGGGAAATTTGGATTGCTTAAGAATACCTACATAGAAATACTAAAAGCTGTAGTTCTTAATACATGTAGGATAGTTAAAAATTTTATGTCAAGTATATTGTAATCGATCCTATTTGCTGAATCTGGGAAAAGGTAAATTATATCCAGCTAACAGCTGAGATAGTGCATAAGTCCACGATAATAAATAATAATAAGAATCTACCGTTCCTATCAGATACTGAAAAACAAGAGCAATGGTCAAGAAAGAAATTGCATGGAAGACATCACCATGAGATTAATCAACCACACATCGACAAAGAAGCCTCCAAATTGATGAAAGGAGAATTATTCGCGGAAACAGAGGGATTCCTTATGGCCATCCAATACCAAGTGATCGCTACAAACAACTACAAAAAAATTTATTATGAAGGACTGAACATTACAAACAGATAGGTGCAGAAAATGCCATATAAGATCGGAGACTATACAGCATATTACGTCCGGATGCGAACAACTGGCCAATACGGACTATCTTCACAGGCATAATCAAGTGTGTAACATTATCCATCAGAAACGTGCACATAAGTACGGACTTCTGAATACCTTCCAGCCATATTACAAGTAACCACCGGCGCCCGTATTGGAAAATGACATCAGATTATTCTACGATAGGCCTGTTATCACTGACAGAATGGTGACGAATAATAGGCCGGACATAGTTGTGTATGATAAGAGAGCCAGAACATCAATGCTAGTGGATGTCGCCATACCGAGTAATGACAAAGTGCTGAACAAGTTCCAGAAGATAAAGTCCAAATACACAGACCTTGCTATTGAGATCAAGCAGATGTGGTACCTCGAGAAAATAGATATTGTTCCTGTCATCCTATCCTCCACTGGGTTAATACCCAAAACTTTGCATGATAGCCTTAAGAAATTAGAATTGCATAAGAATACATAGTCATCATAGTCATAATTGGGTAGTTCGTCATAATCGGGTGATGTGTCACAATAGGGGAATCTGTCACAATCAGGTATTCTTTTGCGGTCAGCATTTTTCTGTTTTATTTTTTCATATTGAATGTAAAAAACTGATTCATCATTAATGGTTAACACACATACTGACACTCTTGGGAAAATTAGATTTCAACCATCACCTCCGTAGTGTCCTTAGTGAAAACATGTCTTAGCATTATTCGGTTTTTCATAAAAATCGAGCCTATAGTTCTGTTGACTTTTTTAACTTGTGGAACATTCAGAACACTGCACACATAAAATGAAAAGGTCATCAATATTTAGCAACGCAAAACTTTGTCCTTTACAAAATATGGTAACGACATGGCAAATATGGTTCTTATCCATCTGATAGTAATCTCTCATAAAAATTATTTTAGAGCAGTTAAGTTTTAGGTTCTGATGTTTTTCGTTTTCCTAATTTGAATATGCTCATAATATTGATGCTTGCCTGTCTAAAATTACCAATATTTTATCTTTTCACGATCCCATGTCTATAATGAGTAAATATACTAACAATGAAAGGTCTAAAAATTACTAATTATTAGTAATATAAGAGAACATCGACCTGAAATATGAAGTCTCCTTTAGACAGATAGTCAAAGTGAATGAAATTACTGAACAATATTGTCTTTTAAATGTCATTTGACTGAAAGAAAAACAAAATAGGTAAGCTATTGATCCTCGTAGAGGATATATTTTACTTGAACTTGAAATTCCATTGAATTCAATTAAAAAATGAATGGACTATTAAAGGGGGTAAGGTTTTAAAGGTGATTTTTTGTGGCTACATGAGTAACATAGTTTCATGAAATTCAATTACATATTATTGAACAAGGTTTTCGCGAACAGAGATCGACAATCGACAATATTCTGTTTCTCGAAAGTCACATACACAATAAAAAGTTTTAGGAGTGTTCTTTTATATCGAAAAAGCGTATAATATGACGTGGAAACACAATATAATACAATCCATGATTGACCTGAAAATTTCCGGAAACATGTTAAAGTTCATAATAAACTTCCTGAGCAATCGATATTTCGAACACATACTCAGATATAATACTTTATATTTTATATTTTGGCACTCCAAAAGAATGGAATACCTCAAGGAAGCGTACTCAGTACTAAACTCTCTCTAATAGCAATTCACTGGGTGTCATCGTAAAAGTACAACGACCGGTTGAGATCAGCCTTTATGCTGACGACCTAGTTTTATTTGCCATCGGAAAGAACCTACGCACGCTACAATTACTGATTCAGAAAGCTATAAAAGAAATGAAAGAGTGGACTCAAGAACTATGCAACAGAACTTTATATACACATGCCTGAACTTCTCGATACGAATTACTCAACTATACCACCATGGATCACCTCACCAACCTAGATCAACAGGGAACTTATGAAATTCAATAAATTCAAAACGAAACATCGAATTAGATACATCACTCCGGAAAATATAAGATGAAAACCGAGACGCTCTTTTCATATATACGGACGCATCTTGTAACGATAAAGGACGTACCGTAGGCCTGTCGGTTGTAAGCCCCAACCATACGATTAAATTCAAAATAAAAAACAGCAACATCTCCATAGGAGAAATGTTAGGAATACACCACATTCTTCTGGAAATACTGAGTAAGCAAGAACCCCAATCTCAGTACATGATATGCACTGATTCTGTAGGCTCAGTCCAAACTAGCAACCAACTATATCCGAGTAATCCCATAGCTCAACAGATCTCCGACATCAGATACCAACTAGAAAAAGTAATAAGAAAGTGAAATTCGTTAACGTCCCATTTCATACTAATATTGAGGGTAACGATTTAGCTGATGAGAGTGCAAAAGAAGCAGCAGCATCCCCTGAACTTCAACTCCAAAATATACCCATAAGCAAAGTCCTTATATCCGACATGAACAGCAGAATTCGAAATCTATATGTAGAACACAGGAAATTAAACTAAGCGAACAAGATCCCCTTCATTACAAAAGCAGGAAAAACCTACTTTCTCATCGAAAAGAAGACACCAAGTGAAAATATGAAAATATGTCGACTGAGAGCAGGGCACACAAGACTAACACACAGGTACATACTTACATACTATATATATATATATATATATATATATATATATATATATATATATATATATATATATATATATAATGTAACAGGGAACCAACCATACTATCTTGCGTATGATTCAATAAACGAGTGAAAAAAAAACTGCTTCAATTCTCATCTTGCACTCTATGAGTGCCAGACGAAGACAAGGGTGAAAGGAAGGGGTTTTGGGACAGGAATCTGTAACAATGGAAAAAGAAAACCAGCAGAAAGATATTTTAACAATCATACCTGACACTTATATATCTAAACACACTTGAATTTAAGAAAAGATTTTACATAGAAAGCAAGGCCATAAAAAGGACTAACGAGATAATCAAAAAGTACATAACCTGCGATATTTCCTTTTTCGCAGAGATGTCCTTCCGTCGCAGTATGGATCTCCTGAAACATAATCACTTCTTTGTTCTAACTTGCCAATTTGAAGTATAATCTCGCGAAATCCTGTCAATATTCAAATCCCTTCAATATTAAAACTCAACAAATCAATTCCCTCTCTGTTTGACCGAAAGAGCCCCGATGGCTAGGTTCGGTCTTCTAAGTGATGCCGATTATGATCTATAGATGTTCTAGAATCATTATGAACCCAATAATTTGGGTTGGCATCTCCCATATATTATTTCTCCGAGGTTCTTGTTCGATTTAAAAAAAAATTGCGAAAAAATTTATTTTGACAGTCGTTTTAAAAATATGACAAATGTCAAAAATAGATAAAAAAACACACTGTACGTATTAGATGCTAATAACCCTCTGTGGTTGAAGCTGGAATAAATAAGAAAAGAACATGTTATTGTACAACTTTTGAAGTATGTGAAATATTGAAGAATAGGCCAGCGACAGAGATTATCCAGTGGCACTTTGAAAAAGGGCTTTTGCTGTGAACATTTTCACTTTTTACCAGATTGGCTGAAACAAAAATTGATATGCATTTTAAATGTGATGTTTTTCTCGAAGAATCAAGAAGAGTGCTTCTTCCTCTATTTTTGTAGCACTTGGAAGTGAAAACGCTATTCTAGCTCGAAAAATCGCGGTTAATTTGTAATCAAAAAATAGAAAAAAAAAGAATAAAAATATAAAAAACTCTTCCCGACCAAATTAGCTGATTTATGCGATCTAGAAAGGTTCAAATTTTCAGAAGGATCGGTTCAGTAGATTTTGAGTGCTAAGGTTCACGAACTTAAATAATAACGTTTTCGGCAAAATCGATTTTTGTTTCCATATAGTGAATAACTGTCGTTCAGCATATTCAATGCATCTTTTGCTCTTGTCAACGTTAAATTCTACTTTCTTTTGTTGAGATTGAAGCTTCTTCGTTCGCTCTGGTTATTCGCTGTTCATTAATTAGGCGCGCGCACTGGTGAGCACTTGAGCCTGTAGATAAGCCCATTTCATTCAAAAAGGACAACATATCAGATCATCCCGAATTGAAATTGCTAGCTGCTACATCTGTTGCAATTTCAACAATGATTTCAGTACCGCTTACTGATTTTGGAGAGATTTTACAAATAAGTTGGTTGAGACTCTCATTGCTATTTTGCGTCCTAAACACCGATGCAAAAGTGCGTATTTGCTCATATCTCCATAGATTTTTTTTATGGTTGTTGTAACATCTGTAGGAAGTAGAAAACAAAAGAAATTGTAGCTAGCTGCTCTCTACTAGGGTTATCGAGCGGCTAACGGGCAGGCATAAAAATCAGGTGTGTGGAAAAAATAATGAGAAAAATGCAAGAAAGCATTTAAACCTTTATATTTTGTTTCTTCAGAGAAGGATGACGTGGTTCAATGTAATAAGCTGTAACTATTGTTTGTATTGGGTTTCTAAAAACCTGTTTAAGTAGCAAAATAATTTCAATATACTTACGAGGACTAGTTCAGTTTACGCGGCATTCAAATCTCAAACAACAAGGCTTCTTTGCCATTATAGGTATGAATCAGCATATATGAACGTGCAATATGAGCTATATGGACGTAAGATGAAGGAAATATATCATAGCTTTATTTTCTAATGTAAACTGCAGTTGGATTTTAAACCATTCTAGAGGATATTAAAATTGCCTTTTATGTTATTGTATCGAATAAGTCACTATATGGATTATATATATTTGAATAAAAATCATTTTTCATTTATAAATTTGAAGAAGCCTCAATGTCTCCTCTGGTAAGATTATATATAGACTATACTGCATATACATATCATCGACTAATATCGAAGTAAGGGCTTAGGGTCTATAAAGCGAAACCTGCCATTACCGAACATAGAGGATAATATAAATCAACATTATTGCTGTGAGTGGTTGTTATCTAGAATTTAGGAATAACATAAAATCTATAATGAAGAAAGATATTAAATTTGAAGGGCCAATGTACATTTAATAACTAACAATTCACTGTTGATTGATTTCAAACAATCTCCACCTATCTGTATTTCTTACTTTATTTTAGTTATCTAATTCGAAGTTGATTATACTCAGGTAAAATTTGTATTCATTTCATAGAATCATAGAATGCTAGAATGTCGCCTTTGGTGAGCAGTGGATAAATCCAGAAACTAGAGAAATTAAGATTTATTCTCTATGGAGATTTAGTATTCAAGCTGATTATGATGATTGTGCACATATGTATCCGTTATCTTACCATACCAATATAGTTTCTATGCGAGAAGGTCAGCAAATATCGTTAGGAAAGATGAATAAATTCACATTCTTCTAATCAAGATTTCTGATATTATAAAAATCTTTTTGAAACAATATATCAGCTTTTATTTGTTTTCAATTGAAATATACTTTTGCAGTCAGGTAAGTATCATCGGTGTATGATGATAACTTGGTGTTGTTAGATAGTGTATTCTTGTATAACATACTCGAAACAATAACAGAAATGACTTTTCACACTATAAAATGTGAATGTCTGATTGAATGATTTAGCTTACTAAAAAACGAGTTTAGTGTTTTTCTCTAACAAAATAGTTTGTCTGTCTAGATTTCAGTGCACATCTGACAACACCGTATATAAGGTTACAACAACGCAACAACTAGAGCACTGTCAACCTGTTAACATTCCTTCCTGTGTTCTCCTGGCTGTATTTGAATACCGACAGTTCTGGTGAGATCAGAGTACGATCGATCAGATTTGTAAGAATGATATTTCTCTAACAAAAATTCTGAAATTTTCTACCATATGTTCATTCGATACACCTCAAACCTATGCCTTATCCTTTGGAAGTTAATTGAAATTGGAATATTTCGAAAATTATGCTTTGTGGTGGACTACTACCCATTTTTTTAAATAAAGAGTAGCGTGAAATAGGTTTGCCTGATTCGAACCAGCAATTTGTGTTCTCGTGTTTCAGTTTTTGACTCATAAAATATGAAAAATTAACCTCTCATATTTGTATTAACTACAAAAATGCAGTGAACGAGTTCCAACAAATACCTAAAACTCACGATGAAAATGGTGTTAAAGTAGATTAATTGTGGCGGCCATTTTCATTTGGCAGCATCTGTCACATCTGTTGTCCATTATTCAGTTCCTGGTGCTAAATGATTATAGCAAGTTCTACTGCTATTGAGCAAGACGTATAAATATCTTGAATATCAAAATCCATTAGTCTTAAAGAAATACAAGTTGAGAGCACTTTACGACTGATGAGAAGACTTTTCAAAGTCGATCCTCCACGTCCAGTAGCCAAATTCGAGAAGACCTCTTGAGTTAACAATCAGCAAACACTCGTAGTCCATAGAACGTCAAATCGGCCAAGAACATTTTCGTGGTTAGTAAAAATATGAAGGTGAACCCAAGCCAGTCAATTGCCTATGGTGCACAAAGTTGGCCTTTAGTAACACTTAACTTGCAAAATTTTGTGTAAGAAATTGTACCCGCACAAGTTTCAACTAATCTAAATGCTCTAAGTTAATAAACATATACAACGCCGATGTTGCATTGACTGGGATACGTTTAGGAAAGCCCTCTGATTTCAACACAAACAAATCATTTTCAGCAACGAGACGCATTTTTCGATCCAGAGTTATGTTAACAAACAAAAGTCTTTTGAATAAAATGACGTCAGCACCCATGAGGTTGACCAGTTGACAAAGCATACATAAAAATATTTGGTGCGAATTTTGATTATCTCTCGCGATAGTGACGTGAATTGGCTAACAAATCCCAGATATTTAGCAATAATCCGTCACATATCGATGCCCAATCTTCAATCTGATCATCGTGGTCATTAAATATTGGACTCCTAAATGAAAAAGAGGATTTATTCAATATCTCATACACCACATGTGTATTTCAATTCTACATCAATCCGCCATTAGTTGAAAATCCTTTATATGAAAAACAAACAGATATATATATATATATATATATATATATATATATATATATATATATATATATATATATATATATACTATATGAATAGATATCTTCATAATTTCTTAACATAATATTCTTAATCTGATCGTTTGCAAAAGAAATTGAAGAACCAACTAGTGGAGTAGCCCATAAATTGGTGAATTTTTGTCGAACGACAAAACGGAGAATGAGTCCCTTAATTTTCGCCCTGCCACAATAGGTGCAATCCCCCGAATCTTCAAAATCCTACCTTTTCACATGAAGAGTTCGCGTTTGGGCAAAAATCGGATTATCTGATTTTCAGGGTGCTTTAGACTAACCACTTATTGATAACATCTTTCCTTCTCTCACTATTGAAAGTAAAGTTTCGATACCTATATCGGGGTCGTGAGCCAAGAATCGATATCAGAAGAAACCGAAGCATAGATATTAACACTAGGTCAATGGGTGAATTAATAAAAAAGAGAATGATGAAAACTTTTTTTTCCTAGAAAAATGTTTAGTTTCAGGCATGTGGAATAGAAGATTTGGGGAATTGATAAACAAGGATTTATTGAGTGAGTTCTGCATAGAATAGAATAAATTCATTTTACTTACTAAACTTTATTATATACTTATATATTAGAAACATACTTAAATAATTCAACAATTCTAAAGCATAAAACAAAACCAAATCTCATCCTCACAATCCCTCAGAAACAACAAATTTCTAAACGATTCATAAGAAGTCTATTTAGATCCTTGTTAAAGGTAGAACCTGCTTCCGGAAACAACCTCACGACTAGTATTAAAGTTGCCATTATTGATAGATATGACAGTGCCTCCTTGTATAAATTCGGGAAGATAGACTTCAGTTCTTTGCAGTATATAAGAGGATTGGTGTAGAGGTGAGAAATAGAGTAGCTGATATACACACTGAATTCATTAGAGTGAACCTTGTTTCTTGCAGTGCACAACCGCTGTTTATGGTGATACCAAAAATTATAGTCTGAGGTATCTCCCTCTGCTGCATCAAGGTCACTGCCTCTAGTCCCTGATCTGTTCTTAATGGAAGTACTTTTAATTATTTCAGCAATATTAGGTTGATGATATCAATTTTCACTAAGACTCCTTCTAACATAAAAAGAAGAGTTCCACCTTGTGGCCACATCAAGCACTATTTTTTGTTCCTCCCCTTCACACCAAAATTTCTTTGTGTCTTTTGAATAGCATCGCTTACCACAATATTTATTGTATGAACAAAGCATGGTATGTGATTGTTTCCTCCAAAGCCCTCAGCATGACTTACATCCCCGCAATATTGGCCTCATTGTCCGCCACATTTTTTTCTGATTTTTTTAATTGTCAACTCTGGGGAGCTGGCGATGCCTGTCATGCCGTAGCTGTGCACGTCCAAGATGATTTAAGGTGTTTTTCCACTCGCTTCGTGAAAAGGGCCAGATTGTAAGTTATCGGAAAGATAGTGACGTTCCTACAACGTCCGCTGATGAGTTTTTCGCGAGTGTGGTTTTTCTTTGAAACTGAATTCTTTCCTGAATTGAGCATTTCAGTGCTTCAGACCATTTACCACAAAAGTACCTGTATGAAGGAGAAATGCAAGCAAACTGTCCCTTTGAGCAAGAGGCTGTACATCACGCGTATCTCTGAGTGGTTGATGTGACGTACTGCTCTCTTCTAGACACTATCCAATAGCAATAAATATGCAATAAATGTTTGGGTGTGGAACCCCACACATGGGGGCCTAGTCGCACCTGTGCTTTGTATTCAAGCATCAGCTTTGATGACGTGAAGTACTGCATAGGCATGAAAAAAAAAACTAAATTTAGCAGAAGCAAATTTGGTAATGGCTGATATATGATCTTGCTAGCAAACTCCAGCAGTGACTTTTCTAGAGAACGTTGTTGATTCCGTCTTGTTCGCGATAAAATTTACCAAGCTCTATTGACCCCACTCTGATATTTTCTCCAAGTCTGAATTCAGTGACATATTCTGATGGTATCTTTGTCGATGTGGTTCCTTAGCAGTCGCAAATGTTCCTTTTTTCTTGCAATGGGGTAGATGATTGATCTGCAAAAAGAGTAGTCGGGAGTATGAAGCCATGGAGTACTCCTGCATTGATGTGAGAAGATTTACCATAGTTACACTAATGAGAGCTAATGTTCCATGATGGTATATATTTAAAATTGAATCGTCAAGATAGATGCTTATATAATTTTTAATCAACTCTGTTGTGGCAATCACTGTAGATTCTTTATAAGTCTTTGATGTTACCGCCTTATTCTGTCAAGGTCTCCGTTCAAATGTTAAACGTAACTGAAAAATTATTAATGTTCAATAGTTTGTCTCCTCACTGAAAATATTTGTGGTTCAATAAATATTCTAATGTAAAAGCTGACGAAATTGTAGATGCTATTTTCGAAAGGTGGGTGAAGCCTTTACCCGGAACCATATGAAAAGACCATTTGTCTTGGTATATCATTATCAGCTGTCAATTAGAAACTGCTGCGTACCTTGACCCAGCTTCTTGGGAAGAAACCATATGCTGACTGCATTACGTGAAATCAGCTCTTAATGAGCGGATGTTCTCGAAATGTTCCTGTTCTAAAACTGGAAGAGTATAGAACGCCTATCAATGTTGAAGGTCCTGGCGGAAGACTAATAATCTCTGATGATTTGCTGAATCTTGTAGACCTTGTACTCGCCTTTTACGTACTGGTTGTCATCTGTTTTGCACTGAAATGCTATAACTTATACGTTAATCCAATATTAGTTCTGTTAATTAAATTAATCACAAAAGGGCGAATTCAATTAATATGATCGTTTATCTCCATGATCATATTGCCTGTCCAATATTGGGCAGATAGTTGGTGGTAGAGTTTATTATTTACATACATGCTATTCTTTATGTTAAAAGTTTAAAATAGTTTGAAGGTTAATAATAAATATAATAAAAGTGTTCAATGGGAAACTATAATCGAAATAAATTGATGAAATACTGAAACATAACGATACATACTTTATCTGAATTGTATCGATTTCTTTCTTGAGACATTTCGATTGCATAGTTTTCAAGAAAAAGGCAAGAGAAAGACGAAGCGGCGAAAGGAAAGATTTCCGGTCCTCGTCAAAATTAAGACCACACGTTTTTAGGTGTATCCTTGTTAGTAGTGTTTCCCGGAAACTAAGCATTCAAAACAAACTCTACAAAAAATGCTATCTTTAATAATTTCAGTAACATGTTTACGGCGAAAAACGAAAAGCTTCAAAGTTGAAACAAAACGTAAAGCGTACTAATACTACAGTTTATAACCAACAGTTTTACCGAAAATAGCGTTTTTGTTTTGGATGCGTCCGGCCATCTGTCACTCAAGTTGCAGACGTTCTGTGTGTGGCGGTTGCCAGTCAACTAATTTCACGAACATCTAACACTATTATTATGAGAAAGGAAGCTCAAAAGAATTTATCTGCCAAGGTTACCTCAACTAAGTAGTTGAGCAGGAATCGAAATTTAAATACTGATACAACAAAAATATCGAAAGAAATGTATAGAATAATGAACCATTCGGTATCGAATCATAAGTATCGATACTAGTATCGTATCGGCAATATCTCAACAATCGCTTTAGCGTTAAGCTATCCCGTCAGATTGAAGAAAAACTTTGCTAATTTCAGGGACTCATTCCCGAAACCTTCACAAACCCATTCCCATAGGTCGTTCGTTAAAAATCACCCATCCTAAGCTTTTTCTAGATTCATTTCATTAATAGTTCTAATATGGGCGTTTTTTTCCATATCGTTTTGTCGCATTATGTTCAATATTTTTTGTTTAAGTCAAGTTTCAGCACATTTTCCGTTCATTAGGATTATAACGAATTCATTTTCTGATACTCACTAAAACATGTAATATAATCCTCCCCTATGAATTCCAAGTATTGATTTGCTGAGAATCAAGAAATTATCATCAATTTCATTTTTGTTCAAAAAGAAATAGCTCAAAGTAGATATTCACCTTTCGAGAACAATATTATCTACCGTATTACGCGAATTGATAAATCAAGTTAACGTTGAAAGAGATAGTACAGACCACAAAGATCTCATATAAACGAGTTTGTAACATCTTGCATGAGATTTGCACTGGATGAAGCTATCGGCATGATGAGTGCCGTATTTGTTACCGATTGATCAAAAACATGCAAGAGTGAAATTTTCCTAATCTTATTTACGGCTCTTTGAACAAAACCCAGATTAGCTTATCTTCGATCTATTATGGTTGATGAAACATGGATTCATATCTACATGATTGCGAGGAAGAAGCATTCCAAATAGTGGGTGAAGGCCGATTGCAGTCCACCTAAGAAAGCCAAAGTGATTTAACCGGTGACAAGGTGATGGCCACCGTTTTCTACAATGTAAAGAGCATTATATTCTTTGATTAGTACCAAAAAAGGTTGACCATGAATGGATTGAACGATATGAATTGCTTTATCCACCAAATTATCCCAACTTGACTCTGGAATTTCTATTTGTTTTCGAACATAAAAATATATCACGGAGGACGGAGATTTGCGACAAATTCCGAAGTCATCTCTAGAAGGAAGGGGACGTTGGGAGAGACTACTACCAAAAGCTCATCTCAAACCCTCCTCATCGTTTAATGAAGTGTATTTCTGTTAAAGGAGATTGTTTTGAAAAATAAAATGACACACAGTAAGGAAAAATGACTGCTCGTTTCAGTTTTACCCAAGTTATCAATTAACTCAAATACATTTTTATCACTTGGCCGTTGGGATCTTTCAAATCTAACTATTTTTTATTATTTGGTAACATTTTGTTCTCAGTCTTCGAAAAGATTTGTAGAAACTTATAGTCATATCACAATGACCATCCAAGAACATTTTGGGAGTTGCTAATCTTGAAAAGATTTCTAGAATTTTTGGGTTATAGCAACAGACCGCTGGATAATATCCAGAAAACTGATTGAGAAGAGTATGAAGATCTCTATGAAAGAAATACTTTTTTCGTCATCGCTATTCTTCCAATAACAGATCGGTATTAAGATTGTTATCTCATAATCCGGAATGAGTTTTCAGAATTTCTATTTTTTTCACTGTCGAATAGTGAAACGACATTTCATCCATTTTCCTTAAAAATCACAATTACTTAATCGGTATCTAACGAAATTTAATATATCATTTTGATATCATGCTTTCTTTCATCCAGAACGAAATATGCATTAAAGTGGTTTAAGAGCGCTACCTCCTAAAGTAAACATTTATTAGAAACAATCAATCATAAGCTATCCAGAAATCACACTAGTATAGTGAGAATAATGTGCCGAGTTTAATACTATCAAAGTAGTGAATGTTTTGGGATTTGAAATAAAATAATACGAAATAAGATGATTACTGGAATAAAGGAATTATCTATGCTTCATAATGGCAAATATTCGAGATATTTATGTCTGGTTCATCAGAAAAAATCCATTTTTACGGTATATGTTATTCAGTGAGTAATGAAACAATAGATGATAGGGAGTAAAGGTGAAAACTATCTGATATGAATTATCAATTGAAAAATTACTTAGGAATTACTATAAATAGCAGAGTAACAGTTTGGACTGAGCAATGCTTGTGGAACACAACTACGAGTGCTATGCTGTATATTTTCGGATGCCACGAAACGAAAGTAGTGAGAGCTGGCATTATCAAAAACCGCCATCTTTCATCAGTAAAGGTCTTTCTTCAGATCAGTCGCTGTTCCCACGGACAGAACGAGATAATGACTATTTCTTAGTGAAACATGAATTGTCCAGAAAGCATGAACGCGCGATGATATACTGGGATAACAAAATTAGTTCAATGAAGAACAAATGTAAAAGAAATCCATCACAGCCAACTGTGTTTTGGTGGTATAGTGAATTTGAAAGAGGACGGCTGTCGCTTGATAATGAGCCACTTTGTTAGTGACTGTTAATAACATTGAGCGAATTCGACGTATGATGGAGGAAGATCCAAAATGCATCTATCAAGTAATTGGGACAACTTGGTCTTGGATCTACAGCAGTCAATTAAATTTCACATAAGCATGTTCAAATGAAAAGATATTGTCCGTTGCTGGGTGTTCCATAAGCTTAACGATTTTCAAAAAGCAAAGCGACTAAGAATTGTCCGAAATGTTGAATAACATTATCGTATTATATCTTAAACCGTATCAAGTGACCAAACATATACTCCATTTTTCGCCAGGAGAGCTGTGTGAGGATTCACGAATATGACCTAACCCAAACCGTTGCGAAAATCAAATATCTGTCAAAAAGTTATGTATGCAGTTTACTTCAAGAGTAAATGATTAGTGAAAGCATTTATCTACGTACAGTGATAGCCAACTGGTACAATACAAATGTTTACCTGCAGTGCTTGAATCAATCGAGATTCGTGGGATGATGTTGCATCACGAATTTCATCGTCACACATTGCACAGCTAATAGTTGACCTCTTACGTGAACATAAGGTAAATGTCATTCCACATTTTCCCTACTCGCGTAATTTGGCCATGTGTGATTTCTAGTTGTTCTTCAACCAATAACGTTTATGTATTTGTCGTTTCACGACGGAGAGAAAATCGGTAAGGCAATTCATCAATTTTTCGATACCATTCCCAAAGATGACTGGCTTGAAATCTCTCAGTTGTGAAACCTTCGATTACAGAAGAGCTTTGATGTAAGTGGGGATTAGTTTAAATATGAATAAATTTGGATCATACGCTTCTCGTATTTCTTGTATCACAGAATACACAGCGTAGCGTATAATAGAATATACTTCACATTCTAAAAAATATTTGAAAGTATTGAATTTATTCAAACATCCAAATGATGAATCATTTTATCAGTTTGGCTTCATTTGTTCATTGAAGACAGCATTGAAGCTCTACGGTTGTGTAATTCATTAAATCACAAATTTGTGATATCCATTTTAATTAAAAAGAAGGAGTATCACTGTACCCATTCAAATTTCTGTTATTGTTGAAGTGCTAGTGTGATTAATTATTTGCAACGCAGAAAAAATACTGGAATTACTATTTCAACAAATTTCTTGAAATAGAGTCCTACCGCTCAAAATTCAAATCTTCAAAGAGATATAATATAATCATTGCGTTCATGGCGTTACAGAGGAAAGTAATATCCTCTCATTAAACTCACATAAAGTTGGCATTATTTCCGTTAGGGAATCCAATTCCATCAATCCTCTTCCTGAAATTTCCGACCTTTTCCTTAGTATCGTCACCCTAACAACTAGACCCGTTGTTATCATCGAACGCTAGCTCCAGAGCTCATACGTTGAGTGTGGATTATACAAGCCACTACGTTGTCGGTAACTGAATCTCCTGGATTCTTTCGTTATTCTCTTTCGACAAAATCAAGAAATACTTCCAGATTATGTGTAATAGGGAAATCAATACTGGAATACCTACTCAGAAGCAAGGGTGTGAAAATTCTAGTTCATTATTCGCATCGCTGTGTCGCGATTAACGATTATATTAGGGTAAAATCATTCAACTAGTAACATTCTCATTCATATATATATATATAGAATTCTTGACTTTTATATCATTTTTTTCTCAATATCAATGACTGAGAGAATCCACACATATATTCTTTGCCTTTTGTCTTATTACAAATTTTCAGTTGGGTTATACAGGGTGTTCCCGGATGAAACGGACATACTGCAACTATAATTAAATGAGACCTAGGGCTTTTGAAACTGCATCTCATTTTCTTGTTTAGGCCTTTATTAGTGATATGTATTTATCGGTTTCACTCAAATTTAATTATCTCCATAATTTCCTTTGAAAGAGAACTAGGGCGTTGGAATTTTCACACAATATTTTGTGAATGGCGATTTGTCGGTAAAAAAAGTTCTATAGCAAATTGGCCGGTTTCTCAGAATCCATCTGAAGAATGTAACTCTCCTTATGTCTTCCCTAGATTCCAGACGCTGTACACTCTGAACGTGAAATGGGTGATGATTTTCGTTTTTCAGAATTCTCCACACTTGCGAGTGAGGAACTTTGAGAGCGTGTGCAACTGCCCTAGTACTAGTTCCAGGAATTTCATTCGCCATTTCGAGAATATTCTGAATCTCATTCACACTCTGCTGACGAAGTCTTTCAGGTTTAAGATATGAAGGAAATTTTCATTGTTGTGTTGAATAATTAAACACGGAGTCAGCCTGCTTGGGAATCGCCTGGTATACTCGCGAACCGATTCTCTGCCATTCCATTACAGAAACCATAAACAAAAATCATGTCTGCATATGTATTATATCAAACAATATCTCATTGCGTCAGGGAGCATAGAGTAGATTGCATGAAACATTTCTGTGACGACATTCGGTAATATACAGTTAGAACAACGAGTGCTGTCGCAACCATAGATAAATAAATACCACTTAATTAATATTGTATTTTTTTATCGCTGTTTCTATAGTTATTTGTTTGTTCTCTATAATTCAAAGAGAAGAATTTCGAAAATCTACCATAATTTCTAACTACATACATATGTATAGATCCTTTGCAACAACTACGTGTGGTACGAACTTTCGCCTTGCAACTTTTCATGAAAGCTTTTGCAAGCGAAAAAACTATTCTAGTGAAATTCAAATGAGGAACGGAGGGTAATCCAAATTTTCAGTCATATCGATCGGACAATTTATGTTTCATCGAGAACAAATTAACTATTCCAAAATTTATAGAAATTATATACTGGGTGATTGTTTCAAGGTGTGGCACAATTATTGATATACAAGTTTGGCCCTGATGTAGCAAGTATTTTGGTGTTTGCATTGTCTACTGGCATCGTCGACCATGATATAGCATGCAAATATTGAGTTTCAAACACTACTTTGGAATAAATGATCTCGAAAATTCAAGAGAACTTCGAAAGACGTTTGTATTCGACTGAAAAGTACAAACTAGCCAGATACATAAATCGAAAGGCGATTCATTGGGACTCAACAACTTTGACTCAATTTCCCGAAAGCCGTATACAGGTGATGGAAGATATTGAGATAAAAAAATTTGAGTGAAATGGATGAATCAGCCTTTATATCACAAATGAAGGCCTCGGCAAGAAAATGAGATGCAGTTTCGAAAAGCCCTTCGCTTCCTCTACTTATAATTGCAGAGTCCGTTTCTTCCGGGAACACCCTGTATATGCTGATTTATTTTTTTAAATTGAGAAATACTTACACTTAGTGTTCAGTACCAAAAACAAATCCAAAAGCTTATCAGATTGTAAACTTTTGGATTCAACTGATTCGAGTTGGAGAACATTTACTACTTTTATATTGAAAATGTAAATATTTTCTATGGGAAACTGCATTTGAATTTTAATACTTTGAAATAAATTTCAAATGTACCCTTTCGAATATTAGCTATTGGCATAACGTCAGCAGATTTCTTCAATTTCAATAAATAAAATTCATATTGAAAGTGAATTTTTTTGACAAGATGTAAAAGCAAATAATCTTATCGTATGCACTGTTAAGGTAGGATTCAAATGGTTTGGTGGTGAAAAATCATAAATTTTCTTCATATACCTCGACCTTCTTCCATCAAAGAACGATAAATAACATCAAGTAGGTATATTTTCATCTACTGATAATATTTGTGCAGTGATATGAAATATCATTCATTTCAATCAGCAATAATGTTGAATCCTTTCTCTCTCTCAGATGTGCGTTCTAGTTTGAAATTGCCAATTCAGCTAGGAATATCCCAAATAAAACTATCCTTCATTTCTTACAGGTGAAAATCCCAATTACAAAATAAAGTATAAATAATCTAACATATCCATATATCAGTAGTATCCCAGGTTGATCGGATATGGAGAATTACAGCAAGATAACGTGCTCATTCAAGTTAATTTATTGATGTCAAACTGAATAATTTCAATATTTAAAGTTGAACCCAGTAGAGCTTCAGTTGCCGTACAGTTTTATCCGTTATAGCAGGATTCGTGGATTTGCACCAACGTTAGTTTGTTTTGCTGTTAAAATTATAGAAAAGAATTATAACATAATGGTCTAATTTTCTTTTGTTTTATGATCACAGATCGAAAGCTGTTCGTGGGTATGCTCAGCAAACAACAAACTGAAGAAGATGTCAGACAGTTATTCGCACCATTCGGAACAATAGAAGAGTGTACTATTTTGAGAGGTCCCGACGGTGCTAGCAAAGGTAAGGCGATACATCATACATAAATAATAAGAATATATTTCAACTTGTTACACATTTTAGCAAGTTATGGTAAATTAATATATAATTGCAATGTATTAAGGTATCTGTTACTGTGAATCAACGTGGCAGAAAATCAATTCTCTACTCTATCATTCCCAGAAAATTTTTTTCTCTGATTTCATTATCAATCATGAAGCTTGGATTCACGGAGAAAATACTTACATCAAATGAAGTTTTCATTATTACTATTGCATACCTTACGATACAGTCATATATTATCATATATTAAAAATATATAATTAATACATACAGATAGATATAAGGTTTGTTTAGTCTCCCATTTTTCCTTGAAAATCAATTCACCTATTCGAGAGAGAATGTAAGTTTGAGACTATTACTTTGCATCTTAAGTTGCTAATACTCAAATAATAAATTAAAGAAGATTCGATTCAGACTCATTAACTATATTTGTACCGGGTTTCGACGTCACTGAGTCTTCATCTGACCAATAGAAAATAAAAACTAAACTAAGGCACAACAATTTATACAGGATTTCCCTACTTGTGTGGCCTATTAGACGTTTATGGAGAGCTATTGATACTATCGTTCTGAAATTTTGGTATTTGATTCAGCTGGTCCGACATTCTATTTATAAAATATTTTCACTTCAATGGCAGTGTTATACCAGAAGTGCATACCAACTTTGTTATTTAATATAGAACACCCTAAATATTGATGATTGGTACGATAACACTTGTTACTCTAATTAGAAAAACACCTAGCACATAAGTGTAGCTTGTTTTGTTGATGAAATATCCTAGTTTTACTTGAAAATTATCGATTTTTTGCTTTTTGAAAATATTGATATATCTCAAGAACTGCATGAGCTACATAATTAATGAAAGATGTTTTGGAAACAAGAAACCATACGGGATGAACTCATATTCGACTGAATCTCAGTATGTATACAGAGTGCTCTTTTTTCGACAAAACTACGTTTTTTCAAACTGTAACCCATTTTTTTTTCAATTCATTAGATTCGCCGTGGAAAACTAAATGAAGTTCACCATACATACGGTACCTGAGATATCAAGTTTTCAAGTTATGGCGAGAAAACGAATTTTACGTACCTACCTAAATTGATAAAGGCGGCATTGATTCCTGAACGTGCAAAGACAGTGCCCATAGCATTAACAAATATTTGTCCTTCTGTTAGTGGATAATTGATAAATCGAGAGAATCTATCTTCAAACATATCAGTTAAAATTCGATAATTTTCATTTGTGCGATGACCTGTCGCTCTCTCGAGTTGTACCAACAACGCCTTGATTAAGCTACTGATAAAGTGCCAACGAAGTCACTTACTACCGTTTTCAAAATCTCCATATGAATTTCACCATTTCACTTCTCATCATACACAAAATACGAAAATCTCTTGTCCGTCAAAAGTGCAAACACTTCAAAGCTAAATTTATTTTGAGGATTTCTTTCCCTAGTAATATGAGGATTTTGGTTGGCTCAAATGTGTGAGTTATTTCCCGTTAAAATCTCCCTCATTAGATAATTTGGCCTCATCCGCCCAGATAATCCTTTCGAAAAAACCGAGATCCTCTTGTGTTCTGAGAAGAAGAATATCACACAGTCCTATTCGAAGCTGTGGATCGCCAGCTTATAGAGTTTGGATCTATGAAAATTTATGAAAGTGCAGTTTATGTTCTTTTAGAATTCTGTGAATACTACTATGAGGTTCATTCAGATTATGCTCTGCTTTTGCCAATAATGCACGTGAATTAACATCAAAATAAGTTAGAACGGCAATTTCATTGTCTTCATTGCTGACTACAGTCGATGCAAATGATGTCTTATTCTGGACCTTTCCAGCCGAAAAAATTTTTTTACGTATCTCCTGAAGTTTTCAGCTGTCATAAACGGCATATTTGGATATAATTCGTTAAATCGCCTACAAGTTCTACTCACACACCATTTCTCATCTCCATGAATGAAAAATAAATTAAGTACTTGCTCAATTGTGTAGCTAGCCATTTTATTCGAATTAATTCGACTGACAGTTAAAACAATAATAATTTGTTATCTATGCCTGTCTATGCTCGGGCCTATGGGCAGCTGGGTACGTTAAATTTGTTTTTTCGCCATAACTTGAAAACTTGAAATCTTAGGTGTAGGGTATGTAAGGGGAACTTCATTTGGTTTAAACGGCGAATCGAATAAATTGAAAAAACATTTGGGTTAAAATTTGAAAAAATGTAGTTTTCGATTTTTCTTCGTTTCGAAATGTGAGGCGAAAAAAGAGCACTCTGTATACTGACTGACATTCTGTCGAATATGAGGTATGTACATGGTTTCTTGTTTGCGAAACATCTTCTATTATTTTGGTAGCTTACGCCGTTCTCGAGATATACCAGTTTTTTCTGAAAGCCAAAAATCGATAATTTTCAAGTAAAACTAGGATATTTTATTAATGAAATGAACTAGACTTATGTGTTAGCTGTTTTTGTAATTAGAATAACAACAACGAACAAGTCATCAATGTATAGGCTGTTTTATATTGAATAATAAACTTGGTATAACCGGAAGTGCCATTGAGGTGAAAATATATTAGAAAAAGTGTTTCGGACCAGCAGAATCAGCCACTAAAATTTGAGAACGATATTATTATTAGTTCTCCATAAACGTCCAATAGGCCACTCCACTTGTGATACCTTGTATATGATCGTCACAATCGGATTAAAAATGAGTAGAACTACCCCCAATTCAAAATTCAATCAAATATTATCTAAATTACTTAACCAGGAACAAACTAAAAGTAAAGGAATTATTTTCAAAACCTACATGTAGATTCAATAGTCGGTTATTAAGTTTATATCGATTAATTTCAAGGATTCCCATATATCAGTATCAAGTTTTTCATTACATGAATGTAAAATTTCAAAATGTTATCAAATATATGATTTTCGTCAATTAAATCATTCGCGTCAATTGATGAAACTAGAATAATGTTCATTGAATTCAATATTGTAATTTCTGTTAGGTCTATTAATAAATATCTTACTTTCACTACTGCAACTGAGTTTGTATCCACCAAATCTTTCCTTTATCTATTTTTCTTTTATTATTTTTGATGTGTTTGGCTAGTTTACTATTATTTCGGAATGAGATATGCAATTGAAATTTTTGCTGTAAAAGTAAAATATACACTCCCCATGAAAAAATTGTCGCATCACCCTACTTTTACGACAATACTATATAGTGTTTCAGGTTGGTCATTCAAGGGTCGCTTGGTAAGTTTCCGGAGTGTAGAATAAAAAGATATCGTTCAAAAGAGATGAGTTTATGATGAAAAATATCAACAATTTTCGAGTTAATTAAAAATTAAAAAATTCTACCACTTCAAACATTCGCGAAGGACCAATCAACTATCATCGAATGGGTACTAATCATTTTCAAAATCGAGTGTTTTCTCCCCGGCCCCTAATTACTGCCAGTATACGTCTCGGAAGCCCCTCAAACACATTTTGGATGTACTCTTGAGTCACTGAGTTCCAAATTTCTGGAAGCAGATTTTCTAGTTGCTGAAGTGTTCTACAAGACATCCCATTTTGTCCAAAATATGTTCTATGGGATTCAAGTTGGGATTTCTGGCTGGCCATCTTAAAATATCAATTTCGGCACTTTGCAGAAATTCTGTAACTGCTCTAGCTGCATGAGGCCGAGCATTATCATGCATATAAATGAAGTTTTCGCCAATCAATGGGCCTAAGGGTACAACATGGGGTTCAAGGATATCTGCGATGTATGTGGCCGCTGTCATTCTTCCATTATTCACTAGGACTAACTCAGTTCGACCATGGAAAGAAATGCCTCCCCACACCATTACTGAGCCCCCTCCGAAATTTTCGGTTCGCCGGATATTGTATTGCCGATACCGTTCTCCAGATCGTCTGTATACAGGCATACGTTTATTATTTGATACTAGACAGAATCTGGACTCATCGGAAAAGAGAACATTCTACCATTCGGGAATACCCCAATTTGCTTCTTCCCTCGCTAACTGAAGTCTTGCAACTCGATGCTCTCTGGTGGGACGCGGGCCGGTAGCAGCCACCCTTGTTCTGATATCGTCTTCTCTGAGCCTGTTCCTAACAGGTTGCAATGAGATATGCACATTTCTGGAAAGTACAAGGTCATTTTGTAGCATTCTAGCCGTACTGTGCCGAACTCTTAGTGAATATAAATAAGTGCGTATACTCTAGTGGACCACTTGAAAATGACTATATATACAAAACCGATCGTGTCTGGTGAAAAATATGAAATATATTTTACTTTATCTTAGTTGAAAATGAATTTCAATTAAATAAATAAAACATCAGTATTACTCACTACTATATCTGTGTTGCTCTATATATTTTGGATGTACTAATTCTGATGCCTTGTGATTTCGCTTTTTTTTAACCGGTTATTACGGTTGACAATGATTCTGAAGGGAGGATCGGAAACTTACTCTTTCAGGAGGATATTCAACATTCTACGGCAGGTTGAATATTGTCCCCTGAGTAAATATCTTGAACTATCATGAAAGCTGAAACTACCCTGCCGGTGGGTGAAAAATCTTACTGGGAGGAATTTGAGGGACTCTTTTTCCAGACCATTTCCAATAAGTCGCTATCCATAGCCTTTTTCAATCCATATCCACTCCATTATAACCGAGTGAACATTTTCTGGACCTGTAGTTTTACCTTCAGCATCCTTGTTAATAGCTCAACATAATTAATTTCAGGTTAAAACTGAGATCTCAAAGTGTATGTGAGTCTGTATATGTATAAAAGTTAGTAAATATATTTGCTTTCGAGAAGAATACTAGTTTTCGAATTATCTCCCAGCGCTAACTAAATAATAGAACATATATAATCCGCGCAAATGTAACAGAAATATCTTTTTCAGGCAGCTAAGCAACATGGAAATTCCCATTTGTAGATTTGGGAAAGAAAATCCAAAATTTAATCCACAAATATGTTAATTTAAGAAGACGGCTAAGGTATTTCATTAAGATTACGGTGAACTTCCATTTCTGATACCAGTCCAACTTTTTGATATCATAAAGTGCAACTAGGAATTTAATAAAAGTTTAATTAGAAATTTTCTTCATAACGGTGAAATTAACTTGAATCTCACTTTGTTTCTGTAACCCAGTTTGTAGGAAGAGTAAATTAGATCGGAAAGGAAAATTCAGAAGCGGGAAAATAAAATGGAAGTGTTGGAGCTTCGAATAAGAAAATATGAATAGAATTTCAGTTTTATGAATTTCCCATCGGTTCAATTGAGCAATATGATTTCAAACAAGTTAGAGTTTTCAGTCTTCTTCATTCATTCGTGCTTTATACACATTTGAAAATTCACAGGAATATCGTGATCTTTTTTGCATTTCAATTAGGGATTAATGCCTTTTTCTGATATTATTATGGCAAAATTAGGTATTTCGTTTAGGACTGTTGAAGTCATTATCAGAAATTATTTCTCTTTTCTGAAGAAAATTAAAGCCAAGTCAACTATACGAGTATACGTTAGTCTAATTTCGGTTTTTTTCGAAATATTAGAGTAACTTCTATATTGAAGAGTAGAACAGGTTTTTGACTGAGCTTTGCTCATTCGCAAGTTGATTTCAGAAAAAACTCCAGTTGTTCAGATCAAGTCTCGAGTCTGGGAACATTCATTGAGTCGGGATTTCATAGTTAACTGACAGGAGGAGTTGTATTCTTCATTATTTCTGAAGCAGGTGATGCACTGTGGAATGATGGTCTTATCTGTACAAGGTAGTTCATTGTAATATAAGTATTAAGCTGATCGAGGGTATGTTGTCTGGTTTTCTGTTTCTATCGGAGAGGGAAGTAGTAGTTTTCGTATTCTCAATAATGGTTTTCCACAGGGATCAGCTCTTGCACTTTTATTATTCAATTCATATATGAGCGATATTACAACATGAATTCATTTATGCAGATGATTTTGTCACTATAACTTTGAAACTATTGAATTGGATCTTACTGCCTATCTGGAAATTTTGAATAAGTAGAATAAGTCGTTTATACCCTAATCCATCGAAAAGTGGGCATCTTATTTTCATCCCAATAATCATCGAGAGAATTGACTATTGAGAGTACTTTTAATACTACTGCACTGAATTATAATTTTTCCCCCGAAGATGTTGGTGTCCAAAACGTTTCCTCAATACCTTTTACATCACATATCAATGAACTCATTCAAAATCTAAAAACTCTTTCTCCAGTCCTTTCAACAGCTAAGTATTGTTTGACTGAATTGTATTTAAATGTTGATATACCAGATCAACCGATATCCCTCAATAATACGGTAAATTTATTTCAGTACAAGTTACGAACAGTTTAGTAGTCTCATGGTTACACCCTGTTGGAAGCGCTAACTAATAATTCTCTCAAACATTATTTACATACACAATACACCTCCGAAATGAAAATTCGCTTCCCACAAAAACTGTGTATTTCTAGCCACTTAACTGTTCTCCTAACTACAGGAATATGAACAGGTATTTTGGACATTTATTTTTAAGTCTCTATAACGATCAGTATTATCACCACTGTAGCCTTGGCTAGTCGTTATGTAACACTGAGACAAAACCCTTAAGGTACAGATACACATGGTACTATTAATTATTATCTGTAACTCAGATATTAATGCGTTTGCTTGAGAAAAATACAACCAGGGAATGCTTTAAACATACATGTTATGTGAAAGAAGCAATCTTCAATTGCAATGTGTAGGGGAAAAAAGAGAATTCGAGGGGATTCCCGTATTGAACTGGAAAAAAGCCCACTTTTATTCAAGATAAAATGCTTAAAGAAACAAATGTTTGCAATCAAGAACAAAAAATAGATGAAACGGATGATTCAGATTAAAAATTGAACAACTATAAGAGAAAATCTTGAAGTAAGTTCTTGATTGCGAGAAGAAATACCAGAAAAATATTGAACGTTACAAAATAATTTTGATTCGCTGTGTGCTCTAATTCTAAAGTGTGCCATTCAAGGCACAATACAAAAAAAAAGGAAACACATGCAAAACTCTATTCCGGCAAAATAGCAAAAGGAAGTGATACAGAGATTTCTAGCTACTGAAGATTCGTTGTTCACGTTGGTGGAACTCAATATTTTGCTATGTATGTATGTAATGTAACGAGCAACGCAAATATGCACATATTGTGAATAACTATTCGATGCTATCGTGCTCGAAAGTATAGCTATTCAGACGTGCTCTACCTAAATCCCTTTCCTCTCGCCCTACAGGTAGCATGTGCGATAATCGAACTACGGTTGATTTTTAGGCATGTTCGACCTGGCGAAATATGAAGACACACAATGCAATTTTATATTAATGTAATTTTTTTGTGCGTTCTGTTTATTTACTACACCTACCTGATATGTTTATTATTGGCGATGCCACCATTATATATTTTGATATCGACAACATATATGAAAACTTGTTGCATGAAGACTTGACGTTGAAAGACCTATATTTGGACTGATAACTAATATTACCATTCTTTAGTAATGTTTCTTCAATATTGTTGGAAATTATTTTTAACCTGGTTTAAAGAAAAAATTCTATTCTCTATAGTTGAAACAATTCTATGAATTGGAATGAAATTTATATTTTAATTCCATGCACTCTTTAAGATTTTAAAATATTCATATATTTGAGTAAATATACAGGATAAGGCAAAAGTATCGGAACGGTTAATTATCTCAGTTATTTACCGAGCGATTTTTTTGAAAATTGGTGTTCCTACATTGCTTAACATAAAGAATTCAGTGTTGATATTTTGTGCATGCTAGTGTTTCCGGTGTACCCAGAAACATGTGAATTTCAAACGTAATACTCTATCTATTTATTTATTTTTAGATTAAGAGATAAAAGCCATTCTAGAAACAAAAACATTTCCTTTCAATGTCGAGTTCATAAAAAATTGAAATTATAAAAATTATATCACCTAAATCAAATTACTTTTGCATTAATAAACAACGAGACAGGTTGACAAATAATGTCAGTATTTGTTGAAGTTTAGATTTTTGCATTTGAATTCCTAATAACGGTATTCAAGCTCAGTGAAGCAGAACGGATCAAGGTTCTGATGATGCGCGGATATGCTGACAGACAACGATTTTACCAAGAAATGCGCAGTCTGTTCCATAGTGTTCACCCAGATCATCAAATGAGTAAATCTTCAGTAACCACAACTATTCAGTGATATGAAGCAAGTGAAAGATATTCCTAGAGCAGGACGCCGTAAGTGCCACTGACGAAGAAACAAAGTTGGACATTTTACTGGCAATTGAGGGAAATTCTCAGGTTTCTACAAATAAACTAGCCTTGAATCATGGTATTTCTCAAAGGTCAGTTTGAAGGATACTGAAAACAGGAAAAATGAAACCATATAAAATTCATTTGGTGCATGAGCTTACTGAAGACGATCCTGACCGTAGAGTAAGTACAATTCTCAGAGACCATCATGGAAATGATTATGGCGAATCCAAATTCTTTGAATAGAATCGTATTCTCGGATGACGCTACGTTCTGCCTCAAAGGCACAGTAAATAGGCATAATTGCCGTATTAGGTCGAGAGACAACCCACATTGGATCAGAGAGGTTCATACACAACATCCACAAAATTGAATGTTTGGGCCGGTATTATCGGTGACCACATAATTGGTCCATTTTTCATAGAAGGAAATTCAAATGGAGAGCAATATTTAGAATTATTGAGAAACAAAATTGAGCCAGCCTTAACAGCTTCATTTCCAAATTTAAATAATCCGTTAACCCCAACTTTGCGGTAGATGTTCGAAATTATCTGAATGAAGTTTTTCCAGGAAGATGGATCGGTAGAAGTGGTCCTATCGAGTGGCCCCCACGGTCACCTGATCTAGCGCCTCTGGACTTTTTTTATGGGGCCACTTAAAATGCCGAGTTTATAGAGAACGACCTGCCAATCTATATGAGTTAAGGCGTCGCATAACAGAAGAAAGCAATTTGATACCCCCAAAACTTTTGCAAAATTCTCTTAAAAAATTTCAGTGATCGATTAGGTTGTTGTCAGGATGTGAGTGGAACTAATTTTCAACACTTTCTATAGTTTCGAGGAAAAAATATCTCTCGTTCGTGCAAAAATCAAAACTGCAACAAATACTTGTCAATAATTGTCAACCTGCCACGTTGATTATGAATTCGAGAGTAATTTGATTTAGGGGTGATATAATAATTATTGTCATTTTGATTTGTTTATGAACACTACATTGGAGGAAAAGCATTTTTCTTGATTGTTTCTGAGGAAATTTTTTCCTTTTAATCTGAAAATAAATAAATATATAGCGTGTTACTTTTGAAATTCTCAGTTTGTGGTCATTTCCGGCTACACCGGAAACACTTTTGAGCACAAAATAAAAACACTGAATTCTTTATGCTTCACAATGTAGGAATACCAATTTTCAAAAAAATCGCTCTGTCAATAACTGAAATAATTAGCCGTTCCGGTACCCTGTATACCCAACATAATACATATAATTCTTGTGTATCGATGTGAAACCAATTATATTTGAATCACATTTCAAAATATCACACTATAAAATTTTGACCGTTTATGAAGAAAATACCAGCTTCAGTAACTGCAATAGGAAGTCCCAGCTCTTGTATGTTTTCACGGTAGGCGATATCGTAGATTGCAAAGAAAAAGAGATAAGAGACAAGGTATTTTATGAGCGCGTTATCTTCTCACTATATTGGAATTCCGAAGTCTATATTTACGGAACTGGTCTCTCAAGCGGCAATTAATTGGCGATTTTCACGAAACAAAGACTTGATCTCGTTTCCTGAATTAATGTACGCCCCACTGAATACTACGTCATGTTTTTAATTTCGAGAAGAACTTCTGCTGTTTGCATCTGTTACTTGAAGTCGGAAACGGGGTATTAAGTAAGAATTTCCCAGGAAATACTTACTTCAAAAGCCTCTTTAACGTCGTCAACATTTCCTTTTTATTTACAATGGATGCGGTTTCTAGTGATAAAATTTAATTTCCGAATGAAACAAAAATGGAATGGAGTGCTCTATGTTGAGCGAAAACTCACTACCAGATATTTCATCCCCTTGAATTTCCGGCGAATGGAAATGAAATACTTCGAAATCTTTAATTTCGTCAGGTTTCATAATTCTTAATTATGGTGGAAAGGGTTCCCAATTCACAATAATAATTCCAAATCTAAATTATTACTTTGGTTCAATGAATTGAGTAACAGAGTTCTAGATGGTTATTACTGAAACAAAGAATCTCGTGTTCTGGATTCAAATCGTCATTCCTGTAGAACGTGTTTCCAAAGGAAAATATATAGTACGGTCACTCTTATATACAATCGCGATTCCAACATCAAGTCTTACAAAGGATACACCAAGTTTAAATTAAAAATAGTATCTTGTAATGTAATGTTTGACTATTGAATTTCCATCAATTCTGAAATAATTTCTTTATAAGATATAGGGCGATATTATTTCAGTTCTCCGAAATAGAATTCTGATCATTTCTTCTTTCCCTCCACCGGAGCTTCAGATTAAATGAGCTCGACCATAAGCGAGTTCTTGTCACCATGATAGTGTTCAGATGTTTCTATTTGCTGTCTATACTAACATTATAATTCTTCTGATGGTGCTTTTGGGATCTGTTTGGATGTTTCTACCCAGATTTATGCTTTAGCACTCCTCAGGTGTTTTTTTCTCAAATATCTGCACCTGTATTTGGCCACGCCTTTAGTTTTCCGTGTACCATATCATGTATCGAGGTTGACTCATCATGACTTCTTCAGTCCGTCCTTCCCTGGATGGCATGCAACGTCCATCCGAAGTTAAGGTTTGTTTCCATAAGTCAAGAAGCAGTCCTGCCACTAATAGAGATCCGAAGATGCTTCCAGTATCTTCTTCGTCTTTATCTATGCTCGATTGTTCCGGTAAATAAATACATGTAAATCTGGCAAGTCCAGTAGTGTGTTATGTACATCAGCAAACACTCATAGTACAGATGCAAGCTGGCCCGTATATACAATCTAACAGAAGTAGTTTGGATTTCACCAACAATTGCTCATGATATCATTGGCCTAACAACAATTGCTAAGTTTTGAAATTTTTGGACTTTGGCTCCATAATTTCCTCCTACTGATTCTTGCATGCAAACAAGCAGTTTATGACTAGGGAGATATTGCTACTTGGTGAGCGTTTCAAGTAATGGTCCGCTTAAGAATGATTTTCGAATATTTCGTCTCGGTGTAGTACCTGAGTTCGCATCGCTTTGCAGTTCCGAGCAACAAACACTATGCCGAGCGCATACTCTTATATGGGGAAACCAACACGGTTGAGGCTGGTAAGCTATCTAATAACCACAAGCTTCCACTCCAATGGAGAAAACACTCACCAGGGTGAGTTCTAAGATATGCAGCCTCTATTGTTTGAGAAATATTCGGTTCAAGAGCTTTCTGAAGCTAGAAATACTCATAGTCCAGACATGTGCGACCAACAAACACTATGCCGAGCGCATACTCTTATATGGGGAAGTCAACACGGTTGGGGCTGGTAAGCAATCTAATAACCACAAGCTTCCATTCTAATGGAGAAAACACTCACCAGGGTGAGTTCTAAGATATGCAGCCTCTATTGTTTGAGAAATATTCGGTTCTAGAGCTTTCTGAAACTAGAAATACTCATAGTCCAGACATGTGCTTTTTAACTTTCAGACAGTTTTTTACTTTGCAATTGCATGAAAGCACATTGATCTGTTAAATAGATGCCAATGATTATACTTCTATGTTCAACTCAATTGAGCTCATCTTCAATAGAGAGCTTGACTTGAAACTCTCTTCTTTGTTCTAAGTATGAAGCACTACGTCGTACGTTGATTGTCGTTATTCCTTGCTTATGGGTAGCTGCTATCTATTATAACTTCAGTAGATTTGGAATTAGTGCCTGATGTCGAAGTTCGATTTCAGGCTGAAGCCGAAGTTAAAAAAACATTGAGAAATTGTATTCAAGGAATAATATGAATCTATTTCTTGATATAGTTAACTGATTCTGCCGTTACTATGCGATAGCTAATCATGATGTTAATGAGCAATCAAACTATGTATTATACTATCATAAGAGATTCATTGAAAATCTGGATTGCAATTTCGGTCTCTCAACCATCTTCAGCTGACAAAAAGTACTGTTGTGGTTATATAATTTAGTTGTATAATTATCACACTTGCGATATTATTTAGAAACAAACAGTTCGATAAACAATCATTGAATATTTACCTTATTAGTGAGAACGTCCTTTTATATCTTGACAACATGAAACAAATGAGTTTTTCAAAACACACACTTGATTTGTTTTGATCGCTTATGGTGCCATGCGCCAAGAACTAAAGCATGTGTGTCTCATTGAGTGCTTAATTCTTAGTAATGCGGTTACCACTTTAGTCTTGTAAGACGAGGAGATAAATGTTTATATGACTTTAACTTTATCTCTTAACAGTGTTTACGTACTCTTTTTGTTATATATAATTTTTACCTGGACTATCTCCCGCTAATCTTTTATAATTATGAAGCCAAAATTACCGATTTTTCTTGTTTCAGGTTGTGCTTTCGTGAAGTACAGTTCACACCAAGAAGCACAAGCAGCAATCAACAGCTTACACGGTAGTCAAACTATGCCGGTAAGTTATTATTTTTTATAGATCAGAATGAATATAAGGTATTTCATATTCTGTAGTAAATTTTCACGTGTTCAATGTTTCATGCATCTTAATTATGACATTACATGTATCTCAAGCAGTATATATAGTAGATTAAGAATTTTCTATTGAAAGCTCATTAATTCAAGCTTTATACAAATATATATCAGGATATACATATGCTATTGCAAAAGTGTTCTTCATACATTTCATGCGTTTCAAGAAAATTTCAGAGGTTCATGGGGAACACCTGGAAGTTGAGATATACTCTTCTTATTTTCTTGATGATAATAAGAAACTAAACTATATATAATTCTATCAAGAGAGGATTATTGAAAATCAGGATTACAATTTCGGTCTCTTGATATCAGCGGAATTTGGTGAACAGGCCGAAATTGCTATCCTGATTTTCAATGGAACTCTTGTGATAGTATAATACAATCGACAATTCCTTCTGCATATCTCAAATAATACTATACACAGTTTTGATTAATGCGATATTCAAAAACTCTGCATTAGTGGATATATCAACTGACAAATTTCAACTAATTTTAAAATACTATCCGAAATACACGGCTATTAGAAACATCGTATGATTGAATTTCAACCTAATATTATATGAGGACGTACAGATTTAGGTTTTCGAGAGAGAAACAATGACTGGGGAGTTCTAGCCGCTATTGGAGAATCAGCTACATCCATTTAGCAGTTAGAAGAGAAACTTCCATTACATTAGACTGTAATTCCGCAGTACCATAATCGTCTTCATTTGCAGTGTGCTAGATAAAATGATGTTTTTTTTAGAGCGAAGGATAGAAATACTCGATATTTCTAAATATCTTTGCATGACTCTTTCCCTCACACTTTAGTATATTTAGCAGTCCTTGAAACCTACTTTTCAATTTTGCATTCGGCCGGTTACAAAAATCTATTTTGAATCTCGATATCTTATTAAGTCTGTCCTCGTACTTCTTATCATCTTTGGATATTGCTCTCTTATTAAGAATTCTCCTGGACTCTCTACAGTCATAACTCAGTTGCGTAGACAAATACATAATGATAGTCAAAGTTCCCTCGTGTTAACTAGTGTACGACATTTTTATAAAAATTATTCTTCAACATTAATCAAATAATATTCATTTCATAAACTTGATTGCTTCTTGTGATGCTACTATCATTTTGGTAGCCCCTGTGTTGTCAATCGTCTCGTCCATCAAAATGACTCCGTCGTCTATGGGAACGCCATACAGTTCAATCCAGGATAATCCAGCCCAAGAACGACTTGGTTTTTACTAGATTGAAGACTTCTAAGAACTGTCTGAAGTAGGTGAATTACAAATATCAGACCAACCTTTCACACATTGATATCTTGAAGCTTAACTGCTCTCCAGACTTCCATTGAGAGTGTTTCAACCGGCACTCGGAAATCGCGCTGCTCTTTGAGTAAAATAAAAAGAAATAAAAAAAAATAATATTTTATACTTTCCACAATTTCATTTTCACATACACGACCGGTTTCGGCTGTCAAGTCATTTTCAAGTGTTCAACTGCAGGAAACGAACCAACTTATAAAGATACTAGCCTAATTTCAAATTCAGTAGTGGAGAGGTTTTAATGTCTAGCAGGCTATCAAGAGGGTTTCCACTATTGTTTTTATAAAGTTTATCAATTTCCAAATATTCCAACAAATTAATTTTCTTTCCTTTGTCGCAATTATGAAGAACTTTCATATTATCTAATGATATTGAATATTTTGAGGTTTCTTATGTTCACATATTGAAGAATTACTATCAGAGGATGAGTATTCTTTGAATCTGGTTCCGCAACTACTACCAATCTTACATAAATTACAGTACACTCATTGCAAACAATTTTGTAAACTTCTGATTTTTTAACTGATAATAATAATCAATATTGTTTATTGCTTATAGAACTCACAGTGGGGTTCATTACTATTTTCACTAACATAAATGAGAATACTACATTCGATACAATGTTTAAATGTATTACGCATATACATGCATCCTCCATTAATTAACAATATCAGGGTAAGAATTTCCTCGAAGCAGTTCTCTCTCAATAGATAAGAGAAAATCCCTTATATGAGGAATTGAAACTTTACACAATTTTTAAAATTTTCTACAATACAGATGAACAACAAAAAATCTACAACAAATATTCGAATACTCAAACATACAAAATATGGACCCAAACAGTCAATCTATATATAAAATGGAACAATCCATGAAAAAACTTAGACAAAAGATTCATCAAAGGCAAAGAAAGCCTATATTCTATTCATAGTTATGATGTATATATGAATTTTTAAATCAATTATTGCTGCTATTTCACAGCGGCTTCTAGACAAGACCCATTTTTAATTTGTTTTTTGAATACACTGATGCGGCAAATATCCTTGATATGATCTGGTATTGAATTGTTAACTTTTGGAATCAGAAATTATGTGATCGCTGCCCTATGATTTCGTCGGTCCGTAGTATTATTTTTTTTTGTTTTACTCGAATTATTTAAGGGATGGCCAGCGTAGTTGAAACTAAAATATATTTCCAAGCAAGTATCTTTTATGGAATATAATAATTGTGTTATTTGACGTTTTTCTTTACATTGGATAATTTTGTCTTTATAAACCAGAGCATATATTATATCACCAGAAAAATTACCTTAAATGAGAAAATTCCTCTGGTTTTATAGACAGAATTATACAATGTGAAATAACACATCAAATATCACAATTATTAAATTCCATAAAAGATACTTGCTTGAGAAAATACGCTAGTTTTAAACAGGTTGGTCCCCTCTCCAAAAACTTGAGCAACTATTTTTCCAAATTTAAAATAACCACCTCTTTCACAACTGATCTGAACTTGGGCAATTTATTATTCAATGCTAAACAAAAAAAAGACAAGTTCAAAATATCAGGAGTAAACAAAATTGTTTGCAATAGTGATCGATAGCAAATGTTGGGCAGCCTGGTTCGAAAATGAACCTGTAGGAATGTTTGGAAATTAACAAACTTTGTGAAAACCCAAGAGAAATCACTCTTAACAGCCAGCTAGACATTTAAACCTCTCCACTGTGAAATTCATTATTACTCTATTATCTTTATAACTGGGTTAGTTTCCTGTAGTTGAACACTTGAAAATGACTTGACGGTCGAAACCGGTGCTGTTTGTGAAAATAAAATTGTGGAAAGTATAAAATATATTTCACTTCATCTTCGTTGCTATATTTGTATCTCCTTTGAAGTTTGCCTGATCTTTCTTGAAGCATATTTCGTTTAGAATAAAACCTTCTAAATATCCTCAACTATGAATTGGGGTGTCTCCTAGGATACCAAAAATGCGTTCCTCTCATATTAGAGAGAAAATAACATTCGCAAAGTATGTGCAGTACTGTTCCTTCATATCATTAAGACAGTTTGGGCTTGCAGCCATTCCTACATTAAGTTTGTGATAATTCAAATCAGTGTTTCCAGTAATAAGGCAATTTTGTCCAGTAGCTGCAATCCTGCTTACCAAACAACTGTAGAGTAAAAGCTCCTTATTCGCACTTCCTACATTAGCGTTTTTACTATTCGCGGTTAAAAAAAAGATGCGACCCAAATCCTATATTAGCGGCTAAAAAGTTCTTACTTCGCGGATCTAATAAGTACATAGAAATATATTGATAAATAGGATTCGGTGTCCTTCGTAGAAAAGTCGTCAACTGTACTAATAAAACAGCAAAATGGACCTTGTTACTACTACGTCTAATGTTTTGAATGATATCGTTCATGAATTGGTTCAGCTTTTCGTTTGACATAAGCCACCTTTGACGCGGTCGGTGTTTTTAAGAATGTAAACAAGCAAAGGTTTAAGCAGAGCGTTTTTTTATTCAATTCTTGACAGTATATTTAAATGCCACTTATTAAACGTTCTGTTTTTTGGTGAAATCCGCTTTGCGTCTTTTATTGTTTAATTTTTCCATTCGTGATCGGGTAATACGTCTCAATTATTGTCTTCCTAATTTATGATGTCGCCTAACAAATTTGGAAACCGAGTTTCGATACGGAAAAAATCAGTGATACCGCTTGAAGTGAAAATTGAAATGTTTGATCGTTTACGCCTTGGAGAATCGTTTGTATTCATATCACGCTCATTCAATGTAAACGAATCAACTGTATGAGTGATGAAAAAACCCGAAGATAAAATAACGTCGTATGTAGGTCTAAATTCACTGTCAGCGAAAATTTTCCGCGACCCAGCAATTGATAAAATGGAAGTAGCATTGTCATTATGGATCGAAGACTGAAACCAAAGTAGAGTGCCCCATACTGGTCCGATTATCCTGGAGAAGGCAACGTGTCCTAAAGCACATTTTAAAGAACCTGGCGGTAGATGGATTAAGGAGGATTTCAAGAATCGGAAGGTTGGTTCGATAAATTTAAGGTGCGACAACATTGCAAAACATTAAAATCGTTGAAAACCTTCATTTGCAGACACTGCTGCAACAGAAAGATATCCAGAAGAATTTGCATACCAAGTATCTGACGAAGTATACAAATCTGAGCTAGTATTTAATGCAGACGACACTGCACTGTTCTGGAAGAAAATACCAAACAATACATTCATTTCCACAAGTCTGCCCCTCAGATTTAAGGCAGTAAGGGACAGAGTTCAACTGCTGTTATGTTCTAATGCAAGTGGATAGTATGTCACTAAGCCATCGATGCTTTACAGCATTCCAGTCTTTTGACGTGTTAATGAGAAAGCATGAATTACAAGCGTTATTTTTTGTGCGTGGTTTTGAAATTGTTTTGTATGAAGAAATGAAACATATTCACAAAATAATCTGAAATTTGAAGCCGTTCTAGATCTGTACAACACACCAGGTCATCCTCGAAACGTTGAAAGTATGCACCCAAATATGAAAGTGACATTCTTACCTACTAACACGACCTCTTTGCTTCAACCTATGAGCCAAGGAATAATCCAGGCTTTCAAGCTCTATTATATTGAACGAACCATCAAAATCATATTGGATAATAGGAAATGTGATCTTGGTATGAATCTTATGGAATGCTAGAAGAAATTTGACATAGCATAATTTATCTTAAACATAAAAGAATCAGTGGAAGAACTGCACCCATACACATTGAAATCAAGCTGGAAAAAACTGTGATCGGTTCTGACTGCAAAAAATGGCGAAGAATCTGTGCAAATTCGAACTCTTACTGCAAACATTGCCGAAATTGCGATTGGAATAGGGCGAGATGGGTTTCATGGGTGATGATAATTTGTCTGAAACCGGTTCGGAGGAAATTCACAGCATTGGAGAATCTTAGTCAAGGTTTGAGGATGGAAGATGAGCTTTTCAATCTCTTCTCTCCTCTAATCTCTTTATGAGAATTGATCTGTCTATGGAACCAAGACTTATACTTAAGATGCAAATGTTAATGCCACTTCTGAATTTCAGTCTAAATTGAACTGTCGAAAAAGAAAAAATACAAAATTCTTTGAACCATTGCCCAATTCTGAAGATAATAATTAATCAATATGGGCGAAAAAATTGATTTCTTCATATATTCATTTTTTATTTTGTCACCAGAACATATCACCTAACTTAAAATCTCATATCAATTACCATTTCATATACACATATACCACGCGAATATGGAGCTCATACTAGTTTTCAATTTTTTGTCTTCTCACGGAAGAAATCCTTCATCGCTGTATGGCGTATGCTTTCGGCTGGTTCAAGAGTCACAATATGTCGTCCTGGTTCCAGTTTCATCAAGTAATTCACTATAGTACTTCTAATCCCTCGTATCGGAGCGAAACCGCACTGGGATCATGAGGCCAATGATCTTCAACTGCATTACTATTGGTCCCTTATCTTTTTACGCTGTTACAACCCAGCTCCCCAATTGTTGTCTTTTTTCTAAAGCCATCAGTAGATATGGATATTCAAATCACTAAACGAGTTTGCTCTTCCATTCAATTAGGTTTACCTGTTTGGGAAACCGATTTTGCATATTACAATTGAGGTCCGGACACACCAAGGTTACCCCTAATAGGACTCCCTCGACCAATATAGTTATTGAATTTCTGACTGAACCTTGATGATATTTCTTAAGAGACCAATGACAAGGTTAATCCTTACGGTAACTATCAATATCGATCTAGTCACTCCAGTTGCCTACTTCACAATAGTCCCCTTTTCTTTTCCATCATCAACTCGGTCGTTAGCGCAAAAATTGTTTCAAATATCCACACAAGACTAGTCCAAGGTCACAGAACCCACTAGTCTATATGGCTCTTTTGACTTGCCACATGATGTCTGTGAGCTCTATAGTTGTACTTATCTTGTAATTGAGATTGAGAGAATGCCTCAAGTAAAGCGTGACTTCTAGTCACTTCGCTTCAGTGAAGGACGAGTGTTCGTTTTATTTATCTGTATATTATCAGGTACTTCTGGCTGTGTTTATCGCAATTCCTGAAGTGTTGACGTTAACAAGCGGTTCATTATTGTTTATTCAAAATAGATGCTGTAAAAATAATGAAACTTGTCGTCCTTTATAATATCTAAATACAGTTGAATAACAAAGTGGACGATATAACTATTATTCCGCTTGATTCATAATTAATTAGATTCCATTTCATTCGTTGAATGAAAAAAATTTGATTTTCTGATGAAACTTAATTGCAAATTAATGTCATTCCACTTTTTCTGGAAGTTGCTCACAGAATAATTTCAATATAAACAAAAATTGATTCTACACAGTCAACAATATTCAGCGTATAATATGAACAGAACTAATAGAACCCAAGGCATGTGCGTGTACTAGTGGTGTATTTGCAACCTGTAGGTCATTTGCATAAAATAATAACTGGGGGAGGTTTGTTAGAGAATATCATCAGTATGCTCTCAGGCTTCATTAATATTGCATGGATATAATTCGTAACATACCAGATTGGGAATAGTCAACTTCCCAAAAATTTATGAAATTATTATGCGCGTAGTTTATCATATAGCAATAAAATGATGGTTTAATTTTTTTCAAGATTATTTTTAACATGAGAACCAATGATGGAGTATTGATTCCTCCCATTTATGACTCAACTGATGAGTTCGAACATAAAATGGATACACGAAACAAGCCCTAACGAATAACTTCCATAAACGTTCTGTTATAGATGTATACAGGGCGTCCACGCAAAATGAGACCTTAGATGTATATGGAGAACGGTTTAACTGATTGGTGAATTTTTCTCATATTATTCTAGTGTCATTTGAACAAAATTCTGAATATATTTTAATACCATGGCACTTCCGAATATAATGGAAGTAGGAATCATCTTTATTATTTTAAATACCAGTATATATGTTTCAAAGTTTTTTTCTCGTTTTGAACACAATTTTCAATATTTTTTATGAAAATCTTGACTTGAACTCATCTGATAAGAAGTTATGAATTTGGGTTCTCTGTTAGCTAGTCCTAAAAACAAATGAAAATCTTTCAACATTAATTGTTTCTGGTTTGTCCTTATAAAAAGGATCCATTTTCCAATATCCAATGTGCACTGAGGCGTTACTGCATAAAGGTCGATTTATTGCCGATTTATTGAATGAGAAACGACAAATTAAATGAGCAGCTCAATTTTTAACATGATTAACTAACAGTGTATTAAGCAAGTGTATGAATTCATAACCATAAACCAAGAACAAATTGAGACGTTTAAAACAAATTTCAATAATAGAAGTCAAAATTTGAATTATGAAACCTAAATTAAACCCACGGTAAACAATGAGGATAACGAGGATAACGTTATCAGCATGTTGACTGAATGGTGAATGATTTTTGATGAGCAAGATCAATTTTGGAAAAAGAAAAAAATAATCAAAAACAAAAATCCATTTAGAAATTGAACTGGATGTTTAAATCATTTTCCATCTCGTTCCAAACATCTTTACCAACGAGGATGTACTTCTTGTAGCACTTCTAATTTCGTTTGGAAGGTGGCTGCGGATATCTTGATGAACCCTACGTTCCGATTCCTGTCTTGTATTCACTGGTGTAATGTACATCATTTCTTATAAACGACTCCACAGATCGAAACCCCGAAAAGTTAGATCTGGAAATCTTGGTGGCTAATTCGTTATTCGTCAGCTGACGACAGTATTCAGCAATGCAATGAGCCGGAGAACGATCGAGCTAGTGCCAGCAAAATGCCCTTAGGAGTAACGTTTCGAAAAACTTGGAGGAAACTGTCCCTATCTCCCCACTCAAATGATCATTATATATCATACGACATCATTTACCGCTACACAATAAACGCAAAACATTGAAGCTGAATTTCTACTGAAAATTCTACTCTCGCGGCACGTGTGATTTTCGTCTCAATACTAATGCCTATTTTGCCTCGAACTCGAACCAAAATCATTTCGCAGAATTCTCCCCTACTGGATACATCTACTGAATTCATCGCACATTTGTTACTGGCTTCTTGTATGAATGATATTTGTATTCCTTTAAAATGTTGTAGATGGATAAGGATGACCTAACAGTTCCAAATATCTAGCCGCAGTATGCAGGGCCAAATTTGGATTTCCACATTTGCATGAAAATATATTAACGTTGATGATGTTATCCTCATTGTTCATTGTCGGTTTTATTCTGGTCCCATACTCTATATTTTGACATCGTTGATTTATCCTTATTTTATCGCACCCCATTAGTGGTTAATTTTCATACTTATTACTTCTTGGCACTGACCATGAATGATGCATGAAGTCATAGTTTCCTGATTTGAATATTATTATTTGCGGTCCATGGTGGAAAATATCTTTTCTGATTTTTCATTATCTCATACTTAGCAAAAGCAAGTTCAACGATCACGTATCGATAATATGGGATAGTGTGGAAAAATTTCAATGCGAATTTGGCAGGCAGACGTTGTGACTTATTTGAACTCTCATCTCCCACTTATATCTGTCAGACTGCCAATTATATGAAGAATTGGCCTGCCCACATATGGTTTCTCACACAATATATTGACATTTTCTGGATAAATTCACGAATATCTCGAAAACGATGCATTTCTGGTAGAAAACATCTTTTAACAGAATGACAGGTATTTCAGTCAAAATTCGTATGCTATGTAGACAAATAAGTAATCATATTTGAAAAAATGAACTGCACCTTTGAAGCAACTAAAAACTGGCCCATTGCCGAAATTCTGATTTAAATATTCATATTATCTTATCGGTTGATATCAGGTGGGATTGATTTCCGTTCATAGTTATGTTTTCTAAAATGAAGAAATAACGATTCACGATTTGAAATAATAAAGACGATGCCTGGTTTCAGAATGATTGATGCCGACGGCATCTTCATGTGTAGGAGTCCATACTGGATATAACATTCTCATACACAGCATTAGCCCCTGGAAATGTCCTTCTGCAGCACGATGCTATGTCGAAAGGATATCACCTAGATATTATTATATCTTCGTGACTTATAAAAAAAGAAATCTGATTCATAAATTAAGTCTGAAACCTATTTAAAAGGTGGATACTACAAATTTTATTGGGTCACAACAATCATCACTGGCACTCAATAATTCTGATAGATAATGTAGAGAAAAATGCTGTCCTAATCCTGTGTGGTGATTGACCCTATCAAAGGCATTTTTAAATAAGACAAACAAATATCTTGACTTGAAAAATATATACAAATTCAACACTATTAGTGTGTCTCAATTCATAATTAATACTATGGGTTGGTCAAACCTTATTTCACTTAGTACTCACATAGATTGAAGCAAGCTCTAGATATAAACCATAGAGTGAGTCACGTACCACGGGATGATCTCTCTCCCTATGTTATAATATTCATTAGATTTTTTCTGTCTGAAACCTCAAACCTATCCAGTTCATCACAGTCTATAATTTATAATTATTTTGGGCTATCCTGTTAAGTCCAAAATAATTTTAAAGTGGAAGAAGTGGAAAAAGGTCCCAATCGTACATGTTCATCAATTTTATATTTTTTCAATAGAATAGAAATAGAATTAGAGCATTTTCAGATAGCAAGTTTATTATAATTTCCCCATATCTACATATGCGTCTTATATTGGAGTTGTTTTGAATGTATCAAAATTTTTAACCACATAATCGACATGTCTTAGACTATTAGCCTGATTCACCACGGAACAATTTTTATACAGAGTCTGCAAATTAGTCCGGTAATTTTTCAAATTGTCGAGTGGAAAAAACTTTTTATTGTAAATGGGACACCCTAGTTATTTCTTTTGATTCAAAAAGAAAATTAAATTATTTTTCAATGAGTATTATGGTACTCAAACTCAGTAGTTTGCATTTTATGAATGATTTCTCATTTCTCCTTAAATGCATCGAATTCAAATACTTCAATCAAGTTAGCACACTCAAAAGAAATGACAATAGTGAATATTGACTTTAAGCCAACCTCAATAATCAAGAACAACGAATTTCTTTACAAATAGAAATAATAATTATAAATAAAAATTAACATCAAGCAATAAAGGAAATTAATATACACGTCTATATAACGTTTATTCAAATTTACGTCTATCTTGTTCGATACGGCAATGTTTGAACCTTAACATGTCTGGTTTAATTAATGGAATGGATTTCTCATTCTGTGTTTCATGTTTTCCAGAGTGGCAGAAGGAGTTGTGTAAATTCTTCATATAGTTCATAAATCTTAACGGCTTGGATGTCTGCGCCATTAGAGAATGGTAGGGGTGATAATTCTGTTTCTCAAGTATTCCAGAAACTTTATCTCGAAAGAATGCCAGTTTAGATAGCAATTTTTCTGCAGTGATTTTGGTTTACTTTGTGAAGAATGTCAAAATCGTTGGAAATATTCAATTAACAAACGTGATAGCTATTTCGATATTTCTATCATCATCAAATGTTTACAAATTGTGGGTCAAAACTGAGATACAGTTGTGCAACTTGTCTTAAATATAGGAAAAACAGGTAAGAATTATAAAAAAGAAAAGGTACCTTCATAATTACCTGAAAATCCTAAATATTAAGGAATAACATAGGTCTGTGTGATCGATTGTTGTTGGATATGATTGTTACTATTGTGTTAGGTTTGAAAATTTCCAGTGGTTCTAGGTAATTGAGTTTATTGCTTTTCGGGGCACGATAAATAGTGTTAAAATTATCTATACTAGGGATGCGGTGGTTGTTGTCTAGGCAATGATGTGCGATGGTGGATTCATTTTTGTTTCTACAGAGTTATGTTATTAATATCTAATGCCAAAATAGCTTCCTGTCTGGCCTAGGTATACAGCGTTACAATCAGGGCAACTCTGTCCGTATACGCCTGAATTGTCTAATTTGTGAGTTTTATCTTCTGCATTGAAAACCAAATTTGATAATTTACATGAAGGTTTGAAGACAATTTTTTTGTTAAGATTTGACATTTGATTTTGCAACTTGCTGTAAAAATGGACTAAAACAAATTGAGGGAGAGTTTTTGAGTATCTCTATTCGGTTTAACAGGGGGGTGTATACTATTGTAAGCTAACTGTGTTTGTTTTTAAAGAACTATTTTGTCTACTATGGTAGAGTGCTAACCGTTATTACTGGCGATAGTTTTTATGATGTAAATTTCTTTATTAAGATTTTCAATAGAAAGCAGCAATGAAAATGCTATATGAAGCATTGTGTTTAAATAGGATAATTTATATTGCAACGGGTGAGAAAAGTCACGAGGAATGCTTTTATCAGTGAAAGTAGGTTTTCGAAATATATCAAATGGAAAAGAGTTATTGTTTCGGGAGATAGTTAAGTCTAAAAAATTAATTCGACTATTTGTTTCTATTACTGACTTGAAATTGTTTTTTGTGTGGATATTGTTAATATAATTCAGAAAAAGAACAAGTTATCCTAATGTACCAGTGAAGCACGCTAGTACATCATCAACATTACGATACCAAAAAATAATTTGTGAAGGCCGGGGAATTTGAAAATTTTTTTCTTCTATATGACTCATGAATATTTCAGCAAGAAGTGGACTTAAGGGAGACCCCATAGCAAGGCTCCAGACTCATTATAAAAATCACCAAATGATGATCAAATATCACTTAGTGACGGACGACTCAATATCATTTTCCTACTGCTACTGTATACAAATTTCCTCCTCCGATATTAGTACTATAAACTCCTCAACATTATTGTTCTAGCTTTATTTAATCTTACTCCAGCTTGCTGTGTTTGATTCTAATATGCAACAAGTTTATAGAAATCTTCCAAGTTTTTCCTTTCAGAATGATTTCGGCTACGCTAGTTCTGTGCATAAATTCTAGAAGTATATTAAGTATCCCATATAATTTTGAATTTCGAGTTAATTCAAAGAAGGAAAGTAGTCAGTCGATATATTTTGATAAAATTTTATGGACCAAATTATAGAAAACAATAAATACACAAACTAAAAATGGCAATGAATCTACAATCAATGAAGAAGAAATGTCTTGTTTTTCACTAGGCTTTTAAATAACGGAGAATGTTGGGAAACGATTTGAATTAAAATTATAGCTATATTTTAATTCGAATAAAACGGTACAGTTCACTAATGTCCTTTAAACGTCTCGTAATTGTGTATTCGTGCATAATATGACATTATTTAAGCCTGCGTTAATCGCTCAACCCGGTTATGAAACGCGTTTAATATAGTGCTGCAATTTACTAGCACGATGTGTATTCCTCTTTGTTTAGCATTTGTTGCTGTCGCGCTGGCTAATTTATGAAATACTTAACGAAGTTTACCTTGCTGAGAAATGATACACCTCGACTCTGGGTTTAGTAGCTTATTTAGGTGAGCGCTCCTTCGTGTTCTACTTTCCTCAGAAATAGGTGTGGAATTTTTCATTATATCCACAGTTCTACAGTCGGGCAGTTTTCTACGCCCTTTAATAATGTTAATCGCTAACGTGCTGAAATTTGTTCATAATTTACGATGAAACGATGAAATACATTATTTCATAACTAAGTAACTACCTAGTAACTAAGTATATGTATATTATATATATATATATATATATATATATATATATATATATATATATATATATATATATATATATATATATATATCTAAATCTGCAAAATTAAATTATTAGGCCGTGGAACATGGAAACAGACTTGTTCCATGTAAGGTTCTATAAATTTCGTCCCAGTCTAATGTTCGAAAATTACTGAAAAATTTTTGTGTAGTTTTTATTTTGTTGAAAAAAATGGCAAATGAATACACAAACGAGGATATTATGTATCAATTTATTTATCATTCATGGTCTATGTGAACAAATAATATGTCGAACTTGCAGAATATTTAGCGAAAATTCCACGAATGTACGACAATTTGCATCGAATTTTGTCACGTATGAATTAGAGAAAACTGAAATGAGTAGCTGTAGCTAACGTCAAACGATAAAGATGTCGTTTCGGCAACATGAATCATGAAGCAATATTTCAATTTAATTTATAAAAATAAAATGCTAAAGTAACCGTTAAAATAAACAACGTAGTCAAAATGAAATCAAATTGAATGTACAAATCGTCCACCATTGATCTCTTAACATTTTTCAATCCGCGAGCCCAATTCATTGATAGCTGCTTTTTGCACTCCATGATGTCAAAGGCACGTCTCACTTTTGATTCGAGAGCCTCCCACGAATTCATCGGAGAACTATAAACTTTGTTCCTCAGATACCCCCAAAGATAAAAATCTAAATGGATAAGATACGGAGATCCTACAGGCCATTTTTTTAGTTTAATTTGAGTTTTAAGGCAAATGACACCAAAAACCACCTGATGAACAATCTGCTGAAGTATAGAGGCTTGAACCCTAGCAGCAGGCCGAAAATACCGAGAATGTCCCAGTCAAAAGAGCTGCTGAAATCTGTCAACGCGATCAATTCCTTGATCCAGGTGGCTCATGTACTGTCTATCGGTGACTTGGTCGATCTGGTCTATGCAGGAGCTGTAACAGTCTGCGAAATCCACGAGGCGATGCCTATACGTCAACTCCCACAGCGCAGTCACGAGTCCGCTCCCTGGAAGTTTCGGCTGGAAGGGTAAATTGTTAATATGAGGAAAAAGATAGGAATAATTCACACTTATCAAATAGCAACAAACCCTTCAGAAAGCTCTGCAGGTCTGTCCAAGTGGTAGCGTCAGAATTCCGCATAAAAGCCAAAGATCTTTCCTTCAACGACAAGTTGAAGGTAATTTGCAATAGGCTAAAACAGAAATTAAAAGTTTAAGGTACTAGAACGCGACGGTTCAATGAACGCACAAGCGTTTCAAAAAAATAAACTTTCTTACGAAAACCGTAAGCAATTATTTGGCGACCTACAAGACACTGAGACAGACGGAACTCCACCAACAGCTGGAGAAATGCACGAGTTTTGGAGCGGCACCTGGTCGAACAACACCTCTCACGACGACTCTGCATTCTGGATCGCTGAAGTAGAGTCAAAAACGCCTAAACACAACATGGCAAATTCTAACGTGACTTCGGAGGATGTATCGAGGGCGCTCAAGAGAACCAACAACTGGGCAGCCCCATTTACCGACTGACTGCATAATTATTGGTGGAAGTACTTCACCACAATACACCTCCATTGCGTCCTTGTTCCAGCAAGCACTTAATGACCCCACCACGATAAGCAAGGACCTAACCCTTGGCATCACTTACATTCTTCCGAAGGGAGGTGTGTCAGGAGACCCAAAACTTTATCGTCCTATTACATGTTTGCCAACGGTGTACAAACTACGCACAGGTGTCCTGGCACTCCACATCAACAACCACCTCAAAGTGCACAATATCCTCGCGCCTGCAGAGAATGGTTGCCGGAAAGGAGCCAGAAGCTGCAAGGAACTGCTGGTGATCGATCGTATTATTACAAAACAAGCTAAGATAATGAAGCGCAATTTCACAGTCGCTTGGATCAGTTACCGTAAAGCCTTTGATTCCGTACTTCACTCATGGTTATTGAGAATTTTGGCTATGTATGGCATATCAGAAGCTATCAGAAACCTTCTCAAACAGCTAATGGGCACTTGTCGTACCTCTCTGTGTAAAAGAACAAAAGTGGCAGAAGTCAAGACGGCGGAAATTCCAGTCAAAAGAGGAATCTTCCGAGGGGATACTCTCAGTCCCTAGTGGTTCTGCAAAGCCCTTAATCCGCTGAGTTGCCTCCTGAATGATAATCCGAACAGCTACATGTTCGACAGGCAGAGGAAGATCAATATCATTCATCAGCTGTACTTGGATGACCTCAAATTAGCACAGTTAGCCAAATGAAGCAACAGCTGAAAACGGTCAAATCCTTCAGCGATTCCATCCGCATAGAACTCGGCCTTGAAAAGTGTGCTGAGTATGAGAGACGGAAAAATTTCTGATATGGGAGCTGAAATGAGCTTGCATGAACAAAGCCTGTTTCCTGCATTGGGACCGCAGGAGACGTACAAATATCTTGGTACACAGCAGGCAGTAGACTTCAAAACTGCAAAGGTCCGGCAAGCCTTTAAGGACAAATTGGTGAGAAGAGTTAAGCGAGTCCTACAATCCCAATTAAACGCATAGGCAATGGTCACTGCTTTCAATACATGGGCTATACCCAGTATAGCGTACTCTTTCGGTGTAGTAAATTGGTTGACCACGGAGCTACGAAAACTGGCCAAGACTATAAGATCAATGCTCACTAAATATGGTATGCATCACCCCCACGCGTTGGTTAATAGGCTTTATCTGCCAAGGAGCGAGGGTGTAGAGGAATTACCAATATTGAAAGCAGTCATGATGGACTTGTTTCGGCACTGAGGAAGTTTTTTGTTGCGTGAAACTCACCATTTTATAGATCTATTCGTGCGGCTGATGATATGCCACCGTTGCAATTAAGAGTAGCTTCTCTGGTTGGAAGATCTTGGTGAGAATTCCTTGTACATCTCTCGTATGGGGGAGCTCTTGAGGTGTCGGGTGATTGTCTGTTTGGATGACCCTTAATGTGAGGATGCTTTTCTCATCAGAAAATCTTAGTATGAATCTCTTGGGAACCGCGCTTTTTCGACGCTACATGAGTTCTAGATATTCTAGGTGCATCTCTATGGACGACGTGCGTTCGTCGATTCTTGCTCGATGGAAAGTTTTCTGTATGAAATTATTGGGGTCCCCACAAGCTGAAGGTTCTTCGTTTTGAATTCTTGAAATGTGCGACGCGACTCTATTTGGTTGCCTCTGAATGCTTCTCTGTTGGACGCCTCGCGTATGGAATTTGGAGATGGAGAGCCTCTCCGTCTGGAGGCTGATATGTTTCCGCATGGTTCTCTGGTGAAAGTTCTTAGAAACCTCACTTTTACCCTTACCTTTCGGACGCCTCTCTCGTCGAATTCTTGGCGGTACATCTCTGACTATATACTGCCGTGTGGACTATTCACGATCCATGAGATATCACCAATCGATATTCCTTGCTGATTTACTTGTAGATCGAAGGATCATATACAAAATTATGCCTGTATTCTAACTAGATCTCACAATTCACCTACTCCTTTCTGGCCAAGATGTGTTCTGAATAGGTCACAATCTGCTGACTCCGTTTCAAATGATAAATAACTTGAGATATTCCAGGATACCATAGTACAATTGACCGTTGTTCTAACCCAGTGACTAATTATTGAACACTGGTTTCTGGATTTTCCTTTGGAAAATTCTAGTATGGATACCTTAGGAATCACGATTGTACTAAGTTTACGGAATTCTTGAGATGCCAGGTGCCTCTCTATCGTAATGTGTGGATGCTTCTCTGAATGAAAAATCTTGGTATAGATTTCTTCGGCACCTCACAAGTTGGATGCCCTTGTATGAAATTTTCTCGATATAGAGCGCCTCTCTGTCGGGATTTCCATGTGCAAGTACATCGCCCTCCGGTATGAATTCGTTGGGAACCTCACTTTCTGGATGCCACTAGTATGGAATTTTTGAGTAGTGAGAGGCATATCCGTGTAAATACCGCCATGCTGACTGTTCTTGTCCACTGGATATCACCAATCGATGTCCCTTGCTGACTTACCTGTATATCAAAGCGCCATATACAAACTTATGGCGAAACCTCAATGAGATTTCAATCCTTTCACTTTTGCCTGGCTAGGATATTGTGTGATAATCTCAACCAGGTTTCAGTCTACTTAGTCCTGGTCGAGATGAGTGAATAACTTGTTATATTTTGGGATATCATTTGTTCTGATCCAGTGACTATTCATTAAACCATAAAGAAATTCATGTTATGTATCAGATATTGAAAAATATGGAAGACCTGAACCGGCTCGGTGGCGTAGAGGTTAGGTTAGACATTGAATATCTTTTCCCTTGACACGAGAGAGGTTCGGCAAAAATCGCACATTAATGAGGTGATGGGATTCCCCGGTGTGTCATTAGCCGAAAGGCAGAAAGAGAGAACGTTAAAGGATCAAAAAGAAAGGCCTGTTTGAAATCGTTTTCTTGATTCCGAAAAAAATTTTTATTTTCATAATGCGTTAATCTTTGTTGACAAATGATAAAAAAATATTTTCAATAAGGTTTCACGATACTTGAAAATGTCTTGATATTATTTTTTTTTAATTCGATAATAAAATTAACTAACTATAGGAGAATATAATTCCAAGCCTTACTTTGTATCAAAAGCGCAAACACGAAAGCTTCGTTCTAAATATATTACCGTATAATTTTCAATCATTGAGTTCCATTCATGCTGTGAAATTCATGTCACTGCTCATCCTACATAATTCGAATAAATTGAAAGTTTTTTTGTAATATAAATAATCGAAAACTCGGAAGCAATCCCAATAGCCATTCAAACTAGAAAATGTTTACGCAACGCGGTCTGGCACGAAATGCTATAATCCACGGAGCGACAAAAACTAGGGTTCAAAATAATTACATTGTAAGAGCTCTAGTAATTTTACCTGTCATCATGACCAAAGCGGTCGCACCAGTTCGCATACATTATGCCGCTTGTTAGCATTTAAACCACTTTCAGAAAAAAGCCCCATGTACTCGTTTATTGTTGTAAGTTGTGCCTCATTATTGAAACTGCATGCTCGCGGGCTACAATCTGTTCACAGTAGGCCGCAGCAATAGTTTGTTTCGACTTTTAATTAAAACTGCGTATTGCGCTCTCCACTCTTGTTTTGTCTATACACTTTGATACTGGATTAATAATTTTTTGATGGTTTCGAAATTTTAACCTTGCTTCATACATACAGGTGAGAAATATTTAGACTTACTTTAATAACTAGATAGTCTCTAAGGAAAACGTTATAACAAGTCGATTTTGTTTTTCATTTTCTCACCTTCTGATAAGTTTTAATCGATCTTCAGATGACAAACTTTAAGATTACGCGATCATTGACTTTTTTTTCAAATGACCATATATAACGTGGAAAGCTCTTGTTCGACTCTACGTTCCTAGTTTTTTAAAAATTTATCCAGAAACATCTTAATAAGTCAATAACTCAATCTTGTTCTGTCAGAAAAAAAACGAGAATATGATTTTCACACATATGTTTTCGACATAAAAAATACCGCAACGACGTTACATTTTGAGCCGAAAAAATGAACAATAACAGATACAAATTTAGATCCGTGACAAGCCGTTATGTGTGAAGTTACTGAAATTTCATTTTATTGAACTTCAAATATCGCTCAATGATATATGATAAAATATCATACTGAAACTCTGATTTGGTTGGTTACCGAAATTCTTGAATATCTACTTACGTGATGGGTGATATTTTTAGTCAAATCCATTCAGGTCGTACCACCGATTTCACAAATACCCACTTTAACATTTTCAAAAATATGAAGAACATGGTCAAGATCATGAATTAATCTGATAATGAATGATAATGCCCTACTTGACTCATTATCAGCTGTTGAAAAAACGCAGAATGTCAGTCACCAACTCAGATTTGACACAGGAATAAGTGTTACGTCTTTGGAATAAGTTTGAGAAAATGAAATAAATCATTACAAATTAGCCTTACACAAAAATTGAAGAGTGTTAGTTTTATCCAAAGATAGTTGTTCATAATCTAACTATTCAAGTCTTGCATGAACAATTTCATACCTCATCAGTGCAGTAATTCAACAAAATTGTTCGTATCGTTCCTAGGAAATCTTACCTTGTAGTCATGGCAACAGAGAATTCATTATTAAAAAACCGAAAAAGATAATACAGCGCATTATATCCAAATTTCAAGGACTGGTAGTTCAAGCAAAAGGCCAATTAATTGTCGAAAAATGTGTTTCTAGTTCATTTCAGTGCCTTTCGAAGAAATATAAAATCTCATCCCTTAGGTCATTCTTCTCAATCCTACGATGCACACTTAACCTCTCTCACACAGTATGACTGCGAAGATACCAACAATAACAGTGCCTTTTGAACAGAAAATCTGAAGGCCAACCTAAGAAACCAAAAACCTTCACACCTGAGGAAATGAATTAATTCATTAGAGAAGGATCAGATCAGACGTTTCTTCTCAACGAAGTGATTTATCATCGAAATTGTAGGAGCTTGCCGGTCTATGAATTACACCATAAATATAAGAAATGTAGAAGTTTACGATTGAACTTTAATACTGATCATTTTTTTTACACCGACAAAATAATCAAGAAATTTTATTTAATCGGGAAAAGTAATTGCATCTACTTAATTTCTTCTCAATGATCCATCTGAAAAAAATGTCAAGTTCAAAGAGTTGGAATTAATAAATTCGCCTCAATGGTAAGGACGTTTGTCACGATTTCCTTCTTTGAAACTATGTTCACCGTTAAAATGGCGAAATAGACTTTTAGCTAGATGAAAATGATAATTGTTGAGTATTCCACAATTTGGCGAATGCGCCAGGTTCAATCCAATTCATCACGAGTTGAAGAAAAGCAAATATTTTCAAAGTAATAAACGTTTTCAAATGTTATTTCGAATATATAAAATGTTTGCCTGTACGGCAGTCTACGTTGGAGGAAACATCTCTTTATCTTTATCAAAATAATCCCGATATGGGTGGTTTCAACATCATAGACTCAGCAAAAATGCATTGCTCAATAGAGAACCATTGTATGGACAGCCACGCCACCGAATATGTCAATTCTTTCTGTGAAGTTATTTGCATTCCGAAATTTTTCAAAGCACTTACAAAAATTGAACTACGGAAACTAGATCTCATTATTGTTTATTATTTACTTACTCTCTCATTCACCATAAGCATCTTCGTTTGGTCAATCGAATATATTCAGTTTTTCAATTTCACTCTTATATTATCTATGGTTAGCGTCGGAAAAACTATGAGGGTATAACGCGACGCTAAGAAGAAAGTTTCTAAATTGATAATTTTACAACAATATAATATGTAATGTTTTTGTGATAATCACTTTCATAATCAGAAGACTGTTTGATTAATAATTATTAATAAGTAATGATAGAAAAATGCTTTTGTGTACAATCGCACAATCGAGTACTTGTCATTTTTCTATGCCGAATGTTTGGATAACATAGAAGTATAAGAAATGATTTTCTTGATAATACTATTGTACCATATGAAACTCAATCTGTTTTATTAATACCCGAGCCTTTGTTGAATTTTTCTTGAAATTTATGAAAATAATAAATAGAGTATTTTATTTTAATCGTAATCAAGAATTGCGGATTTTGTGAGAGAGTATATTCATCTATAACATTGAAAATATATAATTATAATAGCACAACAGCAAAGTAACTACGTTAACAAATTGAAAACCGTGTCCGGTAACTGTAGGATATAGCGTGCGAACAAACTGCCTTTCTGTGATTGGAAACGCAAGATAAAATACTGAATGAGCTTAAGAGCTACCTAATTCGTTGAGGATCTGCAAACTGAAATGAGTGAATTGTGTGTACATTGTAACAATTGTGTGTGTAACACTGTTTGGTTATATATGATTGTTGCAGTTGTATGTCTAAATTTGGAACAACTATAAGTCAAAGTTTTGCATATAAAGCACATTTAATTTACGGAAAAAATCTATAGTTCCAACATGATTTTGATTAAGACCATAGACCCTTTGAGAAGGTAAAATTGATATAAAATGTTAGAATCGAGAATAAACTGAACGCTTTCGAGAGTAATCATATAATGAAAGGCAAATAATCACTAAAGAAAGACAAATGTCCGATTCCGTTCAGTCCCCTATGACCGAGTTCGACCAATTAGAACGACGATTTGTCGGAAGAGTAGTAGCAGGGATTGATTAAGTATAAATGATATGCCAGATTTAGAGTACTATTATCTCCTGATGATGCCAACTCAGTTGTCAAAACGCGTTTCGAATGTTGGTGAAATGATGGACAGTGTTTTTAGTTGTGGTCAACAGAATTTTTGGAGAGACAGCTGTTGCTAATATTAGTCGTTTTAATTCAGCAATAACATATGACCTCATTGCTAAACAAGAAAAAGAAATATCACAAATAAAAACCCGACATTATGTAAAAATGCTAAATAATAACTTTAATTTGATAAAACAATTATTTGCAACATAGCAGTGAATTACAATAGACTAGATATACTCACGAATGAACAGAACCAAATTACACACAAAACTAATATTGCTATACCCGTTTTGCATAATGTACAAAGCGCATATGATGAAAAATTTGCTACTGTAGGAAACAAGCCGACGAGATTAAAAAATTGTTGAAAATGAAAAAATAATTTAGTCTAGCGATAATTATCTCCACAACTGCAGTTATTTCTACAAACATTTTACGAAAATATCGAGATTTTAGGCATAAAGAATAATTCGTTTGCTCAGTTTCAGAAGATAACAGTACTTAGATTTTGTAATATGTTAGAAGTATTCTTTCAATAAACAAATGAGGTAGAGTCATAGGTTTTCTACTCAGCTAATGCCGGAAAAATCTTATTTAATAATTCATTTATGCATTCAATTCTATCACGTATCACTTGATACGAAAATGTAATAGCGTATATACATACATACATACATACATATATATATATATATATATATATATATATATATATATATATATATATATATATATATATATATATATATATATATATATATATATATATATATATATATATATATATATATATATATATATATATATATATATATATATATATATATATATATATATATATATATATATATATATATATATATATATATATATATATATATATATATATATATGTTTTAGAAAACAGCGCAGTTTCACGTCAACCGATGATGTATAAAATCCTTTTCACTTGTTCACTTCTAGCGAAGCAAAATAATTGAATTGAATAAATTTATATTATAATCTTCTCTGCTTAAATTTAAAAAAAAGATGTTCAACCCTGACGAGTTGCCCATATATCTGTTCATGCAATCAAACTGATTTCATGAAAAAAAAGATTATAATATTATTGAAATTTATTCAGTTCAATTACTGTGTTTCGCCAGAAGTGAACAAGTGAAAAGGATTTTATACACCATCGTTTGAAGTGAAACTGCGCTGTTTTCTGAAACATGCACTTTCCGCACTTAATGCATTTAAGAGGAAAATTATGTCAGTTAGTTCGAACAAGAGGACCGTCTAACAAGAACTAAAAGCCCGCGTAGAAGTTTATAAATAGCTTATACGACAAGATCACGCGAACCTACTTCTAAGGATGGATCATGTTAAATGATGATCCCTTTCTATGCTTCAGAAATCCTCCCAAAAAGCTAAGATTAATTATGCAGTCTTAAGTAATTGAGGTCGTTTCAATTTGATGTTAACTTATCTATAAATGAAGCATTTCTCGAAAGTAAGTTTCAATCCATAGAATGTTATTAGAGAAGCAACATTCTGGTATTGAATTGCATCACTTTATTGTTTTATATTCTCCATGTAAGTTGGTGTTACAAATCTATTCAATAAATAACTCTGAAACCCTGAGTTAATACCGAACTAATTGAAACTGTGCAAGAGGAACAGTTGGAAATGCGAAGCATTTGATCCACTATGTGACATCGTCACTGTTCTTCGTCAGCGATTCAGTTCAAATGTGTTGACGTGATCTCCAGTGAGCGGTTCCTTTGGCGAGACTATGAACTAAATCTCATGGCAATGATCCAAGGCGTGTAAGTTTTTTTATTGGTTCATTGGACTCTTATGCCTAAATGACAGCGTACCTAGGCATGTCCTTTAAAACCGGGTATGTTTCCAGATATTCATCAGGCTGTCCTCATTGTTCTGATAAATCTGCTGCAGGTATTCATGAAATCTCTTCCGACATTCTTCCTTCTTGTATTTGACGGGTCTAGAATATGGAATATTTTTAATTCAAGGGTGGTATGCTTTCAGAGAATGTGTTGCACTAAATCATTCTCACTTCATTTTTCGCCACCAGCATATTCGGCTAGTGCTTAAATCCAATTATACGTAATTAATATTGTAGGTAGCTCTTTCCTGTAAGAAAACCAAGAATCATTCTCTCCTATTTTTCTTCTTCATGAGAGCAGATTTGAATTGCGTTCCTTGAAGGCCCTTCCCCAAGTTTTTTCAAGCTTTTATTTTCAAGTATTCATTGCCGACTTTGGAGTTTATATATTATAAACCGTTTACCCACCTCACTGCGTATGCTGAAGCTTGTTTTAGGTCAGTTCGAATGGCACGGGTTTATGCAATACCAACATTGTTGTTCCAAGCCGGCAATCTTTGACTGAACGTTTTTAGTACTGAGTTCAAATCAAGCTAGTTCGTGATGCAATGTATCATGCAGATATGTATTTGTTTGATGTGAGAGAGGCCAGATATAATAATTTCTTATGCGGATCTATTTTTGGTAAATTGTATGTTCGTATAGATTCAGTTTACATAGAGTGTAGAAACGTATAGTGTGTCTTCTCCTTGTGACCATATGACATACATCTTCTGAATACCTAAACCACATTTATGGCTTCAACTGGTACTCTTGTGGAACTTATTCTGGAACACTTGACTTGTATAAAGTAGCAACTCCTAGTGAAAAAATTATTCTACGAGTGCTCCTGCTGTTTGTGGACAACTTAGCTTAATTATGACTAAATAGCCTTCCTGATTCTTCTTTCTCGTGCAGAGAAAAGTGGAAGAAAGTTGATTAGCGCATGTCGATGAAGTAAATGATTAGAATGTGCTTCTCCAACCACCGTGAAATTGAGAAAAATATTATTTCCAAACATTTTGAAGAATTTCCTGTTCCCTTTACTGGCATTCGTGCAACATTCGTTGTCGCAAATTTTCTAAAGAATTAAGGTTAGTCCATAAATTTAGAGTATGAATGAAAAAGTAGAGTGGTAATAAAATGGGAGATCTTGAGGGACATTCCATGAGCCTTTTCTTTCCAATGCAACAGAGCCTCCTCTCCCAATCCTTTTGCCTGTAGTGAGTTCATTCATAAACTACCTTACTGGACTTCCATAGTGCGAAGGATCCTTATCATCATCAAAACTTGCACCTGGTAACTGAAAACTGTTATTTCCTTATATGATATTTTTTTATAGCAAAGCAGAATTTTCAATACAGTTTCTCAACATCTCTAGGTACACCTTAAAAACAAATATTGAAAAAATGTTTGGATTTGCAAATTCCTTCACTCATTGACTGGCAAAATTGCAACCTGGAATCGTTATCATCTTCATTTATTTCATGAACCAGATTTAATTTTTAGGGATGCAATTTATACTTCTTTAAAATTTGCTCAGAGCTTTTTCGTGAAACACCTGATATTTCTGACTTTTTGATGCTCAGTTTGGTATCGATTTCAATAAGCTCCTAAACTCCACAATAATTCATGAACAGATTGATACGTCTAACAATATCCAATTATCACTGTATATTTCACCTTTGGGTAAAACTAGCGAATTATAGTAAGTATTTTCAAGAAGCATGTGAAATCTTGAGCACTACTGATTATTATTAGTCATCTTTTGGTGCTGATCATTTGTTCATTTATGATTTACCATAGGTTTGTTTGATATTTTATATCTTAAATAGTAGGAAACCAAATACAACTAGCATCGTCCATAGATAGAGAGAAATTCAATCCCCTTTGAAATAAAATGTCACTTGCCTCCCTTTCCCAGATAAGATTATGAGAGTGAAAACTACACCATCGAAGTGTTTGAGCCGGAAAAGTTCAAAAATCGAAAACATCTCCTTAAAACTTAGATAGACGTGTTCTAACAAATTTTCGTTATCTAATTTACTCTTTTACAAGACGATTAATTTGTTGGAAAGTTTTGGTACACCACCGGTATATTTGGTTCCGAAATTTGTTATTTCAAGATTCATTTGATCTTGGCTTTAATGTACAATTGTTTTTCCAGATCCTGCTTCGAGAATTGATACTTAGATATAGAATGAAAAAAAATATTTCCAATATATTGTAGACTATTAGATCTGATTTTATTTTCATGGAGACTTATAATTCATTTAGAATCATTCTTACATGCCACATATTGTCATCATTATCTATAAGTTGCAAACACGAAATCCTCGCAGCGGATGAAGAGTATATCTCATAATCTTGCTTATTATTTCCGGCCGCCTTCGTTTTGATGTTTCATATTTGCGCGATGGTTTGTCACATTATATTAACCCCTGCTTCTTCCCTTCTACATCCCTAGGTTTATTCGGAATTACATACATTTCATTCGTTATTTTTGACATTAATGTTTTTTTTATTATATGCGGAACGTTTCAGCCTTTCGCCAAGTGGTTTTTGCAGGAAACGTAATAATATTTTATGTTATTTTTTTTTCACAGAACGAAATATATCGTTGATCGTTAATCGTCTGATGACAGAAAATATTTAGTCCGGGTTTATAACGTAGCTATAGTCCAATGGCATATTTCATTCATTCGACATTCTTTTCAGTTGGATACATCTGGAGTTAGAAAAATATTGAAGTGGTCACTAAAGTTTATAGAATAAAATTTCAATATATTTTTCATAGAGACTTGAACATAGTTTCATAAACATATTGAACAAATAGGGGACCTCAATTTCTATAGTATACTTGCAGTAGTACTCAGAGCGCTAGAATCATAAGGTTTTTTTACTTTGGGAATCGAAAGTGGGAAAATTCACTTCGTTTCAAAATTTCAACTACTTTTCTCAAGATAATTATGACATGATTGTTTCTGCCTCGAAAAAAGTTCTCTTCTTCTTTAAATAAAATATGTAACCAAATATCGATTTTTCTCTCATGTCATCCAGTGGAGATATTACAGTATGCGTAAGCTTTAACGTAGTATCTGAAATACTAAACGCTATAGAACATAACGTTGCAGAATTTGAATAATCAAATTTTCGCTAAACCTCAATTTATATGAATGTCGTCATCATAATGATACAAGTATATTTCATTATCTTTTTGCTATGTAAGACATGGTATATCCGAATGATTTCAAAATTTCCAGTAAATATTAATAATCGGAAAATAATACTGTTAAATGATTTTCTATTTTACACTTCCATGAAAACCATTATGTACTTTTCCTCATCTCATCCCTCAAACAAAATATTCAAATTCTTCTCAAATCGAAGGTATTTCAGTTCTCCACAAAACAATGTATTAGTTGCACCTCTACTTTCGTCAAAAAGAAACAAGAAAAAAATACATTTATTTACTTATGTTACTTATTTTTTCGACTCTTTCTAAATCCGACCTAATAAATAAAATACCTCAACCATTATCTTTCATTTAAGGTATTGTACTTGATTATCCATATGGTTATTTTTCTTTTACAAATAAAAGGATATAAATTAGTTCTGCCGAGTGTTCCTAGGAATATGGGGTTCGAGAGCGCCAATACCTCAAATGAGGAATTGAAACAATTTTAATCAACTCAGATACTTGTCCACCTCCCCATCGATGAATCAGAGGTGCAATACCTCAAATGAAAGTTATTGTATAGCAGCACGGAAAGCGATGGTAGACCGTGCAAGGCGTTGTTGAAAGATGGACTTGTATCGAAGAATTCATTTAGGGGACGAACAGATTCAATTATTATACAAAATTTGAAAAACGAATTCTGTGAAATATGTTCCTAGGATAATAAAACTCTGGCTAATAATAGGCTAGAAACTGTTAAAAAGTTACGGAATTATAATATGATCTGCACGGACTAAGAAGCCGAGATAACTTAGCCGTCATCAACATCCTACAATAGCTCTTTAGCTCCTTCTAGAGGATAGCCATAGGCTCACAGTTACGGTTGTGGCTTAACAATTTTCAAGGGAATCATTGAGTTATCAAGATGAGTAAGGAGTATTGTTCTTGCGATTTCTTTCTATATATCGCAATATCTACCAAGTTTTTTATAAACTTAACTTTCTATTTTTCATACAAATATCTCTAAAAATAACAATATATTTATATTTTCATCAGTAGTCTAATAGCAGAATTCAATAAATAGCACTGATTAATTGTATGTTTACGTATTACATATCTATATATTTCGCATAGTTGGGTGCTGAATTTTTTAATAAACATCATGCCAGCCCCTATGCGATCCTAATGGTAATTGAGCTGTAAACCACAATAAAAAATCGAGTTAACCACACTGCGCGTCAGGTATTTGTTTAATTAAGGAACAGCTCATCAGAGATTTTTAATTAACTCTTGCTGCCCTTGTATTTGGGCGATCTCTTTGATGCCCTCGGGCCAGTGCAAACTAATTTTGTAGAGCCGATGTTTGGTACAAGTATAAACGTGCGCTGTTACAGGGTCCGCCCCAGGATTATCTGGCTTGTTTTGTTGATGCTTGGGGCTTCACTGAAATTAAATACCTGAAAATTTTCCATCAATTCAAATAACGTTGTCTACTTCTGATTCGGAACAATTTTAACAAAGAAAAAATCCATATTTTCTTTGTGCTCAATTACAAGGAGGAGCATTCTTTCCAATATCCTCATTGCTCGCCTGCTGCTGATTTCAGAATTAAAAAATAACACATATCCGACTCTAAAACTGATGGATGAGATTCTGTTCTTCGAAAAGTAGTGGTTTCAAATATAGATGTTCAGTATTCTATAAACCAGAGTTCTGATGCAGAAAACTGACCATACTTCCACTACATCAAATTCCACCTGCTATTTTCTTCCAGGATGCGTTCATTTCTATATTCATGTTATACTAGCCTACTTATGAGTAAAACTTCCTCTTTTTTTTGATGATAGAATAATTGTTTTTCGTTAAAATTCTGCTTTGATATATCGAAATTATTCACATCCAATTCCTCGAATTGTCATCGATATCATAATCGTGTGATGGCTGTAGCCGTTATTATTCAATATTCAAGTTAGGTATTTCAACTTTTTGTCTTTATTGTTGCTGGTACATAGATGTTCTGAATATGTAAATAATCTGTTCACTACCGAATATAAATGTGCAGCAAGGTGGTGTGATTTTGCTTACACGTATCTTTTCGTCCCTGCTAGTTTGCGATAAACTGTCTTATATCTTATCTTGTTTTTCCATTAGTAACATATCTAGGTAGGATGATATTTACTTCCATTCTGAATTTCATATTATGGTACGATAGAAAATTGTTCAGTTTTATTTCACCATGCGGCCCTATAATAAATGTAGCATGATGTATCGGAACCATACATTTGGTTCCTTGTGAGCTTACTCTGAACCTTAAGTTTCCAAGTTAGGAGTGAGAAGTTTGGCAATAACGCGTGATAGTGGAGATCCCTTTGGTTTGTTTACAACGTGAAAAAAAGTATGCGAAAATTCTCACTTAACTTGCCCGCGTTGAGTATTTTTGAGTATTTCAAGTTTCTGTTGGTAGGACTGTCCTTGAAAACTATGCCAAACATGAGCGCAGTTTAGTAACTAGTTTGTTTATGATATCTGTTGAAACCAGTCGACCTTAGTGGTATTCTGTGAACTTTACAATGGAAAAAAATATTTAACAAAGAGTTTGTCACAAATTTTGTGTTTTGAAAGAAATTCTGTGTGCCGAATCCTTGCGAATGGTGAAAAAGGTTTGTGTACACTCTGTCTTATGGAAAACCGAAGTGTACACGTGGAACAAAGCCTTTGAAGACAGTCGGGAAATCGTCGAAGATTTGCCTCGTTCCGGACTACCTTCAACCTCTTCAACTGACGATAACGTCCAAAAAATCAACAAAATAGTGCTCGTAAATTGTCACACCAGTGCTGGAGAGATAGCTCGTGATCTCAATATCTCTCGTGAAAGCGCTCGTTTGATTTTCGTGAACCAATTGGGCTTGCGGCGCGTCGCCGCTCCGTGTGCCTTTTTTGTTTTCTCCAGAGTGAAATTGCCGCTCCGAAACATAATGTTTCGATGATTGGAAAAAACGTTGGCACATATGTATCGCTTCAAATGGAAGCAAATTCAATAAATATTGAAACAGATTGAAATTTATGCGTTTTATTTCAATTTTCCGTATTCTTTTTCGTCATAGTGTATGCATCTGATTATTGTATGTCAAAACTGGACTGAAATTATTTTCCATGAATATAATTTCTAGGGCTCCATGTGTGGAAATGTTTGCAATTAAAGAAATTATATCGAGACTGGCTTTAATATCTTCTTAATCGATTATCAAGGGTTCAACTTTGATCTAAAATCAACTGAATTTGCACGTATAAATGTTCTGTTTCTGAAGTGAGTTGTAGGTGATTCGCAAGATATGGTGCTAGCTTCTGTGGAGGAGTATTTACGGCAGGGATGCTCAAACTTGAACTGCTGGCGATCTACCTCAATATTTTTAGACTACTTGCGATCTACTCTGAGAGGCTGCAAGTATGTGTGATGCAGGGTTGTCGTACATACACGATACACCCTACCTACCTAGGTAGGGTGTACCGTAGCATGTATAGATATTAGCTTTCCGCACAATATTGCTACCGGGATGGGGTCACACACACGTAAGGTGTACCGTAGGATATCTTCAGCATACTTTCTTTAAGATGGTATGTAACCACTACGTGCTAATCGCAAGCATGATGACATATGATAGTCAGTTAGTCGATTGCGATATTTTGACTTAATTATCTTCATTTCAGAAAATGCAGACTCGCACAAGTAAGTTTACCCAAACATTGCCGTGAGTTGAAGGTCGATTTGCCTTAGATTTGGATATTCATCTTCAGATATAAAACACCTTAAATTTTTATCAGATGCTTTAGCTTTGAGATGTATATCTAATATAATCTGCACCAACTCATTTTCAACTGAACATGAGCTCATATTAAAACTGAATTGCTGTTTCAGTAGCTAATTATTGTGTTTTTACATGAAAAAGTATACCTCATAAACGATGCTATATTTGCCAATTTACTGCAACCATAAAAACGCATTTCGAATTATCAAAATATTTGATAATTCAGCCTCATACGTATCATAATTCAACTGAGGAATCCTTGCTTTCAAAGACGAAAAATGTTTCAGATCCTTTCTTTTCAGTAAGTTGCAACATACTTTTGAATGCGTTTACTGCGCTAATCATCTCAATAATAGTTCTTCCTAACCCAACCTTGAACCTCCACGTTGATGGTGTTTAAGTGCATCGTGATGTCAGTCAAAAATGCCAAATCATCAGCCAATTTTCGATTTTCAACATCTGAGTGTCATCGCCTCTTTCGTCTAGTAGAGCTGTCATTTCGGGCAATAATTCTTGAAACCTCTTAAAAAATTTCTTGAAAAGCGGCAAGATTAAAAATCGCGGCATTTCTTTGATAAAGCCGCCTTTTGCCGGTAGCAGCGTGTTATTTTATTACGTAATAATTTTCGTAATTTAGTTACCTACTTATTAAATTTTTTTTTCTTCTCGAGATCTACTCAAAAAGCACTCGCGATCGACCGTTTGAGCACACCTGATCTAAGGCATATATTTATATATTAATACTCCATGGTGAAATAGAAATTTTCTTTCGCACCTGAACTCTATTCATTAAAATATTAAGCTCTTATTGGAAGTAGCTGTTAATAAAACTTTACCTTTTCTAGATATGTTATTGATGAAAATACAAGATAATACCTTAGACTAGAGAGTACATTGCAAACGAACACACACAAGTAGATACTTAGATGCATAATCATAATACCATTTAGCAAATTTAAATTCAGTAGTATACATATTAGTTACATATTCAGAACACCCATGTATCTTCTGCAATGAAGATGAAGAGTTGAAAGACTTAATTCATGTATTGAAAAGTAACGGATACTGCCATGACACGATTATGAAATCGTTGAAAAGGTCTCCTAAGAAAGGTGGAATATATGAATATGAGGGTACAGCCTTTCTCTCTATATATCAGAAGAACTATAGCTGGTTTTGACAATTGTCCCCAACTCAATGTTGAAAAACTCAAGGTGTGGCCGATTCAATTTGATTCCATGCATTTTGGCTTCATCCGTTAAGGAATTTCTGGAAATTTCTGCCGGATCGATGATATCGCATCGGACGATGTGGGGTCAGTGCCATAAATATACATTTGTTGCGGTCTGTCTTACTTCTTCGTTCGAGCTACCAGAAAAACGTCCATCGGCAACGACGCGTATGGCCTGGGTCCGATATGGTTTTCATATTCTCGTATGACTTCGATTTCGTATTGCGCGTAAAAGCACAACCTAGTTAAGGTATAAGGTAAACTTATAAATATATTCCACAGAGTGCTTGAGATATTAAACATCCATTCTTGCATTTCATAAGTAACTTTTTCTGAGCGTAGGTTTAGTAAAGGATTAATCAATAAAATACCCTCTCCTTTTTCTTGCGATTAATTAAGTCATTGTAATAATTTTTGTATATTACTTCATTGCTGTTAAACTAATTTCATTTGAAAGATATATATTATATCTTTTAGTTCATTCTACTATGAAAATGTGTATTTAGTTATTTCAAATGATATTTATTTTATATATAAGCACCTTCACAGATTATTTTACGTACTGTAACGAAGTATAGTGAAGTAAGAGAAACCATTTAAATGAACAAGTTACTCATTTTTCAAATTTTTATGTTAAGAATTGGTTTATATCTTCTAATAATTCCCACCTATAAAGATTGATATAGTAAAGAAATATCCTTGGCGTCTTCTGGTATATAAGGCAAATGATAATGTAATAATGTTTTTGGCATCTGGCAACAGATTGAATATTCTTTTCATTCTATGAATGCTGCCTCCAGTATTCCGAGAGGCAGAACCAAATTAAATATAAAACTCAATTCTCAGTTTCCTGCAGAACATAGTTTTGCTATGCTTATGTCGCGATGGTCTTGTGTGTGTGTGAGCAGCTCAGTTCGAACATTTTAATTTTCTAGATCTTGAGTTCACCCAGACAGATAATGCAACTTGACGTACAATCTTGCACACGCTGAATTGGTAACATTTCTGACGTAGAGAAAATAAATTATGGTTATATAAACCTTAGGAATTTCTACCTGAGGAAAAGTGCACCATGATGAAGTTTGGATAAAAATTCAATTTTCATGAATGGTAATACAGAATAGAAGTGAATTACTGTCTTCCGAATGCTATTTGAGTAATGTATACTCGACGAAATATTAGTATATTATGAGTATTGACCATTCAATTTCTCTTGTTGAGATTCTTTCTGATTCGATAGTTATCATTATTTTTCGTTTGTTATGCCAACGTTGGTGGGACAAATTTTAGGTACTAGCTTTTAAAAAGACAAGGCACTATTTTAATTGCTGAAGTAAGTTCATGGAAATAGTTCAGCTGAATATAAGTCCGCAAATATTTCGTTACCGATTTACAGGGTGTTAAAGTTCTATCGAAAGATGCAGTTAAATTTGAATTTTTCGTAAACCGCTTGAGATATTGAGGTAGGTTAGAGTAGGCAAACACTTACTAAGGCGCATAATTTTAGATACGAACAATATTTCGGAGTCACCAGTGGCGCGCGTATGGACACAAAACAGAAAAAGTAGGACGCTACTTAAAAAAAAATATATTTTTAATTTTCCAATTATTTTTCAAGAAAGAAGCTCTCTTGCTCTTTTTTGTAGGAAGTCAAGTTTTCGAGTAACAAAATGTTGGAAGAATAAGAAATGGAAGTCCATATATTTCATTGTACGGATTTAAAGAACTATCGTAGTGAATTTCTTTCATCACTAAATAACCTTTGTTTGAAAATCAAAAGTTCAATTCAACGAAAAAACAAAGACTTTTGAGTACCAGCAATCACTCTTAAAACATTTCAAAAGCTGTTCAAACTGACCTCCAGCTCAGATACAACATTCCAGTCTTATCCTCATTGATTGGAGAACTCTTTTAAAATCGCCAGGATCCGTTCTTTTCAAGTTGCACCGAGCTATGATTCTATTTCTTAAGTCCTCAACATTCACCATGGAAGTAGTGCTGGGGACAATGCATGCCAAGAGTGAGGTTCATTTCGACCAATCCAGCGATTTCCAGACTCTCACGAGCAAGCTGACTAAAATGGATAGGTGCGCCATCGTGCATAAACCACATCGTGTATCTTATTGCCAAAGGTATATCCTGCAAATATTTTGGAAGCGTGTGTTCCAAAAAGTGGCGGTACACTTCCCCTATAAGTCTCCCTGTTAGAAATGCAATCAGACAATCACCGACAATGCCGATCCAAAAGTTCAACGAGAACTGATGTTAAAATCGATCTTCATATACTTGATGTGGAATTCCCTACAGAGTTTTTTGAAAAACTTGTTTCATCAGTGGACAGGATCAGCATAAGAAATTGAAGAATTTGAATCAATATCATCGACAATACGCAATACGGGTAGGAAAATCGGTAAGAAGTTCTTGGGGCGCTGTAGGTGGAATGGATACAATAATTTTTCATGAAGAATTTGCTGAACAGTTCCATTGCTGACACCCAAAGCGTCAGCATTTTTTCGAATTGTGGTTCCAGGATCGTCTTGAATTATTGCAAGAATTTTCCAGCTGTACCGTTCTAACTTCCCTTGAGCTTCCTGATTCTTCACATCGTCTTGATGAGTATTTTTCATATAAGTGTCGATGAATGCTTTCAAAAGTTCTTCTCTTTGGGAGCCATACTGCTTGGAAATCCTTCAATGTACAACTGCCGAGGTTCTAATTTATTTCCGTCATTACGTCCATTCCTAAAGTGCATGTCGGTCATCTAAGCATTCGTATAACGATTCATGATAGCCGTTTTGAAGTTCAATAGATTCAAAAATTATTTAAAAACAGAAACATTCAAATGACACTAACGTTAATCATTTTTGAACACATCTATGACTGCGCATAGAACAGGTTTTATCAATGGAATCGCAAGTATTCCTAATAAACTTTTCAACATTTCCTTTCTCAAAAACTAGGCGTCATACGAAAGAATGCCAGGAGAGCGTTTTTCTTGAAAAATAATTGGAAAATTCCAAAATATTTATTATTTTTGAAAAATGTGTAGCGTCCTACTTTTTTCTCTGAGAATAACCTGCGTTGTGCCAATACGCGTGCCGCTGGTAAGTCGAAAATATTGTTTCGTATCAACAATTATGCGTCTTTGAAAGTTTTCGACTTCCAAAAATTTCATCTCACTATCTCAAGCGGTTAACGAAAATTATCAATTTATTTGCGTATCTGTGTTTATATAAACTCTTTTCATGAAATGGCTTCACCCTCCTTAATTGTTGCCGTATTCTTTTTAAACACCCTGTACAGTGAATAAGTGAAAACTAAATTTCGATCAAACACTCTGTGATAACACATTAAGGTTGAGATATTATTCAGATTAATAGAGACACCAAGCTACATACATTATATTATGATATACAAGATACCTATAATGTAGATGTGAAAAAGTATTTTAAGATCAACCAGATCTTAATGGTTTTTTGAATACCTCGTATATAACATATTTTATGATAATAATTAAAGAACAAACTACAATCAGTTTACTTACTAAGTCTGAATTTGTGTTAAAGTGAATCGTCTATTCGAGTATACTGTTTAGATGGACAAATTTGTAATGTGAGAAAACTGATAGAGAATATATCCTACTGAAGCGGCCAAACAATGTTTTTTCCGTCTCAAAATAGAAAAGTTTGATGAGTGTTTCAATGAAACTAGAGAAAACGAAGTATATATAGGGTTATTTTACTCAATCGTCACTTAGATTTAAAACTGTATTTCAAAATTCAAAAAAGCCTAATCATAATTGAAAATGCCTTACGTTGGATGGTCCGATGTGCAGAGGGGTCGAATAATTGCTCTCGTTGAAGAAGGGGTGACACAGAGGAATATAGCGACCACAATGGGGGAATCACAGGAGGTGATTTCCAAAAACCAAAGTCTGATACGTGGAGCTACATTCTCTGCAAAATAAGCCTGGAAGAAGACGTAAGAAGATCACTTCTGAAGAACAAGACCTTTTTTTGTGCCATATTGCAAGAAGAGAACTTAGTGCGTCGCACCCCATACTCCAAAGGAAATTTCTGGGAGCAACAAGCGTCAGTGTATCAGTCTAAACGATATGTTAGAGACTTCTTTCGAAGGGGTTTATATATCAGAAGGCCTGTAAGAGTTCCAGAGCTAACCAGACAACAAAAGATTAACAGACTTATGAGGGTTTATGAATCATTTACAGGCTATGGCCGCTAGGAGATGCGAATATTATGTCAGTTCCTGACATCTTGTAGAAGATCACCAGCAAATTTTGGCCCCTAAAATTAAATCAACATGTATATTGTTGAATTAATCAACATTTGTATTTTTTCATATACATGGTGGGCAGATTTTGATATTTTAGTATGGCTTCTAGGTTAGAAATATTGTTGGATAAAGTTTTTGCACCCTAAAAATGAGATCGAGAGGGGGGTACTTTTTGTAACTATAATATTTCACCTAGCTTCACATACGAAAACATCAAAATTTGCCCACTTTGTACCCACTAGATTGGAAAGGTGGTGAGGACTATAAAATTCCATTCTATTGTTCATAGCATTCATCTTGTAGACAGAAATATGACATAGTCTCATATCTTTTGTTGTATTGTGTCTATCAGTACAGCTGTTGTACATTGGTGTATCGAGCACGAAAACTGGAATATTGAGAATTGGCGAAATGTTCTCTATTCGGATGAGACCAGTATTGGTATTCGATCATTTGACCGCCGGTTTCGGGTTTTAAGGGGTCGTGGAAGACAAGCTAGACTCCGAGCAGCAAGACAAATTCCGAAATACCAAGAGTGCAGTGTGATGTTGTAGGGTGGCATTATGCTGGGAGGAAAAACATATTTGATTTCGTTTCTTGCGAGCGTAACGGATAGAGATTACCTGGACCTAGTGCTGGAGCCCATAGTGAGACTGTGTCGAGGTGCCCACGGTGAGAATTTCACTTTTATGCAGGATAATGCACCTCTCATACCAGCAACCTCGCGCGACATTATCTTGAAACAGAGGGAATCGCTATTTTGGACTGGCCAGCTTGCTCTCCAGACCTAAGTCCTATTGAACATTTATGGGATAAGCTTATCCAAGCCGCCACAGAAGAGTGGCAGAATATCACCCCAGAGGATGTCGAAAACCTAATCTGAAACATGCCTAGACGGATTCAGACATGTATCAGGGCAAGAGGAGGTAATACAAGCTACTGAGATCGAGAGTCGAGAAAAAAAAACTTACTTCATGAGAAAACAATTTTCAGTTTTTTCACTACATGCGATAAGAGTCTCTTATTTTGTATTGATTATTTCTTTCTTAAAATAAACCTCAATTTTCTTCTTTTTCGATTGAAATATCTCAAATTGGATCAATTCTACCATTCCTTCGAAATTTCCAAAATTCCTGAGGTATTATTCAAAATATCGGGTGATTCCATATAAATTTGGTTTGAATATAAATGATAGAATTATCGGCTAATTATATTACATTTATATATACAAATAGATAAAATATGAAATAAGATTCTGAGCAGTATATCTTAAGAGAAAACCTAATTATTCATCTACCTCATTATTTTTTTCGGAAAGAATCCTACAAAGACAATGATTATTATCAAAATATATCCCAGAATGATTATATATTAGGATAACGTTAAATGTTATGAAAATACATAAATTTACCAGAATATATACAAACTATAGCATCATCAGCCAATGACATCAATGTACCAAAGAGTTGTATCAGAGGCCTTCTCCCCCAAAAATCCAGTGTGCGGACCTTAATCAATTAACACTGGATGTTATTCATTCAAGGTTTCTTTGGGTAAAGTGATGAATGATCGAATAGAATACTGCTTTCAATATAAATGATAGAATTATCAGCTAATTATATTACATTTATATATACGAATAAATAAAATATAAAATGAGATTCTGAGCAGTAAAAATTAAAGAGGAAACCTATGACTCTACCTAATTATTTTTTCGAAAAGAAAGAATATTACAATATTTGATGAGTGTTATCTTCTGTAATTGTTCAAATAAATTTAATTTAAAATCGATATTTTTTCATTTCCACATTTTTTAATGTCATCGGCAAGCATCATATATTTAGAAGGGTTTTCATTGTACTTATTTTATATGTTACGTGTGTTGGGTATTCAATATCAAATATATATGTTATTCGATTCTGTTTATCCGTAAGAATCATATCTGGCCTATTGTGATTTACATCTCTGTTGCATAGAATTGTTTTATCAAAATGAAGTTTATATTTGTCGTTTTCACAAATAATCTCATGTTCATATTTGTAAATTTTTTTCTTTAGGTAATGAGGTTATGTTTTATTAATTAAAATGAATAATATTAACGTCTGCATTATGCCTTTCTAAATATTCTGTTGAGCAAGATGTTGATATATTACAAACTCTTTCTGAAGAACAGAAACATCTACGGCAAGAATCATCTATATTTTGCTTTGTGATGTGTATTCTATAATTTCTCGTGAAAACAACCTGTTCGTGGATCGCAATTGCCAAGCCTTCTTCATCAGCGAACAATTCTCCAGATACTAACCATTTGATGTGATTTCATCAATATAATCATTTTTCAATTCTTTAGGGTGCTTTCCATGTAATTCCTTCTGCATTGTCAAGGTCAGAGGTGTAAGATTATAATCTGAAGTAACAACAATATCATGTAGTTTAGACTTCTCTGGTTATCATGAAGATGGGAACGTAGAAGAAAAACCAGTTCACTATATATATATATATATATATATATATATATATATATATATATATATATATATATATATATATATATATATATATATATATATATATATATATATATATATATATATATATATATATATATATATATATATATATATATATATATATATATATATATATATATATATATATATATATATATATATATATAAATACATATATTTCTGAACTAGCAAAGCTATATTCATTAAATGTACATGCTATCAGCCTAATAGAAACCTGAATCTAGATAGATTACGTAGCTTTTTTTCTTCATTGTCTTTCTCCTTTTTGGTGGTCATACTTCGTAATATAAAACGAAGTTTTCATCTTTTCCTACCCTTGTCAGATTTCCTTCATGATATATGTATGATAAATATAATTATAAAGTTTGTATTCATATATTACGATTTATATCTCTCACACCGAGTATAACCAGAAAAATATCGCTATTCGCCTGACTCCTGCAAATAATGATATATGCGTTCTCGCAGCTTCTCTAACTTTAGCAATTTTAATGTACATTGGGCACGAGTTCTTAGGTGGGCATATAAATTAGGAGTTAAACGAAATTGGAAACTTGAAGCATTTGGCGTTTAATCGCACTAAGAATATATATCAGCTTTTACTAAAATACTTCTTCTTTCAACGCGCGTTTCGCTTTATGTTCACATTACCATGCACTAAATTCTACTTGTTATATTCATATTAATCTTATTAGTTAGCATGCTCCACCACATTTTGATTCCTGATTGCTCAAACGTGCTCGCAGTGTGATGTTTTAATCTAACAAACTGTAGTTTATAGCAAATTGAATCGCACTTTAGTATGTTTGGTATAGTTTTGAGTTATGGCTATTTTAACATGTTTGAGTACTTCTAAAAAAAATTTGTTCATGTATTCCTGTTATATATTTCAACAATTTCGTATTTACACTGTTTATTCCGTGATCGGGATCAAAAGTCTGTAGGTTAAAATGTGGTTCCTTTTTTCCAAGTCATGTAGTTATTAGTTTTTTTGATCATTAAACCATAACTCACAGCTAATCCTTTATAACTTTGCTGAAATTATCCTCTTCAAACTTTGGAAAGTGTAGCTCCAATAGTTTTGGTTTAGTTTATTCCGATATACATGATTTCTGGTGGTTGCTTAATGATAATATCTTTCAGGCAAGACACGTCGTGTGGAGGATGTTTGTTTGAATAGTTCATTATAATTTAACGAATTTTTTAAGAAAACTTATTTGACATTTTTCGTATGCTGAAGCTATCATTATGCCAATCAATAAGTCTTTCTCTTACAACAACCTTTGGTTTCTTTCCCAGAATTATAACGAGTTATTCAATTTTCCGGAAGAGATATTTCATCAGTCAATGTCCCTTTATAATTCTAGAATAAAGCATGGCTAACATGACTTTTCTTTAAACTGTTATCACTGAAGCCACATTCTTACGAACCAAGTTCAGTTGTGCAATCTAAGTGGACCAGCGTAAATTAAATGCGACTCAAATCACTTTTGGTTTATACGTTTCAGCTGAACTTGCTTGAACCGTTTGAGTGCTACGAAGGTTCTGAAGGTATCACTGCTCGAAATTGATCATACTATGATAACTGTGTTTATAACTGCGACAATTCTGACAAATAACGATAGCCGAAAAAGCCAATTCTGAGTGAGACAGTCAGTTCCGAGAAGGAGCCGATCAAGAGTTTCGTAGGCATTCTGAAAGCGTCTTCTCACGGATCAAGTTTAGTTGACCAACAGGAACTGAATGGGACTTGAAGCAATTTTTCTTCACACGTTTCAACTGGAATTGGTCAAACCGTTATAGTGTTTATAATGGCTTTCTACTTAGCGCTGCCAAAACACATCGCCACTCAACATTTATAGTTAGCAAACTGACCAGCTTCTGGTAGTCCGGCGATTCAGACTTGTCAATATCTGCTTCCACTATGAAAAGACTCATCAATTGATCATTATATTGAATTTGGCACGAGCCAAACAGTAAATTCAAGTTCCAGCAAATCAACAATTCTTTATAAGTGCCCGTATATTTTCGGAAACTCCGGGCTCTAATCAAGAGTACTTAATCATATGATGAGTTAATTTTCCTATGAAGTTTCTTATAATATCTTTGTTACCACTTGAAAGATTATTAAAAATGTCTTACTTCCATTTTCTTCCACTATGAAGACAATGCACCTTCAAACATTTGTTATGTTCTTACCGTGATACTACACTATTTTATGTCGTTTGTTCATCCTCCCCTGAAATGACACCTGCTTTCATGTAGGTATCATAGATTCATAACGTTCATCTCCTTCTATGGTTTTTATTTAAATAGACACAACTACTGTAGGCACATTTCTCTCGTTAAATTTTCCGGTAGAAAATAAGTCAATTTTACAATCTTCAAAAATTCCATGCAACATGTTTGTAGGATGTCGTGCATGCACTTTTCTTATAATTTAAGGGGTGAAATATAACTAATCCTCATAATTATGTCAACTAAAAGCACCAAGATGAAAATAAACGAGCATTCATCTCGAAAATAAATGTTGAGAATCAGTTATAGATTCCAATGCTTTCTTTTACTCATTAATCCGACAAATTGCAATCAGCGATTGCAATAATTCTCATTAACTAAGTGGACGGGTTTTATTTTGTAGGGAACTAACATTTTTTTCGTTGAATGCCTCTAGGTGTAACACATGGCATTTCAGACTCTTTCCTCGTGCTCAGTGATCGCGATCGATTGCATTATCTCCGAGAATTTCATCTTCCGCAATTTCATTTGTTACAGTATTCTCAGCATTTCTTTTCTTGTTTAAGAGTCAGCCTGTCTCATGAAACTTTGCTAATAGTTCCCGATCATAAGTATATAATTACAATCCACTGGAATGAGATCAATTGAAAGATGCCACGTCAACTCTAGCATAATTGGCATTTCTGAAGAAATTTGAATATATGTCATTTCAATCCGTAATAATATGAAATAATCTACCAAATTGAATTCCTACTGAGGAGTCTACTTTTGAGAAAAATACAACCTATAATGACAGGTAGTTTGACGGATCCAGTGAGATCCCACAGTAACAAATTAATAATAAATCTATCTTCAGGGGTAAGTTCAGGTAGACATGCACTGTTGAATGTTCATAGACTTCAATGACGAAATAGTAGAAGTTTCCAAGCTGAACCATAAAACAATGAGAGAAAATAATAAAGAAATTTGGATTTGAATGAATGTCTAACTGCGTTATTATTGGGGATATTAGAGCACCTCCAATCAGAGGTTCCCTGTATTTCAATTATAAAATAACACTTTCTATCGTACTTCTACCTATGGTTGATGCAGATGTTAACTCTACATCTATAAATTATAGTGCTTTTTTCAGTGACTTTATTCAAGAAATACCTTCTACCACCGTAGATTACATCACATGGACATGGAGAGAGTGGTCCAGTAACGTTGTTTAATATTAGTTCGTACAAGTAGGAATATATTTTGGCAAAAGCCGGTACGGTTTTTTTTATGATATGATATGGACTAGTGGGTAGAGAATATTGAAATTTAAATTGTTGAAACCTCTTCCAGGTTATTATGAATTGGAGAAGTGTAAAGAAATGTCCCACTCAGAATGAAGGTTACCATGTCGCATTGTTGTAAAATCTAACTAGGTGGAAAGTTTCGATGACTCATTTGAATGATAATATAACAACACTTGAAAACACAACTTGTATCGAGTTTATGCTCCGGTAGCTTAGCGGAGGAAAAGCAGAGTTCATAAACATACAATTTATTATCACTGTCCACCATAAATTCTGAATATTCATATATACAATATTTACAATGATATGTCGCCCTGGGGATCGACTGCTACTCCACCTCCCAATCTAGCTGCGATGACAACTGTACTCAATATGTACAGCCAGGTATGTGGCCACTCAATTCGTGGTCACCGACTAGGGCAGTGTACAATCACTCAAGGATGAGAATAGCTGAACTCAGTACGTACAGCTAAATATGTGGCCACTCACTACGTGGTCACCAACTAGTCTGTGATTGAATTCACTACTACTACTACTACTCACTCAAGGATAGGAATAGCTGAACACAGCTAAGCGTAAGACACAAGTTCCCTTAGGTCGAGACCTCGAATGCCTATCCGTGTTTCAAGCTGTACCCTTTATACAGTTTTGCCTGCGCCGTCAATCTGCGTCGTAGCATCGTGCGGTATGCACTACTCGTCGTGGAAGCACATCGGCGTTGCCTGATCTTCTGTTATGTCGTGTAACTTAGTGATGGTAACAACGTTGCCATTACAAACTTATTATGTTATGTAATATTATATCTACGGGAGTGCCATCTCAAACGAACCACCCTGTATATTTTCTATTCTGTAGTGAGTCGAAAACTTTAAAAAATTTACTGAGTCAGAGCTTCCCCGTAAACGATATTGAATGGTAATTTATTTTATGGCAGTAAAAAGAACGAAAGTTTTTCGGTAATTTTTTCACACTTTGGGTTATATCATTGGATATTTAGTATGGATCTGTAACTTTTTTGAGAATTCAATATAGCCTATGTTGACCGTAGCTTCCCAACAGTGAGAGAATTTTTCAAATCGGTCAAGTAGTTTCGAAGCCTATTTAATGCAAACAAACAGAAAAACAATCAAATTTCTCCTCTCTATAAATCAATATAGATATACTTCCATAGAATAACAAGTTTTGACTGAATACCGTGTTCATCTACAATTTTCTGGGGTAGGTCGTCCAAATTCTTGAGCTGAGTCACAAATAGTTTTCACTTAAGAAAAATCAGGACAGGAAATCGGGAAGGTCACTCACATATTAATAATGTGCGGCGTAGTGAGGCCGATCTCCGTTTTGTTGGAAATTTAATTGTTGATCAATCAGTAGGGGAGTATTTTCTAGGTTTTCAGTTATCACTTCTTTCAGCATATCGCCATAAACTTTACCACGTAAATTACCAGTAATGTCCAATAAGGTCTCCCAAAATTCTCACTCAAACATTCAGTTTTTCCGAATATTGAATGTGCGTTTCAGGAAATACATAAGAAGTCGTAATACTCCAAAATCTACAGTTAAGACGGTGAACATCTCCATGAAGTGTTAATTGCATACGTCAGAAATGTAGACGATGTTGAAGAAAGGCGGATTATTGCCGTTGGACCATTAATTCATGTCTTCGATCGAAATAATCTGAATTTATTTCATGAATTAGTTTAATTTCGTACATATGTAAGAAACTTGTATTTATGTTAAATTCTAAAAACGTTACCTTGGCTAACACTAGGAGCTGCAGAAATTTGTTGTGAAGATTGCATGTTTGGCATAAGTTAGGTATGTCCCAATACCGCCACAACTGCTGCTTCATCATCCACAATTTTAATGGCTGCCCTTTTCCCATAAATTTATCTGTCTGGATAAATTTTGATATCATGTCGAACGTTGTGTTCAAGGTTACTTCAGTTCGTCAAAAACCTTTCCAATACACCGTTGTAAAGAGCTTTCAAATGAGGTATTCCGTGACCCCTTGGTCCTATGACCCTCATAGGGTCATCAAGACCTCGAATATTCGTCAAAAGTTATCCCCCAAACAAAATTATTCGACGCGCTTTGGCAATTCTTTCCAATCACTACGGGATAAAAATTTACAGAGTGGCTCGTTTAAAATGGAACACTCTGTATACTACTACTATTATATTACAAATTCATTGCTGTGAGGTTAGTATGGAAGATAACCTAATATAATAATGGAATATTCAGAAGTTGTTAGAACTTTATATGTACTTGCTCTATTTACTGGTCTAATTTGTATAATGCAACTTCTTCTGCCTATACAGATATGATGTTTAATTTTAATAAAAATACTAGACTATGCCAATTTTTCAAACCAACACAGTCATTTTTAATCATATAGGTCTACTCAATCTCTATAAAAACTCAGAGAGTCAGAATCATAGCTTAGAGAGAAAGATATTAATCTAAGAATAATAGTTGAAAAGTGCTTCTTCAAATTGGAAATACATCCAGATAGCAGAACATCGTTACGTCGACTGGATGTGATTTGATACAGACTTTTGATAAGAATATAGAAAAACAAGAGCACTCCTCTATATTTCATATGTTGTGTATATTTGAAATATCCAAGTTAGGGAAATATCGCATTGTCTTATATATATGGTATGAATATCTGCATTTTTGTTTTCATAATCGACATAATTGAAAAAAAAGAATCAATTCCTAGTTATCATTATATATTCATTTGTATTTCTCTGAATTCTGTTGATGTTATGAAATTTTAGGCATTCTTGGCCCTCATTATCAACCTCTGAACCAATAATTTCATTTCACACTTGACTCCTTCCTCTACAAAATCTGTAGAGGAATCCTCGTGAAAAATAAATTTGAAAATTGAATGAAATAATTTCAATTTTCAAATCATCCTAGGTGTAAATGAAAATATGCGATAAATAAAAGTTGTAAAGAATTTTCGAACTGATGAAAAATACGCTTCATGAAACAAACACATCCTGTGTGCTAGACTACTACAAAGTTCCGTAAAAATAATAATGATTCCATTCGCTGAATGGATGTTCGTAAAATACCTATCTTCGTAATTTACATTAACTGGCTCGCAAAACTCGGGGGAAATACGGGTGGATGAAGTACCCCTGCCTCATGCATGTTTAATATTGTACCCACAGGGTCACTTTATTCTTGCGCAGTTAATGGGACGACTTATTCAATTTGTATGAGAATTAGTTTCGAAGAGGAACTCCTGGGAGTTTTTACCAAAAGACGTCTCACTGCGGCAAGGGAAAGTCTTCTACTAACTGCGCTGGTGTATCCTAAGTCATACTCGAGAAAGATATAAATATTTAATGTTAGGTATGAACACTAATACGTGTTCCATCCATATAAAATAATTTCGCGATAAAAAACATATTTGAAGAATTTGATGATGTTCTCTAATTTTTGTTGCTTACTCCATACCGCTATAAATATAATTCAATCAAATTGAGTACAAATTAGAGTCAGAAAATAGACACTCTTACACATTGACTAATAGCGTAATTACGAGTAATATAATCCCTTTAGTCATATAATGATAAAAATGATGATGACAGAAAATGTGAATTATACATACTCGTTTCACCATTTTCATCTTTAGAGCTGAAGAACTGTGGAACTACACAAAACATTAAAAACCCAAAAAACAGCACAATTGTGAACCTCAACAATATGAACTGAATACGACTATAGATCAACCGTAAAGTGAAATGTCATGAAATAATCGGGGCGTTATGCAACGCTGTGACTAACCGATGGTGAAAAACGGTGGGAACCTCAGTGCATACCAATAGTGTGTTTCTTAAAAAACGCTAATCGTAGTCAAAACGTTAAAAATTAGTACCCATATATATGTAATTTCTTCTCGAATAGTTGTGTCAAAGAATGTGTTGTAAAATAGGCAAGCTTCGGAAGTTCGACAGTTTTCTTCGAGTTTTTCTTACAATACCTATTCTTCTATTATTGAACGATAGTAAATCAGAACATTTTTATTAATTTAGAATCACTAATAATTTAGTTTTCATTTTCTTCTATTTAATTTATTGAACACATACATTTATGGATACAAACTAAATTTTTGAAATTCTCTTCAGTACTTGAACCACTAGATCAAAGCAATTATTCACATCAAAGTTCCAAAAACTTTACGTCGGATACATCAATTTTCTGGTTTATTGATATGAACAAAAATGTTCATCGAAGCATAATTTTTCCTGCAGTCAGATGTTGATTTCTATCCTATTTTGTAAAAGCGAAATATGATTTTAGAAACCTCGAAATATGCTATAAATTTCGATTTGTCATGTGGCGTGAAGACGCATCATTCTCGCCATATCGTAGTGGCGGAAAACGTATTGTTTGTTACACTACTGTGGTAAGTTAATAACCCTCAAGCTGAATTAAAGATTAGAAATAATGTGGTAGTAGGGATACTTCTCTCTTTTATTATCTTTCGGGAACGGGAATTTTTGATCTGTTTGAATGCTTTCTTCGAAATACTATTATTAATATATATATTATATTAATATTACCAAGGAATAAGTCCTCAAATTTTAAATGAAAATCTAAATTTTCTTCATCAAAAACCTAGTATATGTTATTTAAATACAAGTAAACGATGATTACTACTAAAATATATTAATAAATGCTCGACGCGTTTCGATACACAGTATATTTGTCAAGAGCGAATGAATACTACAAAAATATCTTACTAACGTATACTTACATAGACTAAAGAAGCAATCCACTCAGAGTTATCTGTATTTCAACTAGTGTTCAGGAAACAAGTTCAATAAGAGTGAGTTATTTATGTCTAACTGATCCTTGAAAATTTCAGGTGAATACCTAAATCTATTAATCTCAAGTGCTTCCCGAAGATTGAGTTTTATACCTCTATTCCCAGAATGTAGGATTTCAAATTCTGAATTGAGAGAATGACTATTTTCCCTATGATGATTTGAATAATTCAAATCGGTTTTGCCATTAATGAAACTGCTGTTACATTTTGAGATTCTAACATTGAAATTTATTATATAAAAACAACTGCAATCTGCACATTCCAATCTTTAGACACCTGATTTATTTACTTTATTAATTGGAGACTTAATTTCTGATAAATGAACCTAACTTTGTTGATGTTTTGAACGCTATATTCAAATTTCAATTTTCAAGAAGGGTTTCACATTAATACTAATATTGCCTATATATGTTAAACAATAGAATTTCTTGTCTTGATGTTCACCGATATATATGTTGTAAAGCTAATTTTTATTTTTCTTGTATAGTATGTTGAAAACTAAATTTGCATCATAAACATTATTTATTGCGATCTGTTCTATCAAATTCAATTCTTTGAGATTATTTTTACTAGACATCGGTGTGCTTAAGAGTCTAAGTATTTAGCTATTTAATGCTGCAACTTCATGTTGGTAAGAATGTGCCGATGTATAATGAATTGTGATATCTGTATGAGAAGGTTTATGATAAATTGAGAACTGGTGTTTATTATTTGATCTTGTTATTTTTGAGTCTAGGAAATTGATGTAGTTATTCTGTTCTATTTCAGAAGTAAATTTTATATTCCGGTCAAGTTGTTGATGTAATTTTCGAATATAGTGAACTGTCTGTTTGTTCCTGTGAAATACACAATAATATCATCAACATATCAATACCAATATGGGATATGTTTACTAAATGGGTGTTTATGAATAGTTTTTTCTATATTATCCATGAAGCTTTCTGCTAGAAGAATCAAGGGGTCTCCCTTCACGAGTCCCTCATCGCTTTTATAGGAAGAGTAGTTAAATAAAAATATCTTTGAGATATGCAAACTTCTAATAGAGCCATAATGTCGTATTTAATTCGTGGATTCGTTATATTTTGTGTTAACAAATTATTGATTATATTATACGGATCTTTCGGTGGAATATTTGGAAACAAATTCTTGATATCGAAAGACACTAAGTTAGCATTACTTGGGATGACAATATTTTCTATTTTTCTTATCGAACCATTTGAATTACAAATTATAAATATATTTTAGTAGAAATCATCGTTTACTTTTATCTGAGATAGGATTTCTATTATGTAAAAGCCTCATCAATTGAATATAAGTTATTTCTTCATATAAATATTGAAGATATCTGTAGCCAACATATATTCACAAATGAAAAGAGCAGAATGGACTACTCTCAAAACTGCTGCACTTGAGAATACATAAAGTTTATAAAAATGACTATTGTATTTGTAATCAGTAGAAACATTAGCTGAAATACTCCGATTTAAAGTTTCTTCAAAGCTGATAAATTTCGGGAAATGTCCAAGTCCACTATAACTTCTGGACATCGTAGAGTTTAAATCAATTCAAAATAAGTTTTATGAATTCTACTCATGGGTAGTGAACATAAATTGATATCAGACCAAAAATGTAATCCAATTAGACCCTTCTGAATCTCGACTCATTTTTTTTCAGGGAGCTTCTTCAAGCTTAGTAGTGAAGTTTGCCGATACAGAAAAGGAACGCCAATTGAGACGTATGCAGCAAATGGCAGGAAATATGAGTCTACTCAACCCTTTCGTGTTCAACCAATTTGGTGCTTACGGAGCTTATGCACAGGTAAGTTTTTCTAATTGTATCCAGTCTTTAAATCTTTTTTCGATTCTCCATAGTATATAATAGGTTCTTGAGAATTTCACAAACTTTTCCGGGAAATCAAGCAAATGCCTATTTTTTTAAATTATAATTCTTTTTGATTAAAAAAACTTCACTGAATAAATTATCAGTAATTACATTACATGGTCTAATAATAGTCCGTCTGCTGCCATGCGCATTTTGCATAGTGTAAGAAGATTTCCGGCGCAAGTTGGTTGAACCATTGCATGAGTAATGCGACACCATGTTAACTTTTGTTTTCCTTTTGTTCAGTTTTGATTGATGATCGATACATACCCAGCGGTTATGAAAACCATTTTGTAGGTGTGTGATTTGGTCGGCACTAGCTTTCTTGAATGAAAGGAATATCTTTTTTCAGCAAATCCTGAAGTATGTTTTCTGAAAGATATAAATATCCAACACTTGTAAGTAATAGTGCAGCCAAGAAAGTAAGGTTTTATAACAGTCAATAAAAAACCGCACTCCTACCTATAAATGTGGCCAGGGTGCTCAAACGATCGACTGGTCGATCGCGGAGAGTAGATCTCGAGAAGACAAAAAATTTTCATAAGTAGGTAACTAAACCAAAAAATTCATTACGTAATAAAATAACACTCTACTAGCGGCTTTATCAAAGGAACGCGCGGTATTTGTCAAAGAAAAGCCGCTTTTTTTTTTATTCTTGCCGCTTTTTTTTTATTCTTGCCGCTTTTTTTTTATTCTTGCCGCTTTTCTAGAAATTTTGGGCTGCGCGTTTGACGGAACATTCGAAACTTTTGTTCACGCTGATATAAATGTTACGCCGATATAAATTATGCGCCTTCAGGAATTTGAGTCATTGTGAATTGTACCTTGAAGGCAACACTACGTCGATACAGAGTTTATTATTAAATAGTACAAAATGAGTGCAGCGAAGAAATCTGAAAAGTATCATTTTAATAACGATTAGGTGGAAGAATTTTCCTTTTGTATGGTGAAGGATAAGTGCAATACCTAAGCGTGGTAACTTAGAGAGGCATCATAAAACGGTTCATAAAAACTATGAAAAGGATTTTCCTCCACAGAGAGAATTAAGAAAACGAAAAGTACGTCATTTGATATCTTGTTTGGAAAAAGAACAAACCGTGTTCACAAGACCAGCCAATCAACCAGAAGCTGCTACGATCGCGTCATTTAAAATATCTCATATATTGGCGAAACAAACGAAACCTACATAGGTACGTATCGTGTATGTACAACCCGGAATCACTCATACTTGCAGCCTCTCAGAGTGGACCGTAAATAGTCTTAAAATTTTGAGGTAGATCGCCAGCAGTTCAAGTTTGAGCACCCCTGATGTTGGCTTATCATGACCAGTATTTCTAATTGTGACGGTTAACGTTGTCATTTTTGTGAAATAGGGTCTCAACGATACAAATTATTTATGACCAATAATAAGAATCATCATTTATTTCTAACATCATTTCCGAAGATGAATCAAAACGCTGCTATTGAGGTATGAAAGTTTGGTGGCGAGATAGCAGCAAAATATTGTACTTATTATTCAGTTTCAATGAGCTTACGTAATTTGAGTTGTAAAATCTAATGTCATAAAGTTGATCGACGATAATAATCTCTTTTGCTGATTAATTATACTTATGGCTAATATTCAACATAAATTTCTATTTTACAGCAACAGGCAGCTCTGATGGCTGCCGCAACTGCACAAGGTACTTACATCAATCCGATGGCTGCATTAGCCACACAAATTCCTCACGCCACTATCAATGGAATGGCAAATTCCGTAGTTCCGCCAACATCGGGTAAGTAATCTATGATAAAGAGCAAAGAAATGTTATAATTATAGATAACCAATTTTATCATGTGACTATCACTTACTATAATTAGCATAGAGAGAATTTATTTGAAATGCTCAATTACATAGTAATGGATCTAGAACGAATTATTCCTAATCACTGATTAACTTCATCTAATTCGTCTACAACGGTATAGTGAAATTGCAGAAAAAAATTCGACTCGCATAGTAAACTAGTCTTAATAGGCAGGAAAACGGAATAAACTTTCTGATTTCTCCAACGCAATGTTCTAAGATTCAAGTTGCTGCATTTGTACTTAAATCAAAGAAATTCGTATTTAAATATACGAATGAATATTTCCTCTATTATCTCATCATTAAGAGTTGTACCTGAGAACTTTTTCTTTAATTGTCATCATAATTATTTATCCCAATAACAATTTGCAATATTGTGGATACTTAACGATTTCCTTTATTCAAATCAAAACCTTTATTTGCAAAGTCAATGCCCCTAAAACTATCAGTCATATATTTGAAATAACTTTTGAATGATGTCCATCTATCCAACTGGATTTTCGATGAGATAAAGCATTGTTGATATAGGTACACTTCCTTCTTGAGTTTCCTATAATCTTAATTTTGGAAATAATTATACAGGCAATACCGAAAAGGTTTATTTAAATCTGAAAATTTTCGTTTTTGAAATGAATATTATAGTTCATGAAAATTACAGAAGTAGCAGTTGGCGGCGGTAATGGCCAAGCTGTAAATGGTTCTATACCTAGCCTCCCGTCCCCAACGATGCCAACATTCAATATGGCAGCACAGACGCCCAACGGTCAACCTGGAAGTACTGAAGGGGTTTACACTAATGGTATTCCTCAATCATATCCTGCCCGTAAGTATTTGGAAAATAGAGGATCGGACAATCAGAAATTAAAAAAAATATAATAATAATAATAATACACATTAATAAGACAAATAAGATTATTCGTCGAATAAGACATGGGTTGTGCTTGACGTCCTTTGGGGTTATAATCAATATAAACAATACAGTGGGTTCAAAATCGACTAAATTCGATGGATTGTTTTACTGTAATAATTTTAGAATTTGTCGTAAGTTTTTGTTGTCCTCATTACCACGCAACCATCATAAATTGAAATCTTCCTAGTGTGATTATTCTACTGATTGGCAATCCTTTTTTAAATATTTCTGACTTTTGTGCTGCTGAAATCAAAAATTTAAAACATCTGTGCATTTAATATTTCAATTTTTAATCTTAATTAAGTTTTGGAGAATTTCTCAGTGTTTTTGAATATAATTTTGTTATTATTGAAAAAAATACTCGAAAACAACATAAAAACAGGTTATGGTATGAGCCAAAGTATGAGCGAATTACAGCATTAAAAACTTATGGATTGAATATATACCATAGTGCGATTATTAGAATCAAAATTCGGACGCAAGAGCTATAATTGGGAACCTTAAAACAGAGTAGGAGTAGCAGTGGCAAATTGACTGAAAAAATGTGGCTGGTTTAATTAATTCCTCACGAAAACCTTCTCAGGCTCGACAAGTATTTATTGCGATAAGATTTGCATTTAAATAAAATACTCCAACAGCGAAAATTTTAGGAATAATATATAAAGGATAGCAAAGTGATAGAAAAATACATGGATCAAATGATCACTCAAATATATATGTCAAAGAATGGTTCCTCATTTTCGTGCTGCCGTCTGTAACTTGGATGTGAACAATTTCATAGAAATGCTGTTGTTTAACTAGGACAATTGTTCTATTACTATATTATTTCAAGTATACACAAATTTCGAAGAAAAAACATAGTAAAACAAGTTCACCTGTAGAAATGCTGGTATTTGCCTCAATCGAATCAACCTAGCAGCAACTATCAAGAAGATGTCAACAATTATATAGAAATACTGTTGTTCAACTAGGACAAATGTTCTATTACTATTATTTTTCAAGTATACACAAATTTCGAAGAAAAAACATAGTAAAACAAGTTCCCCTGTAGAAATGCTGGTATTCGCCTCATTCGAATCAACTAAGAAGTAGCTATTAAGAGTTATCCAAATAAGCTCGGGTATTTTTACATGTATTATTTAGTATATGCTTTTCTTCTCTATTTTAACTACTCCTTCTTCTAAGCTACTGCTATAAGACGATGATTTATATTGCATTGACTAGATAGCATGTGATTAGACTCGAATAGTCACTACACTGATAGAAATTGATAGCTACCGTAGATAAATAATTTAATGGCTATTACCGCAGCGTTCAAATTTTAGTTCTGGTAGACACACGCGTGTATTTGACTTCGAGTCATCTATCCCAGCTACTCAATTCAAACTGTGGTTACCTTTGTTTGATTTATTCCTCACAGATATCTTCCGTAACCCCGGCAGTTACATATCTCAATCTGTGGTACATAATCTGTGTCATTTCATAGAAGAGATGTCAATTTAATGCAGATTACTTAGGTGAATTTCCAGCAGTCGCAGTTTACTCATATGAGAAATTATATAGAAAACAGTCGTTCCTACCTTTTTTACCTATATTAGTTCGCTCCTAAATCGAGAAGATAATGACTGACTCCATCATGTGAAAAATATGCGCATTCTCAATAAACTCTGGAACACGAATATAACGATCGACTAAAGAAAGTTTCACGTTGGCGGACCGCTTAGGTAGCATTTAATTAATTATTGCGCACACATTATGGTATATGTTCTCTGAGTATGAGCCAATTTCGTTATAGTTGACAAAATTAGATTTTTTATACTTGTATAAACAAAAACTTTTCACAAAAGAATAATCACTTGAATCCCAGAGTCAAAGTCCATCCAAGGTAGTCTATTGCTATATAAACTGCTCTAAAATATCAATATAATATAATGAGGAAGACGTTCAAATAGTTAGATTTCTCAATTATGAACAGTGTTTCCATGTTAGTTTCTATAATTTCTTTTCAATAAAATTACAGAATAAAATATAGGTATATAGGTTCGAGATGTTTCCAAAGGTTCAAACTGATGAATAAATTAGTGTTGCAACATATTTATTTGCTGATGCAGAATGAGAACCCTAAGATGTTTGATAAAAAGAATGAAAATATTTTAAATTCTTCTGACTAAAAACATAACTCATACAATCATATAATTATATTTTTGGTAAATTTTCTTAAATATTTCGAGTTCAATAGTATATACCTTTTTGTATAAGGCACTTGAAACATCACACGTCATTTTCATTCTATATAAGAAAAAGCTTATGCCTACCAAAAATAGAGATTTGGTCAAGATGATGGTACACTTAAAATATATTTAGAACAGAGAGACCTCCAATCATGAGGGACGCCAATTTTCTTTAACTTTCGGGATAGATAAAGTTAATAGAAATGTTGATATCATCACATGCTGGATCTAGAAGAAAATAATATAAGTACTTATAATAACAGTTTTCGTTGAAATTATACCTCCTATGTGCTTTTGTAGATCTGTATAATTGAATGCTCTTGCTGAAGCAACTTTCAGCCGGTAGCTACAATCAATATCCATTATGTCATGTCTAGATTAATTGAAGTAATACTCAAGCTAAGAAAAACCTTTAGTTAATCCTTATTTGAACTATCAGACTGAATCCATTACTCTCACTAGCATCAAAACAAAGTTGAGAAATGAGAAGTCTGAAAAGATTTCATCAGCACTTTCATAACATCAAAATGTTTGTTGTCTGGCATGTGAAGTTTTCCCTGAATTAACGAATTTTTTATATGTTTCAACTGCTTGTCTCAGAAGATGCTAATAATGCCCCATTTCCTCGTTAGTTTTTTCCACCACCTCAGCACAATGGGATTTTTTATTCTCGAATTTATTGATGAGGCGTAGTTGAGCTTTTAATTTTAAATATCAAGACCAAAGTTTACCCCTGCAGGTTTCCCAATCATCCCAATCATCCCAATCCACCTTTTGTCGTTTTATAGAAAATGAAATAGATTTCTGTTGATTCCAATGGAAACAGGCAATCAGTTTCTTCTGCTATCTTTTCAAATGTCTCAGTTTTAATCTTTAGGAATTAAAAACTATTATTATAATATAAAAAACTTTCTTCTTCAATATTCATTCTTATGTTAACTCTGTTAGGTAATTAACCAATTAAAACAATTAGGGTCATATTTAATAATTTCTTATGAATTTTTATTAATGAAAATGGAGACGACCAGACCATAACCAACAATGGTGAGGAAATACTCTTTATGTAATATTTTCAAATTACCCTGAAGAACAAGTGCTTTCGCATAAATGGTCCATCTTGAAATAAACACATGGTCAAACTTTTTGAACTTGAATTATTTTAGTATCACTTTTCTCTTCTGAGTACTTCGAATTAGGAATACCTTATCAGTCTGCATGAATAGAAAGAGAATTAGAAACACTCACCTTTGACTGAAAGACTGAGCTCATGATCATTTTCTTTCGTTCAGGGAGTGACTTGAATTTTTACTCATTCATGCAGATTCGAATATTCTCTTTTGAAGTGTAATTGTTGTAATCAAATAACACCAATTCACTCTGAAGTTCATCATCAAAAGATACCCAGCACCTGATGATTTTGGTGTACTACTGCTTCTTGAGTTTGAAGCAGTTTGGAGAGCAATATTTCGTTCTAAATATATATATATATATATATATATATATATATATATATATATATATATATATATATATATATATATATATATATATATATATATATATATATATATATATATATATATATATATATAGGACTCACTTAGATGGTACAAAATTATGGAATTCATCACAGACTAAACCTATCTGGCCTAGACATTCAAGAGGAATTTTTCTCATATTGGACATAGAGCTTATACCTTAGAGAAGAATGTATCTATCTTCTATAGGATGTTGTTACATTCAACACCCCAGAGAAAATTCTCTGCGATATCGCAACAGAATAATTCTGTATATTGAAAATAGCCACTGTTTTCTTAGTTTTGTTTGCAATTACAAGCTGAAAATTGATAATGTAAGGTAGAAAATTTCTTCTTTTTCATCATTCTTTTGAAAGAATTCATGTAAAATATGAAGGTGGACCTCAGAAACGTGAAAAAACATGACTGAAGTCTCAAGTTTTTGAAAATCCAATTCAACTGTGTATGTCCCGAACTAGCCCTGTATAGTCTGATTGGCAACTGGAACATTTTATCAGGATAAAAAGTGAAACTTTGAAATTTACGCTGATTCTACAATGCAACCAGTTCTTGCCAGACCGTGCCGAGTCTATTTTACAGTTTGTAACACTTTTTGTAACTTTATTAGCAGGTTAACTTATTTCTCAAATATGAACTAAGTGCGTGATTCACTCACACAAACGCAACCTTAAAGAGGTAAAGAACAAGTGCATAAAAAAGTTGACGTGGCATCCTTTATGCAAAATCGGACATCTCCAGGGAATTTTCCACTTTGCCTTCAGTAAAGAAGATGAATCTATCTAACCTACCTGTGGCAGAAGAATATTTATCTACACCGGATACTTACGGAAACTGGTATAGATTAGCTTCGATCTATACCAGCGAACCACCTCTTCCCGATGAATAGTGAACCTATACCAGCGTTAAAGTTAATAATTGCAAAAATTATGGCTCAGATTTCCGCTTGTATCCGACGCAGATTATTTATTTATTCAATTCAAATAAAAAATTCTATACGTCAATTTGTATAAGAGTATACGGGAAACCCCCTTTAAACTTTTAAAATTACAACAAAGATATTGATAAGAAAGATAATAACAATAAAATAAAAATTACTACGAAACGAAAACATGTTCACAATTGGCTTATTAAGAAACCTACTTTTGCCTTAAAACTATCAAAAGAGACTGAAAATTAGTCGATTGAATATTTTTATTGGATTCTGATAAAATTTGGCATACAAGTTCAGATTTACTTTTTCCTCATTATAGCATATTAACTTCTTCCACTAGTTGTTATTCAGAAAAATTCTGGAAATATTTGAAAATTTTCTCAAGGTTTTTGATCTAAATTGAATATATTCATTTATTTAGTCAGTTAACGGGATACTCCCATTTTCAAACAATTACAGATATCAGAGAATTATACATAAATAAAAATGCAACAGTTATTCAAAATTTCAGTTGCTCGAAGCAAATAAAATTTTTGTTTTTCCAATTTTGAACACTTAAGAAGTTCACTAAAGTGCAAAACATACAAAGCACATCTACAGTTCAACATTGACACCCTAAGCATTTCTAAGCAACCTAGTTGCTCTTAATTTGAAAGCTGCGAGGGACAGAGAGAAGAAATCTAACTTGGAACCTAGGCCATTAGCAAGAGAAAAACAATTATAAAAAAACGAGTTTTTACTATAGTTTTGTCTACAAATATCAAGCCGAAATAGGGGTCTATGCCTTGTTAATCTACCTGGAACATTGAAATTTATGTGCATCAGCAGATAAGTACATTTTATTAGGTTGTTCAGTAATTTAAAGAGTACTGCCAGGCTGGACCCCCTCCTCGTGATAACAAGATCAAGGTTGAGAATTTGACACACAAAAGATATGTCAGTGCATGCATCAGCCGTGTGTCTCCTATGCCCCAAAAAACGCAAACACATCCTCTGCACCCCCTCCAAATAGTTAATGTTGCACTTGTAACGAGGTGACTACACAGTCGATAGATACTCCAAATTAGATCCTACCGTGGAACAAAATAATATTCTGATGGTATTGGGTGAAAACTCCCTAGCACTTCGGAGAATGAAACAGAGTGATTGATAAGATGTAAAGAGTATATTCTGTATATGTTCTTTGAAGTTTAGCTTGCAATCAATGAAAATTCCCAAATATCTTATCAACCGGACTCGTGTAAGACAATGACCCCCCAATGTGAAATCATGAAGTATAGGTGTCGTGGTTCTATGAAATGTGATGATACTACATTTATTGACGTTCAGACGCAAACCGTTTATTTCAGTCCATAGATGAAACCTATCCAATGAATCTGCAACCAAGCAGCCTCAGTAGAGCTTTTAATTACGGAGTAGATCTTCATATCATCCGCAAATAATAAGAATTTAGATGAAAGCGATTTTTTCACATCGTTTATGAATACATTAAACAAGAGTGGGCCTAGATGTGATCCTTGAGGGGCACCTGATGAAACAGAAATCTCCCTCGATAAAAAGTTCATATACCGAACCAATATAATACGGTTATATAAATAGCTACTTAGCCAGGATAGAAGTGAACCAATAATGCCCAGTGCCTCGAGTTTCATCAACGAAATATTAATGTTCACCCTATCGAAAGCTTTAGAGAAATCTGTATAAATTGAGTCTATCTACTGACCGGTATAAAAACAATTAATTATGTCATTGAGGTAAAGCAAAGTTTGTTTCAGTTGAACGCCCCTTTTAAAAACCATGCTGTTCATTTGTCAATACTGGGTAGCAATACCACGAAAGAAAATTACATACCAGAGCATCAAACATTTTTGGGATAACCGACTGAATGCATACACCCCTGTAGTTAGCTATATCTGAGTTGGCACCAGACTTGTGTGAAGGAATAATGAAGTTGTGCGTCCGAAAAGAAGGAAAGCGGCCCGACCCCAGAGAGATACTGAAAAGCGTACTACTTATAGGCGTTGATAGTGTACAAACACACCATCGTAGCCAGTTGACAAACTAGGCTTCATACCCTGTATCACCTCAAACACAACATTTGACGATAATTGACAGGAGGCAATTGGTAAATCGCAATCACTCTCAACCCGGGGTGGCACAATTACCTCTGCTATAAACCTCCGAAAAGAGTCAGCAAACAAATTAACAATTTCTATCTCATCGGAACTTGACACTCTATCATAATAAAGACAGTGAGGAAGATCATTGCTCTTTTTTTTAGAGTTAATGTAGTTCCAAAATTTTTGCGGATCAGAATGCAGTTTTCGCTCTGTATCGCTAATATAACTGCTGTACAGATACTATACTAAGCAATTGGCACTTCGCACGGAGAACTCTAAATTTGTTATACACACCTGGGTCATTGAGTCTTTTGAACTTCTTATGCACTTTTCTCTTACATTTAATGAGATTGATCAGTTCACTCGTAAACCAAGTTGGGTAATTGCTAGACCTAACTACTCTCTTAGGGACAAACATATCGATACCGCTGTAGAGGTTATTATAAAATTTGGAAAATACAGCATCAATTTCAGTTTCAGTTCCCTGAGAAGACCAATCACAACCTGATAAATACTAATTTAAACCCATATAATCGCCTCTCCTGAAATCAAAGTGAGTATCACTGAATGATAGAACTGGCACTCTGGGTACATTAGTTCGAATTCCAAACTCCATTGCGCTATGGTGAATCGAGGTACTGTGCAGCAGGTCCAGGGCAGGCTCTTCAACAACTGTCTCCACATTTGAAAAAACTAAGTCAAGAAGAGTATTTCTGTTATTACGCACCTTACATAGTTGAGAAAAATTCAAAAAATTTATTGAGTCATTCAAAACCAAGGCATTACTAGCATTATCACAAAAATGAAATTTATCATTATCCCATGTAGCACTTTTCACATGCAGCAGTTAAATAAGCTCCAGATAAAAAGTTTACCGGAAGCTATTTTTCTCACTTTATCAAACCTATCTATAACTAATTTTTCATTTATATTAAAACCAATTTGTAAGGTCAATTTTACGTATACAGTAATGTGTACCTATTTCAAATGTAGTAAAAGCACACTTTCTCGATTGTTTTCGCCGCACCAAGTTGCTGAACTTACATATTCTTCTTACTAGGTATTATAATTTTTTCGCTTGCCACTTTTTCAGATACATCAATAAATAACCTATTCAGTGTATTCAAAGATGTATTTTTATATTGTTCTGGTGCATATTAATGATATTTTGTTTCTTTCGATCAATAAAAACTTGAAAATTTTATTATTTAACTAGCGAGTAATAGTTTGCTTACTTACTAACGACGTCGCCCACAGATGACTTATCCAACTTTCTGAACAGCATTTTCATAGAAATAATATTTATAACAAGTGTTCTGCACATAAGATGAAATTCAGATGTTCATAATGGGTATCCATCTAAATTGATTTCACATAGATTTGGAAAATTTGTTACCAATATTTTTTGAGGGAAGAGAACATTAATACTCATAAATCTATTCTATTAACAGATGCACTTCATTTATCTATTCCCGCACAAGGATTACCAAATGGAGAGGCAGCCTTGCAGCACGCAGCGTATCCAGGCATGCAGCCTTACCCTGGTGTCGGTAAGTTCAATATCCAACTCTAATCACATTCCTTTCTTGATTCTTAACGAGGATAGATGTCAGAAGTGTTTTTAATGTAGCTTGACATCACTTTTTGTTCGATGTTACACCCATCATGTTTGATGTTGCTTCGATTATTTTGTATCATGTACACATATAATATTTAATTCACTTTGAAGACATACATTTCAATACTGTTCCATTTCAACAACTTCCAGAACCATGGCTTGAGGTGAAAAAAACTCAATTTTGTTATCCTGATAGTGAAAAGTTGTGATTTACTGGTTGAATTGTCCACATTCCACAAAATTGGGTTCTATTAAAATATTTGATCAATTAAATATAGCCATTATATTTCTGAAAAATAATTTTACAGCATTATGAATTTGGTATAGAAACCTCATCTAACCAGAGTTGAAATTAATTTAGTTTTTGGAAAAATAATGAATATAGTAAAAATATCAATTTCGTGAAAATGTTTTTCACAAAATGAGTGTTTGAAAAATATATTTCTCAACTCCAATTTTCTGGATAAATAATTGGTGTTGAAAAATATATTTTTCAAACATTCATTTTGTAAAACATATTTTCTGGATAAGTAATAGAAAATAGTGGTATGAACATAATGCCACCTTATAAAATGTTTTTCGGTGAACGTATAAAAGAAAGGTTTCACCTATACGAATTGCACTTACTATCTATTCATGTAATCGAAGCTATTTGATATAAAGTGTAAATCCACCACCAAGTAAATTAGAATACCTCCTCCAGGCAATGATAAAAATCACAATCAATATATCCTGGACTGATTGTAAATAACGTTAACTTCTACTGTTTTGAAAATATACAAAGCTAGCAGAGTATTCACGAATATTCAGAGATGATACAAAAAAAGCGTTATCAATAGCCTGGTTGATAGAGCCATCAAACTATCACACCCTAAATTTAGAACAAAAAATATATAAAGAAATCGAAGAACATACCTAAAAAAACGCGTTTCCACCTAGTTTCTTTGAACCACTCATAAAGAAAAGAATACATGAAATATACAATACAGAACAAAAGAAAAGGAAAAAATAGATTTTAAATACATCGGCCTCACTTATACACAACAAATTGATAAATGCCTAGAAAATTACAACATCAAGATGATAACAAAACACACTGTATATACAAGGTTAATTGTCAGGACTGTTTAGCGTCCTATATCGGTAATACTGAACAATACTTGCATAAAAGAATATACCAACACGACTACTCCGTTTGATCTAATAAAAAAAGTACCGCCCGAGTGAAACAGCATTGAACAACTACATAAATTCAATTTTGCTGCTATACGAGTTCTTGCATCCGAAAACAATGACTTTAAAAAAAACATTCTAGAGATGATCGAAATCCAAAAAGAACCTAAGAAAGTGAATTCAAGAGCTGATGTAACGGATTTATGAATGTCTACAAAAATCTGATAATTTGAATACACCCTTCAATGGATTGCTGCTACCAGTTATAGTCAAATATTAATTGTTATTGCCTGTTATTGTTTGTCTCGCTTTTTGTAATTGTTTAACCAGTGACGATAATGATGTAAAGAGAGAATGTGTAAGGCGAATAGCTTTCAACGGAAGAATTGTATTATGTGTTTTACTGAAATTATGATTTTTGTTTCAGATAATAATTGTGCAGAGATGAATGTTTTCTGATGATGGCCCTGTGCCGAAACGCGTTAAAAAAAACACTATGAAAATTATAAGTTTTTAACCTCAAACACTTTCCGTTCTCTTAACCCCTATTCTCCAGTAAAAATTTGTTTATTTGTTTATTTTCGAAGAAAGGGTTAGCAAATATAAATCAACTTATATATATATATATATATATATATATATATATATATATATATATATATATATATATATATATATATATATATATATATATATATATATATATATATATATATATATATATATATATGCTTTCTGCGTTACTTGAAGACTTGAGAACGACAGAAAGCAGTCAGGCTGAAAGCCTCTAACTCTACTCATTAGTACATAAATATCATTACCTGAATATTTGTGAATATTCGGCTAGCTTGGTATATTTGATTTGCAAAACAGTTGAAAATGAAATCACGGTTTATAGATGCTTAAATTCTCCAAAATTATCAGCTCAAAGAAAGGAAGAAAAGGGAGTAATTATTAGGACTTCGCGAAGGTCACCTCAAAACATGGATTCTAGCTTCTTCAATTTGATTTCTTTCCGATATGGCGCTATATAATCTGTCATTATCGTGCTTAAAAAGGAAGCCTTTACCAGATAGAGGAAGAATTGGTACTAGTTATTCGCCCTAAATCACGTTCACGTCATACTGATGATATGGTTAGTGGTCAGTGCAAGCGTTTGAAGACATGCCTTCCCAAAACATCAGAGATCCACTACCGAAATGAACGGTTTCAGCAATGTTATTCTGTGCAGATAGTTGATTTACACTTCTAAATTAATAACTTCATAGAATGTGTTCTAGCGTAAAACTAGAGTCGAGCTCTGCATTGAGTTTAGGGTCCGTAGTAAGTAAATTTCCATGGTTTGGCACTGAAGTTGAATATGTTTTGCTGATGCATCCTCCATGTCATTCTATCAGCTCCTCTCGTGGTTCCAATTCAATGTGGATGGTACCACAATTGACAGTGTCCTCTGAAAACACCAACAATTCTGCTCTTTTTTCTCTTAACTCCAATGAGGGTAGATCCAAGTAAGCTCCGTAGAAGATATAATTCCTAATTTGGTGAATCTTCTGTTTCCTGACATTGAGTGTCAAGCTTAAATTCTGTTCAACATATTCAAATCTCTGCGAATTTCAATTTTTTTGTGATTCTTTCCATGCATTTCCCGATAGTTTATATACTCTAACATTGCGCATCTTTGAATGACCCGGGATGTATACATCAGTAATACCTTTTCTTGGAGCTGAACATTACGAATGCTTTCAATCTATTCTCATACTATTTAGTTATCCGCTATTATTCTACTACAGCTTTACGCTCAGAGAGTATGAAAATTTATCCTAGTAGACAATATATCTTATGCTTTGGACTCCTAAGGAGTTCTCGTGTACATTTCAGCATCTCTACCGTGCTTTGTTCTGGAACCTTATATTTACCACACCAAGTATCTGGGTCAAATAAGCAACGCCTTCTCACTGTATCCTTCCATGCTGGTATTTTTTGTAGTATATGTATGTATGTATATAATATTTACTACAAAGTGAAAGACTATAACATTCAAAGCAAGGGGATAATTTTGCATATTTAATTACATTGGAATAGGCATTTTCATCCATTGCAGAATATTCCTATAATTCGTAATTTCTTTGTTCTGGAACAAAGTGTACCACACTAAGTCTCTGTGCCGAATAAGCAAGGCCTCCTCCCACTATCCTTCGATGGAAGGTTTCATGCTGGTATTCTTTGTAGTTCCATGAGAACAGAAGTTGATATATAATATAAACCTTTTTTGTTGCTCCAATACTGTTACAAACGTCGAACGATGACAACGTTTGCGACAGATGATCGCTTCTTCAGTACACCTAGCCAAGTCAGATACCATCGTCATCAGGAGAGAGCAAAATGTACCGTGTGCAATTTCCCATAAGGATTGGTCAATATATTGATTGCGCTTTCTTTCGCAGTGAAACATTTTTATTTATTTTAATTATATTAGCTGAAATCAATTCAGATAGTTAACATGCTCTAAATCAAATTGAAGTGAAAGACTATAACATTTAAAGCAAGGTGACAATTGCATATTTAATCACAATGGAATAGGCATTTTGATCTATTGCAGATTATTCCGACAATTCGTCATTTCTTTGTTTAACTGATATTCGGTCCTTCCAAATGACTATTGAAAATTTGCATTACATGTGTTGAAAGACAAATCAATTACAACATAATCAACAATACACAAATAATTATTTTCTTTCAACTGGGAGTTGTTGAACTGGAACAAACCGTAATAATGGCTCAACATGAACATATCATTTGCATAATTGGCATGTTCGGATGCATCATTTGTTCAGTATGTGTGTGATTTGTTTATATTTGTCAGCAGCTTATCCCGCCGTTTATGGCCAATTCCCACAGGCCATTCCACAGCCTATGTCGGCCGTTGCTCCTGCCCAACGAGAAGGTAAGAAAACCTAATGAAGCTAACTAAATGTCTGTGAATGATGTAGATAAATTCTCCAGAATATTTTTATTTAGATAAATTATTGATACACACTAAATCCACTGATTTAATAAATTATTATATCATTTATGATTGATATTAATTTGTATTAATAAAGTATATTTTACTAATCGAAGTCCAACATTGACAATGAAATGAGCATTGTGCCTGGTATGAGCCATATTATGTGTGTGTTGAGAATCGAACTTAGATAGTTTGATGGTTTTTATTCAAAAAAAAAACATCAAATCCAGTAAATGTTGTAACAGTTCTATATTCTAGGATCTGTTCTGCCTCAGGAAACTTTCAGGAATTGCCAAATTGGTACCTGTTCAGTATGTTATGTTTCCGAGCTCTTGTTCTTTTGTGCATAAACGAATTATACTGGATGCGACGAATGCTATATTTCTGTGCTACTGAGTGTATCTAAATAGTAGCTGTTGTGACAAAATGAAGATCTCGATTACATCCTTCGTGTAATAACATTAAATTATTTCATTTATTCAATTGAAAACAACCAGATACTGAGGAGTTGAACTAAGATGGATCATATAATATACTTGTCCCTATTGTCTTCGAAAATATATCCAGACAAGGAAACAGTGAGGGACCGAGAAATTTATACATGCTGTAAGATTATAATGTTCGGGTTGAATTATCATCTTTACCAAATAAACACCACACATAAATTAACACTACAATTCAGGAAAGATATTTACCTAAACACAGTTTTTGTCCCGAGATACATTTCTTAAAACTGAATAACCCTATTGCAAACAATCTAATTCATATAGTATACATAAACTCAATTGGGTTATAAAATTTCAACCTCTTATTCATTAACGACGTGTTGAATTATTCATGAGAATTAATGTTTCATGATGTGTATTTATTTGTCTCAGGCTGAATATTTTTGAGGAATTGTATATCAGTATATCAGTTAAATATCAATTCAGAAGAGTTTCTACATTGTGGGTATATGAATTATTTTCGAATTTTGTTACCTTTTCTATTTTCATATCAGATGATGACATGATTTTTTTATTACATTCATTCATGTATTAATCGCATTTGAGTATTCAGTCATGCTTATGAATTATTAATACAAAGACAATTTGATATATATGACGTGAAACTTTTGCGATCTTACACGAAAAATCTTGTCCATATTCACGCTTTATGTTCGGCTACTATTACCATGTAGTATTATTATTGAATTGCGAATATATCTATGCGACCTGTCACAAGGTTCATTCCTTTCTTTCAGCATAATCGAACGCAAATATTTCTCTATTCATTTCTGTTAATCCCGTGGTCATACTTTCAGTAAAATTTTATAAATAAATACTCTTTTATCATGAAATTATATACGATACTGATGACTCCTTTGAAAAAAGAAATTGTAATATGTCTATCTACTCTGGGATATAGTATCAAATTTAGTACCTCATGTGAATTTTTTGAATAAGTAATGAATGATTAGGTGAATTTTTATGTAGGTTGAATTCGTGAATCTAAAACACAAATTCAGCCTCTATCGGGCTTTCTCAAATAGCTTATCTCGTGTACCAAGAAAAAAAACATTCTGCAATGACATTCTACATTACGACCAATATACATATCACAATTAATCTTATCAGAAAGTAATTCTATTTTAATTTTTGAATTTGAAACTGGAAACACTTCACAAAGTTATTCGATGATATTGCATTAAATCAGATGGGATAAATTGAACAAACAATATTAATTAACGAAAATGATTTATAGTTTCTATTTAATCATCAATTCATTCATCGATTGAATTAATGGAATTCAGCTAATTGCCTTTCAAACGCCAATCATTTTTTCAATTTCTATAGGAAATGTTTGGATGAAATTCAATTCGAAATATTATATTTTCTCTTCAAAATTTTTGACCATCTATTTCAGTTCTCAATTAGGGATTTCTCTTTCTGATAATTTCTTGATGATGAAGTATTTCTTTTCAAAACAACCTACATTATCCATAACTGAAACCACTATCATTCGCAATTAGCGAATTGCTAAGATGGAAATGATAAATAATGTAATATATCAAACATCTAAAACCGATTTAATTGAATATTTCATTAAATAGCGTAGAAGTTCTGTAGAGCATAGCGAGATTAGGTTACTTAAATTCCATTTATGATACAGGTACAGCCGCCAATATAGGTCCACTCAATTTCAAAATCTCCTGAAATTTTGCAGAAAAGAGAAGTAGAGAAAAAACATAATGCACATCGTAATATGATTATTTGAGAAACAAGCCATCTAAAACAGTATTACAGTTTTTGGAATGTTGACACAAATGTAAATACTTTTCAGGAATTTGGTATTGGGCTATCTTGGAAAGCCTATCGTTGAAGATGGCTTGACAAATATTAATGAAAATATATGCATCATAAACTCTTTTAACATAAAATATTGAAACTGAAACATCCTTCTCATAACATTATTCATGCACTCTGGATATATGAATTACTCCTCATCTTCTGTGGTAAAACCCACACAGACTTCATGATACCATTTTTGGCATTGATGCTTATCATCAAGTCTATCCAGCTTGCATCAATGTTTTTCGAGTGTTTTAGATTCCATCTTCTTACTTGCTTCTGTCACGTTCTTATTAATATCTTCATTCAGTCGTCGTTCTCTGGGTTCATTTTTAAGTTCATTGCCTTTTTTCTCGTTCAGTTCTTTTTTTAACTTTATTAGAGTTACTCGGTGGTTGTCCTTCATGTCTCTGGTTTCCTGTAAGTTTCAAATTTTTAGTTGTATCAGCTTCACTTAGTCGTCGGTTCGATTTAGTTTTAATGGTTGTTATTTTAGTGTTCTTCGCCGTTTGTTATTTAGCAGTATCAACAAATCTTTAGTTATTTCTTGGCCTTTATTATCACCGCTTTTTTCTCGTTTTATATTCAAACATGGCAAAGTTGGGAGTGGAAATTTGTGGAATGGTGATTACTCAGCATGTTTTTTTCAGTTCTGATAAAGGTAAATTAAATTATATTCCGAACCATATAATTGAACTTCATTGGGCTCAGAAAGCGATGGAGTTTTATGAGGTCCGCATTCAGATTTTCTTCTTCTGAATCAGAAAATGAAGCATAAATATTGAAACGCTTCCTAGAATTTTTTATTTTTTGAAGGCCTTCATGAAGATCTTCCTTTTTCGGTAAATCAGGCGTCCTTGAACTTAAAAGCGGTATCAACGGCTGCCTATTTCAGCCAGAGGTAGTAGGATCAAGTGAACAACACTCTGTTTAAAATCTTCAAAAGAAGAGCTATAATAAACTAATTTTGTAACAAAAGTTAAAGATTGCCGATAAGATTCAATGATTTAGGCGTAATCTGCATGATATGGGAATACATCATCGTATATGTAAATTGATGGTGATAAATTCCTGTCTTCTTCTTCATAGTTTGAAAAATTTTCATCCGAATGATTGTCACATCCTGAGTAGATAACAGGACTTTGCTAATAGAATCTCTTGAAGGTGATGAATTCACACTGAATCAGGCATTCTTAAGGAACTAGCATTAGTCATTAGTTGTAAGTACTGAAGGTGAATACGTTTTTTCAGGAATTGCGCAGGAATCGTACGGGAAGAGACCGATAGCTCTAAACCCACTGATTATATTATTCTTGGTTATGCACTTTGACTAATATGTTGTAACAATTTTCATAAAACGAGCTTTAGTCCTTTCTGGTTGATAATATGCATACAACAAAACTTCCTCAGAAGTCTCAGAAATGTTCGAACGACTTATCAACCGATTTGTCTAGAGATTCAAATTCATGAATCGTATTTGAAGGCAAGTAATAGAGTACAATATTATGAGCATCAACAGCGTCACCGATTCTTGTGTTTAAATGTGAGGAGGCCCCATCAAAAATTAGTAAGCATTCTCCTGGAAATTTATTCTGTCTTAACTGGTGTAGGAAATCAACAAAATTTCGGTCGTCATACTGCCCTTTAGAGCCATTTTGACTAAACTACCAAGTGGTAAATTGTCACGAAATTGTGGTATCTACCTTCTGCCCTTAAATAGAATCATAGGTGGCACAGTGTTGCCCATTGCACTTACACACTTAGCAATTCTGATATTTTCTACATGTTTTTGTCTGACTTTGTGCACTCTTTTGGCCACTTTTGCAGCAAAACCCTTCTGTTAGTGATGTAGTGTTAGACAACACACCTTTCGTCCAAATTAGAATGCGTTCCAGATTGTTGTAAATATTTAACTCATCGTAAATATAGTTAAGGGATTGTTAAGTTTTTGTGCTCTAGCGGGATTTGTTAATGGAGCCCTTCGAAGCGATATTTCTGAATTGCGTTTCCACAAAATTTGTGATTAATTTTCAACATTATTCTTCTCATCACTAATGAGACTCCGTATATTATTGTCGGAGTTAAAGGCATTCTTATCTGAGACAGTCTGATTATCCTTTTGCATAAATCATTTTCTCGTCATTTATTAAGAATAGGGACACGACCAGTTATCTTTTTCATGGAACCAGGTTCTATGTGGTTTTCATCTGGGTACGCCATATATGTTCAGCTCATCAGCGGCTTTTCACGGCAACATTGGCAGTTTTTTACTGCTTAAAGGGCGGAATGCAACTGTGTTTCGGTCCTTTCCGTGCTAAGTTTTTAGTAGAAGGCTCCATTTTAATCTGCGATAAAGAACAGAATAAAGCAAATATAGTAACCCAAAATATAATTCGAAAAAACATACACACAAAAATATACTAACACTACATTTCAATAATTCTATGTTATGTTATGTTTGCTTTTAATTTGTTAACTTTCAAAAGGATTTAGATAATGCTAGTTATAAAACGTGTATTGTATAGACATGATCAAGCAAACGATGAAAAATAGAATAAAAAAAAGAAAATCGAGTAACCCAAAATGTAATTTGAAAAAACGTGAAAAAATAAACATACGAACACAAAAATATACCAACACTACATTTCAATAATCCTAGAAACGTCCTGGCTAAGTTTGCTCTTAATTTGTTAACTTTCAAAAGGATTTAGATAATGGTAATTATATGTGTATTGTCTCGACAAGATCAAGCAAACTGTCTTTAAAATTGCAACGCACACGTAATAAAACAGACTTGCATTATTGCCCGTGGTACTAGTAGCATAAACTCGCAAAATTTAAATTGTTTCGAATAATCAGAACAATTTTTTTTTAAGTGGACTATCCTAGGAGCCAGACCATCTTCAGCGACACGACACTACTTTACACTTAAATTTGATTCAATACCTTATTGATAAGTTTTCTGGAAGTTCGTGTACCCAGTACTCGATGATAAATCATTAAGAAAAAATCAACTAAGACTACTGCCTGCGTCATGGTCCCTGAAACAGTACAATTTCTCGGATGTTAACTTATTCGCTAGATATGTCCCTTCGATTGTGAAACCTCGCAGTACGTCCTTTTTGGATAACACGCCTTCAAACAATTAAGACATGAACACTTAGGCTATCAAACTGTTTACATTAGTCTACAGGGACCCCTGATTGTTAACCACAGGCATCCTTTCTAAACATGTCCGTGAAATGAACAAAGCTTAGAATACTGCTTCCAGGTGTTTCCCAAAATCTCCACATGAATTGTAGAATATGCAAACAAGAATACTCGCTGTCTGAAATACAATTTTCCAAAATATTATTCTTATTATGATAGTGGATATTTGAAAACTCGAATCTTCATTAACGTGCATTCTGATATGTATTGATTTATGACCAGGTATTACTTTAACAATCCTGGTACTTCATATTATTGCGCTTGTAGTAAATGGCGCATAATCTTGACTTCTAGATACTTCGTTGAATGAGATACTAGAGTTTTTTTTCATTAGAATGATTTCACAATATTCTTCGAGTTACTATTTAGTTTGATCTCCGAAAAACGTGGGTTAATACAAATATGCTGCCAACAGCTTACAGTTCAATCAAATGAAAATCAATTGCGGAATTAGAACTTCATAGGATAAACTACCCTGTCGGCTTCAAAATGTTTAGCTTGAAAATTCCGTCCTAATATTGCTTCCTCAATTTTTGCATCATATTATGTATGGAATAGAAAAGTCGGTGGCTTCAATGATTCACTGCACGTGCAAGTAAAATATTGGTGCAGCTTTGAAGTCGCAGAAAGCTGCTGTCAAATAGTGAAAATATTGTGTTTTCTGTTATTGGCACATATAATACAGTGTGTGGTGATCTAATTTATCTTATTGAATGTTCTCTATATTATTAAAAATGTTATACAACTAAGCTAAGTAGGTAGTTGGGATAAGAATTTTTTCATTTCAAAAATCTGTTCCCGGTCGCTTTTTGCATAACTTCTAATTGAATCGTTGATTTTAAGGTTTTGTGTATTACCAAATACAGGTTCATCATTTTTTCGGGATAACTAGAATTCCAAAAGAAAACGCGGCAACACTTAATCGAAAAGGTACGACCAAGAAGCTATTGAGATTACCATTGAGGCGTGTCTATCAACTTATATCTGAAAAAATTACTTGCGGAGACAATCGCATAATGCCAACTGTGGAGTGTCAACAAAACTGCTTTCCCACGAAAAACTTGGAGATCTGCGTATCCGTCAAAGATTATCTAGTCCGTGTTGACGGAAAGACAATATTCTAAAACAATTTACAAGACGAAAAACGTTCGTGCAACGACATGCTCTCCTTAGATTCAGAACGACTGTGGCTAATACCTCTTCTGTTGAGACTCGATAGTCTGATCCGAACACCAGGGGTTGGCTTCTGAAAATTCATACCTATAGTGATGAAGAAGAAAAGAAGATATTCTCCAAGATTCCTTACATGACGATGAAACTGCTTTCTCTATCTAACCTGAAACATTCCAAGGATTTATCTTGTCAGTTTTAATCGGACAGTCATTTTTTCGTTTAGGTCTAACGGAAGACAATAAGTCATGATTATTTTTCATTCTGAATCCATTGTCGACACAGTACCAGATGGATGGGCTTTAGAAATAGTGACAAAGATTCAATGTGCTCTTTTACGAATACAGAGGCAGTGTTTTCTACATACGACGATGTCCACGAAACACGTATGACTCTTCAATAGAATAAGCTTTGTACCAAGTTAAAAATTGATTCAGTAACGTTGTATCCCAGTACGATCCGCATTACAAAACTGTAACAAAATTTAATTTTTACTGATTGAGCCCAAAGAAAAATGAGCAATGAGACTCTAATTCAATAATTGTCACTGAAATCTTGGAGGAAAAGTCAATGAAGTTCTACTCAGATATTTAATTACATAAATTAAGGTAAACAATGTCTTATTGACTGTATAAATACAGTCAACAAGATTCATCTTGGTGAAAAAGATGAGTTGAGGTCGTTTATGTTATAGTCCCCAATCACTTAGGGAGTTCAAGTTCCAAAACGTTCCTGTTTTTACTGCTGCATATGGGGAAAACCTCTATTTCAGCTCCGGATGTGGATTTCTGGACTCCGGATAGAAGTTATATCATCTCAACCTCTGAGCTCCACCTACGAGTCTCTACCAAGGAATCTCTGTCTACGAGTCTCCACCTAGGACTCCCTACCTATTACTGAATTTCACAAATTAGAGAAATATCACCAATATGTACTATTCTCCAACGTGACATCCAGCTTCACCAGAAAATTTATAGTAAAAAATAATGTGAGTCTAACATTATTTTAGTAACCATTTTGAAAATTTGAAAAAATTCAAGATTTACATGATAATTTCACGAAAATTACTTATATAATGATTGAATATTGATGTTTCAGTTACTTTAATCGTTTTCTACTCAGAAAAATTATTTTGATCGAGTTTATTATTGAGAAATCTATCAAGAACATTATGGAAAAAATTATAGAAATTAAAGGAATACAATTATGAAATCCATCGGGAGAAAAAGACAAATTCTGTAGAGCAGAATTTGAATTTTTAGTAGCTACAATAAGGCATTCAAGCAGTTAATAGGAAAAATGCTGTAAGGAAAAATTAAAAATCAGATTTTTAAGATTAAGTGCGGCATTTTGCTAGATTAACTTTCAACTAACTATATTTTCGATATGTGTCACTACACAGTATTCAAGATAAAGATAATTTTCACTAAAGAAATACAATTAAATAGGATTTCCAAGAACGACTAATTAGTCCAAAGATCGGCAAAGAAAAGAAAGTCTGGGATAGATTCGGAAGCCAGTAAGCAAACCATCTGATAGCATGATTATGCGCATCAGACTGTTAGCCAGTGGCGTGAACAAGATGGAGGCTTGACTGGAATCAGGTGTTTTAATTCAAATTGTTGTGACGTGATTTTAGCACGTTACAAAACTAGTGTACGTTGAAGTCTTTCGATGCTAAAAAATTAATGAAAAAGAGTAATTGTTCAAGTATACACTTGGTCCATTGTTGAAAATAATTATTGATAATATAAAACCTACGACTATAGAAAATGTTCTCGTAGTTGCGGTTTATTTCTTTGGAATCCAAACGCGTATAATTTTGAAAAGTGATTGAAGAAAATAAGTCAAAAAGCCAAAAATTACGATGCTGACGAGCTATTCAACCTTAATGATGGTGATAGAATCGTTTTGTTTACTGATCGAAAAATTGTCTTAGAAGAAGTACGGTGAGCAAAAGCAATAAAAATAGAAGAACGTCTTCATGGGAAATCTGGTCAATTGAAAGTGAAGTTAACTAAAGCGAAGAAAATAGAAAACACATGAATGAATGTAACGAAACGACAGGAAAAATGCTCAATATAAGAAGAACTACATATTACAGAAGAGTGATCCAAAACTTCCCAATTGAAGGAAGAGAATCATAAGATGAGAAGGATGAAAACAACAAACCGATAAAATCTAAAAATACATTTCTCGGAATGCCGAAAGCAAGAAGACAATCTTGGTATCAGCCTAATATAAGAGAGAAGAATGTGACAATATAGCATAAGTAACACTTCATTTAAAATTCTTAATATTATTGACATGGAAATAAATCATATGTAAGAAATTTCTCTGTGAGCTGGAACATAGGGACAAATTAGAAGATTGAAACGAACCCAACAAATGCGTTTAAGGATAACATTCACAAGGTTACTCTCGGATTGTGCTACTCAGGTACTTATTATTTCTATCAATATTGATCTAGAATGAAAGAACGTCTTATTCGACATACATGAAAGTAGGTGAACGACTTTATTTGTGGTTCTTGCAAAACAATATTCTTCTTCAAACAGTTCTTCCTTTTCCATATAGCCGATTTGTTATCAATAAATTAAATTTAGTTTTATGCCTCCATGTTTACACAATGCTTAGATTTCTTTTTATACGTAATGTAAAACTTATGTTAGGTACTTCATAGTGGAATATTGTCCTTGCAGGAATTTACCTATCAAATATAATGTTCCCTGTCTTTTCTAGTTTTATTGCTAAATAATTGTAGTGTCAATAACCAGCAACAATGGTATATGGATTTCTCAAACTTAATATTTCTATTCGTTCTGTCAAGTGAATGTATACGAGCAATCACTATCCCAAGAAAAATATTTAGAGGCCAAAGACTGTGTTTGAGCAATGTTTACTTTATTAACCTAAGTTGAACCAAAGTACATCATTAACGGTGCCAATCACTGGGTAGTTTAACCTATTACGATGAGATAGAAATGCAAATTGAACAAATGAAATCCGAATTTTGGATGCATTGACAGAAAATTACGTCACGTACTTTTTAGTATCAAATTATCTCCTAATTTATTACCCGAAACATTCATGAAAAAATGGCAGAAAAGATTTCCAATTTGAATTGAGCAATATCTAATTAAGAGAAAATTCAACAATTGTATACAGAAACCAGGAAAATATATTCTCTAAGTCGAACCGAACCACTTGTGATATTTAAGATCGAATTTTCTAGTATTATAGAAAACGTTTCGCGGTAGTGTGATAGTGTAATATAAGCAGACCTAAAACGTTATCACTCATCTCAGTTTTTCTGGTCACTTATCAATAAAGAGAACTTGATTGAGTATATGCTGATATCGAATGCACTCATGAAGATATTGAGAAATATATACGACGCATCGTCCCAGATGCTTGTATCTTTGAAATGCTAATATTCAAATCAAAACAACGAACAGTTGTCTCATTACTAGACTTTGCAGTTCCATTGGACTTGGATTTGAAATTATCCTGATCTCATATTTGAGTTTACGGAGGATATATTTGCGTTGGTCGAGTATATCGAAAAATTGGGATTAAGTGTTGACCATTTTAGTGAGCGCACAGCCCCAAATTATACTGGGTTTCTTTATTCATTACTTTTTTCGATTGAAAACCGGTTTAAAATACATGAGAAAAATTAATACTTTATGTTTCTATCGAGTTAGCCTAAATGAACTTGAATTTAAAAATAATTTCACAAAAAGAACGATAAGAGAAATGTTTGAGTTCCTTATTATTATCAAGATTATCTGAGTTCATAAATATTCAAAGGTATTCTAATATAATTCTCCAGGACCTCTACGTCATTTGGTTGGAATTAGATACACTATATGTTCTAAGGTTCCCCATAAGAAAAAATTCAAAGGAGAAAGATACTGCAAACGTGCAGACCACGTTGCAATGAAGTCAGTATCAAACCTAACGTGGAAAAAGGCAGTAACTATGTGAATATTGAGAAGAGGTGCCTCAACTTTCTTCTCAATACCGCCAACGGTATGTCTTCCAGAAATTGTGGTCACACGTATTTCAAACGTGCAGATAAAATTTTTCTGTGAAAACGTTTTCATGGAAGTAGGCTCCAATAATCCACACCTAACTCTGTCTCTCCAAATACGTTGAAATCTAGTTTCCTATACTCAATGTGGATATTTCAATAATAGGAATTATCCTGTTAATCTATCATTATTATGGAACTTGACTTCATCACCCCACATTATTCTAATTAAAAAGGATGGATTATTTTATCTGATACGCTTGTTATAAATTGGAGGCTTCTGCAAGCAACATCAAGATCTTTTCACGGATAATTGAAGTCTTATATAATATGTTAAACCAAACTTTTTGTTGCACCAAATTCTTTAGATGCTTTTCGTATTGACACATGAGATTTAAAGTCTACATATCTTACATTTACAATATTTTCTTTGGTACGTACTGATTTTCTGGAATTAATACAAATTTCAGTCCCAATACGCTTACATACAATTGATATTCCAACAAAATTATCAAATATATTAAAAACCTGACGCGCACTGTCTTATTTAGTAGAGTTTGACGAGCGTCAATATTGTTTTGTTTTTGTTTTTCCGAGTTATGACTGATTTGATACAAACATGTCAAACATAAGAAAACTACATTAAAAAATACAGGATATCATTTAAAATTTTATAGTTAGGGTTAAATTTTTTGAGAGGGCTTCTGCCAATTTTTTTTACTTTTATCATGGGACAACCTTAGAGATAATTAGAGATAAACAACCTAGTTCTTGTTCATACTAAATATTTGAAATCGTTAATGAATTATAGCCTAACCAAATCAATTTGGCACACTGAGGAACCCAAAGCACAGGTCAACTGTATACTTGGCGTTATTTTGGATCATTTATAAAAGAATGCCGTTGTGAATTGCTTCTCTGAAAATATCACAGACAACAGCGCTGTATTAGATAAACCTATATTTATTTGGCTCCAAATATAAATAATGAAAATCAACATAATTATAGCACCCCTCGAGATAATTATCATCTTTTGAGATCAGATATTTGTTTCAATTCAACCAACCGGTAGGATTAATTAGACTTAGCGGTTGGTAATTTGGACTTAGAGAAAACTTACCTATAAAACAAAATGAAAACATATCTCTCGTACCACAAACAACAGGGATGGAAAATCTAATTTTGACTAAAATGACTCAAACAAATAGTGAAAAATTTGAATAAGTATGAAAAAGATTAACTCAGACAATCGTCACAAATATTTGGGATTGAGGTGCAAGTTTCGTGATTCCATTTATGGCAACGCAAACAATGTATCCTATCCAGTTTAGGTCCTTTCTTATAGTAGTAATTTCTTCCACATCTCGCACAACCATTTCTCTTATCTCTTGAATAGGCAACTCTTTGAATTTTCAAAAACTATGACTTATTCAGTCGACTGTTGACTGTCTTCAATTTTGATCTTTTTCTTATTGTGTGCATTAAGTTTCTTGTTTTATTTATTTATTTTTGGGACACAAACAGGAAACCCCAGCAAAGTGTACACGTTTTATAACATAAATTACATTAATTGCTTATACTATAACTAAATCTTTATATAGAAAAAAAAACAACAAGAAAACTAAGGATGGTTAACAAGAGTAGGATTTACGTTATTTTTTTATCGTCTGCTTGGTATTTATATGCAATGGTACTTTTTAGAGTGTTTAGCTTTCTGCTGAGATGTCTCTAAATCATTTTTATACGGAGAAGATGTCAGTTAAACAGACCATGGTTGTCCATCTTAGCAAACTGTTTACTCGCATAAAAATTAAGTTGTTAAGAACATAACCTATCTGATCCGGCTAACGTTTATCACCAGTTAATTGTTAATTTATAACGAATCTCAATTGAAAATTTAAGTCTGAAAAGCTCACCTTTGCCTTAATTACACCACTAGCAAAGAACACCAAAATTTACAGTGAAAACAAGGAATTCGTTTTTCGTTAATAACATATAGCTGCGTTTTTTTTTGGGAAATCCAAAATGGCCCATGTGTAGTAAAGTTAGTTAATTGTCGTAAAGTGTTGCCAATTATAAAATCAATAAACCAATAAACTGATATTTGATGGTGGTCCAACTTAACGAATGGTCCAATATACCAAACCTTCTCCTATATTTGTGGTAACTATATACAGGTTTATATTAGAAAGTCAAAATGACAAACAAACTGTCAAGCAAATCAATTTTATGAACACCAATCAAAGAAAACCGTAAATTAAAAGAAGAAATAGTTGTAGTCTTTATAGTAAATAGTAAAATAATATAAAAACTGATAATAGTAAAAAATGTAAAGTAGGGAAAATAAGGAGTCATATCTAATAAACCAAAAGCAATCTTTCGAGGGAAAGGTGAATGATAGCAGATCTAGAGATAGAAGTAGCAAAAAGAGTAGTAAGCCTAATATAATCATCAATAGTGAATCAAGTGAATCATAACAACTAAGATAAATGCAACGGAAAGTATAATCGAAATAGGAAAAAAACAGAAAATGGTAGGTTCTTCGCAGTAGCTTCAAAGGACGACAAAAGAAATTCTAATTAAAATTATTTATAGAGATTATTCTTGGTGAGATTATCAAAAGGAAGACCTAAGAAGTAGTGGAAAGAGGGCTCGAGAGGGAAATATCTGATATTATTCATTATGAAGTTAACAACGTGGTATAGAGTAGAATAAAATGAAACCATAGGTTAACTCAACCTCACTGCGTCATAGTGGAAATATTTGAGTTATTAAATAAAGTTCCTCCAAATTTTTGTGAAATTCTCATCAATAACATATTCAGATAATTTTTCGTTGGAGATTGTGATAAAATCTCTTTTAGGATAATAACTCTTTATTCGAAAATGTATGTTTCTTTCACCCGTCAACAAGATTATTCCATAATTCTTTCAAATGAAAGAGAAATTCTTGGAAGAAACGTTTCAAGTTTGTAAACTTGTTGGAATATAAATCTTATACAATATAGAGACAATTATCTTTTGACTGAAGAAAATCAAAGGATGTTCTCCTTACTCATTATAAAATCGATTGTTATCAATATTCTGAATGTTCTACGACATTACTCGAATATTATTTGCTTGAAGTTTCTAGATAATTCTGACTATCATTGACTAAATATATAAAGAAAAGAGAATTTCACTTTGAGATAGAAAATAATCGGTGTTGTTGATCAGTAGAAGAGAAAGCCATCGGTTCACTAAGGGAGTTACAATATATAGCTAAATATGGCTCAGTTTTTATAAGTGATCAATTCAAAAACAAAAATGCGGAGTAGTACTTTAGTGGAAAATGCACCTCACAGATTTCATATTCATCAATTCCTCATCGTTAATTGCAAGAGTGCAATGATTAAAAGTAGTGAAAATACTTATAAAATCTTAGATTTCCTTAGTTATGATATGACATGTACATCTACATGTAAGAAAGTTGAACTTTTTCCTTTTCTTTTCAAAACCCTCACTGAGGAAATATTTGGATGATGAAGATAAATTTGTATACATTTAGTTGTTTGAACTGTTGCATTTTCTCATTCGAATTCATGTTCAGTGTAAGCATTACCAGCTGAAGCATATCCATCAGACCTAGATGTGATTTTTTGTTGTGCAGACCTTTGATTTAAACAGATTTTGAGCGATAATAAAATTATTTTTAACGAATTCATAATTGGTAGGAATATAATTTTTCTCCCACGAATATATGAGTAAGATTTCAAGTGTCTCAGTTGATCATACATCGATTATATTTCGTTTAAATTTTAACGATAATATGAAATACAAAAACTAATAAAGATGGGGAAACACAGGTTTCTACTAATGATGATAAATAAATAGATACATTATTTAAAAATTCACTAATAGAATAATTTTCGCTACAGGCTGCTCCATATCTGGTCCAGAAGGATGCAATTTATTCATTTATCACTTACCACAAGAATTTGGGGATGCTGAGCTGATGCAAATGTTTCTTCCATTTGGGAACGTGATAAGTTCGAAAGTATTTATTGATCGTGCCACAAACCAGAGCAAATGTTTTGGTAAGTATTAACATCGTAAGGCATCCAATGTTTCAATAAACTAATCTATATGTTGGTAGCATCATTCTAAAGGAATTTCATAGGGCCAACTCAGAGATAGAAATCTTTCGGAACAGTGTTTATCTGCAAAATTTTTCAGTTTATAAAAAGGAGCAAAGACAGGCCGAGTTTGATTTGAATTAATTATTATTCATCTGCAATTGGGGTATCACGCCAAAAATACAGGTGAATTTTCATGTAGAAATAGTTATCATTCCACAAACCGTGTTTATCTAAAATACCATCAATTAATACTCACACTTAGATCTTAGGGAAGAGAAGTCGATTCATGTCTTCTCAAAATGTTAATCCTGTTGAATCTATTAAGCAGCCAACGATTGCAGAAAAATGTTCAAGCCGAACACCGTCTATTCGTGCTTTTCATTGAAAACTAAAAAGCCTTCGATGATTCGCCCTGTATCTGTATTAGATTGCTGTCGAGTTCTAAAATTTCTTCAAAATGTTGAATACTTTCAAACCGACTCCTTATGTGAAAGATTCTCAAAATATCGATCTGTTGTCGCGTTGTGCCCAGGAATGAACAGTTTTGCTGTTAGTGACAATGTTTCGTTTAAGTTGAAGCGTTTTGTATATATTTTCTAGTCCAAAATTATATCCTTTCATTACAATGCAATATTTCAGCATTATTTCTTTTAAAGGGTTCGTTTCATTCGACAACCCGGCTAGTGCTCAGGCAGCTATCCAAGCCATGAATGGTTTCCAGATAGGCATGAAGAGACTTAAGGTGCAATTGAAGAGGCCAAAGGACGCAAATAGACCCTATTAACCTCGGCTATATCCAGATCTCAAGTGGGGTGAATAATTGCTATGCGCAGCCGCCCGACAGCTACTAGAGTATACTAGATATTAATCTTTAACATAAGATATAATAATAAAATATATATTTATTATTACTTATATAAAACCTAAGACACGTCTGGCAGAACTCCGAGCACCCGCGGCCAGGCTACAGCCTCACTCGCTCTTCGAGAAATTCCAAATGGGCTGTGACTAAATAACAAATCAATGTTTGATTGTACAGGCCGTTTTGTCTTCTCGTTCGTGAATAAACTATACCACTATATTTTGAGACATTTCTAATCAATTCGTTGTATGTATTACGTGTTAATCTACTTATACCTAATTGAATATAAGAAACTCCTTCGAGAGACGCTGTTGCCTCCCGCTCTGTTGCCAAATTAGTCCAGTCGTGTCTACTGTGATTATAAGCTTTTCACAGCGCATACTCAGCTCGGAGTATATACATAGGTTAAGAAGCACATGGCAAACTGGCTAAGTCGGTTTTCTCAACCATGACATATTTATTTATATTTATTAACAATATTATATACAAAATAGCTCTAATGTTTCTACTACTGTTAAGTGACATAATCCATACAAAAGTACCAACTATTTATTAATATATAAATGCAAGAAGAAGTAGAGGTAATATTTAGATTATATAGAGCATGAAGAATGGTCGCGATTTTTGAAAGTCTTACTTGTAGTAAGTTTATGGATTCAATCCTATAATTGAGCTTTCAGAATGAAACTATGCTTCAATCTGGCTCCAGCCGAATTATATAGATATAGGTATTGTATCATAAATTAGATGGAAGCATATACCTTAAATAATGAAGAGCCAAAACAACTATCAAATTGAATTAAGTTAGATTTAGATTTTCCGTTTATGAAATTATTCAATATTTTTGAATATCAACTTTATGGCAGTTGGGAACTGTAGTACCTTACATCTTGTATGTGAAATTATGGTGATTCAAAACCTTAAACTCAATTTGATGCGTATTATTCTTAAATGGAATTAATTTTTATCAGCTCATTAAGATCCTTGTGTATGTTAATTTACAATCTTTTCAAAGAATACCTATGTACAATAAAAACGCAGAATTTCATTCGCAAGGACGAATATTTCACTGCGTAACGAAGTACTCACATCAGTTAAGAAAATTTTATTCGAGATATTTTGAAACTATCCATTGCATTGAAATATAACTGGTCATTTAACCTTTCCAATTATTTTGTAGACTACAGAAAGAGTCTGTCAACAACAAAGAAGTCTTCAGAAATACCCATTTTTAATATAATCCAATTCTTGCGACGGTTGTTCCAAAAATTGAAAGATAATTAAAGAATATTTTCATTGAAGAAACCTAAGGTTTCTGATTAACGCAACATCATTAAATGTGGAAAACAAAATCGAATTTTGGAATGTATAATTTTATGTTAAAAACTGCGTCTGTTCGTTACGGCTGATTGAATCATGCGTAATTTATATAATTCCTTGCGTTTTGTCATCTTGAAAAAATTATATGACGCATTCGTAATGCAAGCAGCCAGGTATTGGAACGTTCTTATAAATTGGACGAAATTATTGAGGAATACCATTTGTCAAGATAGTTTACATATTCAATTTCCTGAATCGGATGGGGAAAATTGGTTGAAGCCCTGAGTTATAGTTTCCAAACAACTCTGTTATTCAAAGATGGTAGAAGCGAACAAAATGTATTTCATGTTCAATAAATGAGAAAAATTTTGATTCAATTCATAATCCAGCTAATGGAAAATAATTGTATGTAGGCCATCACTTAACTCAGTGTAAACGAACTACTTATAATATATTACAGACCTATTACTTCAAATCCTGATTTTGATAGGAAATAAACATAGGAATGTATGGTGAAAGTATATAATACTAATTGAGGAAAGTTGTACTCATATTTCAACTGAAAAATGTAATACTATTTCGAAGGTACAAACCGAAGTCTAACTTGCATAATAGAAGATTTTTCTTTTGTGTGTATAACTCTCCTTCCAACACTTTATATTTACATTCTTGTTTGCAATCTTATAATTTTGCTGGTATTCTACTGAACGTATTTATGATAGAGCAAGAGGCCTATAAATCATCCTTCTTCAATCTGGCCTCTCAAATGAAGTTTCATGGTACCAAACCAAGTCTTTGCTATATTTAAAAGAATCATCCATAACAGTTATCACAGCCTAAATCTAAGTTCTTAATAATTATATGACATTTACAATGGAATACTACTTTCTTCTGAATCAGTAATACCGTCTTCTATAAAAACTATGTACTTTTTTTTATGTTTTTTAGCAAAGACGCTCGCACATATCGATTTTGATTTTCAATAACCAACTTTTTATGATAACTTGTGGACGAGCCTTACCTTGAGATTGCCCTTTGAAGCTCTATGCAGCTTCTAGATAACTGTGCAAAAAATTCCAGAAAAAAAGAATGCTCTATCAAATACAGGATGTTAAAATATAAATTCATGTATAATATTGATGATGTTATTGCGAAAAGGTCTTGAGCACATGCTTGACTATTCCCAATGGTGTTTCAACTTCATCACAAGCTGAGTTTCCAACCCCCCCTAACTTGAAACCAATTTAGTAGGGAAATGATGAGGCGGTGTGACGGGAATAATGGGTATATTTGTACTGTATTTAAGGGAGCAATCGTTTTTTTTTCTGGAATATTTTACACAGTTATCTAGAAGCTTCATATAGACTTGAAAAGAGCAATCTAAAGATGGAGATTGCCATTTTAGAATAAAAATTGAGGGGGGCTGGGGTAAACTCCTCAATTTATCATGAAAAGCTATTAAGGTATTAAAAATTAAAAAATCGACCAGTGCGAGCGTTTCCGCTAAAAACCGAAAACCAATGAATTTAGTTCGATTGAAATTGAATACCTTAATCTGTCCTTTTCTTTTGAAAATGAGTAAAACATAGTAAATTTCTCTCTGAATTCATAATATACAATATGTATTTCATCTATTCCACAATACATAAGTAAGTGCATACATTAACCTATTAACCTATAAACAAATCCGCATAAATTTCAGCATAAAATTAGTATATGAATGGGTAATTAACTGAATACACTTTCTATGAACCTTTCTGAAATATTTTGATTCATATTCAGATTATTTGAAAAAATTTCATTCTGAAAGTTTTTGAAGATCTTGTAATCTTAGTAATCGTTTATCGATTTTAGAACAATGCGTTCCAAAGTTATTAATAAGTTAATATAAGAATAGGTTTATATATCAGAGGAAAATTGTATGTTACCGCCAAAATAGTTGTTGAAGAGTTAGTTGACGCTTTTTGGGACTGGTAAAATTGTCCTATCATCAGGCATTCTGGAAACGATTTCCAGCTCAGCCTTTCTAGTCAAATTATCTACCTAAAAACGCATTGTCTGCGTATTAGTTAATATAATTAGATATAATTTAGTAGAAATCAAACTAATTCAATATACTTCTTGTAAGTAGAATAAAATATCAAGTTGATTCAATCCAACATGCACTATTCGTAGAAGAAGCTCTACAAGGTGATTCTTGCTATGAAAAATTATTTTTGTAATTCATTAATATAAAAGAAGCATTCAGAAATCATGAGTATTTTCCTATTAATTTATATATATATATAACATATATACACTTGCAAAACAAGAAGACATTGAGTATATTGAGTTAGTTTAGGTAGTAGCGTTAAGGCGTATATAAAGTGATTATAAATGAAGTACTTATTGAATTTAATATACATATATTTTTTTCAGCTGAAATATATTGTGCAATATTACTGAACACAGATCGACTGACACCTATGGGTGAACTTATTTTTTGTATTTTTATTGATTTTATACGAACTCCTGACAAAAAAGAAAAATTATTAATAATTGTTTTTAGAAGTAGTGCACTCCACGCTTGTTATTTGTCATTCCTCGAAAGCTGGAAGTTTATAAAAATTTCGATTACTGATAGCAGGAGTGGCTTATGTTGAATTTAGATTAGGTATTGCGTATAATATTCCCAACAGAAAGAAATAGTTTCCAGTTAAAATAAAACAATGATTCATATCTCATACAATAGGGCAATATAAGGAAATTGAAATTATATTCCATTAGTACTATTGAGATTTAGTAGAGTTTTATGATGTTGCTAGTTGTTGGTAGCATAATCCTATTTAACATCAAAATTAATATTTCTGTTGTAATTCTTGTAATTCGTGCGGTTTTCCCATTATTTTTTACGGTATTCATCTCTACAAAAATCATTCAATTTAAATAATTAATATATTTTTTGTTATGACCCCATTTGTAGTACTAGACATAAAATTTGAATAGCAAAAGATATGTGAAGCGCCTCTAAACCAATCCACTATCTATGCAATTGAAAAAGTTAACTTATAAGTCTGCAATGCTATAATTATGCGGACTGAAACGCATATGTATATGTATACTTTGTTATCAAATAATTCGATGCATATGTTGTATGTGGTATCTTGTGTTACTCTTTGAACAATTTTTGTCAATTTTATCAACAGAAATAATCAGTAATTCGCTTCATCTTCCACAATATTTGAAAATAAGTACAAACAGACTTGATTCTTTCAATTCAAACTCAACGTATGTGTGCATTTCTGCGGATTTGAATGGAATGTAGGCTGATAAGTCATAGCTCTTTCGAGATTTTTTACTCATAATTCAATAGAAATATAGATATATAATAGAATACTAATTCAATGATTAGGACGATACAAATATATCTATTTGGATTATAAAAATGATGGTATATACTGATTATGTGTTTCAAGTATGTGTTCACGTTCATTGCTTGATTTGTTGCGTCCATTATATGAAGTAAAATGATCTTTTTCCATTAAAACTTGAAATCGTAAATGCAATTTGGGATTCTTTCATAACATTTGAATCTTGCTATGTACAAATTTACGCTTGGAACCGCTATTTATATAATTTTTTCAAGATTTTATGCCAGAATGATAAAAACCATATTGTGTGAATGAGATTGAAAAGTAAGTCTATTACATCCACATGAATTGATAATACAAATCATTTAAATGGTCTGTGATATACCCATATAATTATTTCTAGTTCCACGTCCTCATCAATTATCTTAAAAATTTAATTTTCATTAGGCAGAAATATGCAATCGTGATTCTTCTTATTTTTTGAATTAAAATTCAAAACCTTTAACATTAAAAATTGAGAAGCATATTTTTCATCATATTTTGAAAATGCAGTAATAACTATATCTTTCATAATAGATGTTCTTTTTATGTTTGATATATTGGGAAATCGCTCGAAATAAATGAGTCAAATAATCTGACAGAAATGAACCGCTTGTGGCACATGAGCCACTTCTGACTAGTATCTGTTATTCAGATTTAAGAATTAAAAAACATGATCAAATTCTTCATGATTTTCATTCATTTCATGATGAAGAGATATTCAATAACTATAGTAGGTCAGTTCTTATTTTGAATAAATCTAATCAATAAAGACATGCCAATCAATGACACTTCTGGTTATCAGTAAGACCGAGTGTAAACGTAAGAACATTTTCACGATTCAAGATCACCCCGGATGACAAGAGCGGATAATAATCATAATATTAAAAAGCTGCGAAGTGATTCTAGGATACAGGGTATGTTTTGCAATTATTTACGTAACTGTTTCTTATCGTCGAGGTGGCGTCATCGTATTTCTATATTTGTAAATTTATTCAAATGCGTCCGCAACGGGTCGCACCTCTATTGTGCCGTTTCATAATATTGCGCTGTACATATGGAGTGTTCACATGTTACCATTCTATGAAAAAACAGTCATCTGCTTCGAAGAATACCCCTATCATTTCAAAGGAATTCATATTTTAATATCAGTAAATCGAATCTCATATTTAGAGGCATACTCCATCAATCATGATGAACAAATCACATTTGAATCACCATTTTCTACGAGAGAATTATAATTAGGCTGCAATTTTAATTATTTATAGTATAAAATGATTAAATTGGAAGAACATCATTGATGATAATGAAACAACACATTAATGGCGAGGATCAATTAACATTACAGCCACTTAAGTCAAAACTAAAAGAAAACAGAATATTTTTCCTTAAGTTTGCAGAAAACCAGAGATTATTTAATCACATGAAATTTTTTATGTTCTGTAGTTTCTATTCACAATTATTTATATGTATATGTTCGTGTGTCCTTTTATGAGTGTTTAATAACTTTAAGCATCCATTTCTTCAAATTTATATTAGTATTTTATAATAAGATGTTTAGAAAGAAATTTCAATGGTTTATACTTGTGTAGAGCTTATGGACTACGACATTGCCGATATGAAAAGCACATTCAGTATATAGCAAACTTTATGAAACTTAATTCTCTTTCATGAATTTCCACTCTTTACTTTCATGTTCTTTTTTTCAGTTGAGTAGGTGCTCTCAATTTTTGTATTTAATGTTATCATTACTCTTATCTATTAGAACAACATGCAGTGCTTGTATGGTACCTGTCCATAGAAATAGTTCGTTCTGATATGTTTATGTTTCATTAAGGAATTTCTGTAATCCCTGTACTCTCAATCAGTACCTAATGCTTCAATCGGTAGTGTTTTTTCTTGAGAATAATTTTGAATTGTAAACGTTCATATGGGTATGTAGCCATATAAAGATTCGTTTATCTTTTTCTCTTTTCATCTTTTCATGGATAACTCCGCATTTAATTTCCATTGTACTCGGAAATTATTTTGAGCATCTCTTCTGTAAATGCTACTTGATTCGCTGTATTTAAATGAACGAGATAGCTTCACTTTCATATTATTTCTTTCTATTAATGAGTTTATACAAAGCCTGATTGGTTAATAGTTGAAATCATTAATTTAGCATATGCGTAACTTCCTTTTCAAATGTTGCTTGCTGGGAGGTTGAAAATGGGATGAGTCTCCTTAAATGTTAAATAAAAAAATGTGTCATCGAAAAGCGAATTTTTTTGTTCTGTATCTTTGGGGCAGCTTTAGGATTCAAATGGTTAAATTTTCCTTCTTTCTGCTAACTTTTGGGAAAGTAACTACTATTAAACAATGATTAATTAAAAAAATATATTGATATACAGTCATGATTATCGCTTTCGAATTAATATCCCAATATAGAGGAATTGGGACCAAATTTTTGTTTTTGCACATAAGAGTATAACAGTTTTCATTAGCTTCATCTAAGTATTTGAATATTTATTTTAGCCATAAGGTATGATCTGTTCTAGATTGTAGGTGCAATATATTTATTGATATCGTTTACAAGTCACAGTGCCATGACATTTTTCAATTAATCAAATTCTTGACCATTGTGACTTGCGATGGTAATTACAAATGCCAATCTATAGTCATTTGTATTTATTTATAGAAAATATTTTTATGTTTTACTTTTCAAGTAAATACTTGTTATCTGAGGTTCAATATTGCTGGGAAACGCAAATGTTATATGTGCGTACCAGACAACAAAAACTTATCGTACAAATGTCAAGTTCGATAAAGGGGGAATCTCAAATTACACAATCTATAGCTTTATAGTTAACACAAACTGTTCAAAGATTCTCAGGTAGAAAACTGAATATCATAAAGCAGAAGTATAATATATAAATATATATGTTTGAAACTTGAACACGAAAGCGCATATCTCAGACTTTCCAACAATATGTTCATATTAAGCATGAATTAAAAACGCAATTTATTTACATTTATACAGAGTGCTGATTTGACACAAATATTCTCCTTAAAATCTAATGCCCTTAATAGCCTGCACTTCATTTAATTATTACATTTCTAAAGTAAAGAGTTTAGACGAAATCTAATTGTTTAAGAATATAACCATTGAAAATTTCTTGGTTATGAATAAACCATTAAGGCGTATTTTGCTTACTGAACTAGTATAGCGTTAATTTTATTCAATTATAATTATCAAAAATGTAATTTCAATGTAAAATGGATTTTTCGGTTATTAATTGCTGATGACACTGTTGTTTATTATATATATTCTCTGGTATTTCATTGGTATGTAAACCAGACTATGTATAAGTTTCAACAGCAATGCGATTAATCAAATGTTTGTTTTTTTCGCTCAAGTTGTCATACAATAATAAATACGTGTTCTAGTTTCACTCAGAAAAAACTTTAAGGTTTTTTTGATTAACTATCATGCTATGGAATGTGGAATTAATTTTCCAACATTTTTAGACTCAAATATAAGGAGTGAAAATACTAGTTCACAAATGCAAACTTTGTCAAGAAGAATAATTCGATCAAGTCCAATGAATTTCTCATGTGAAGCTACTTGGACTTGTCTACTGAGATCATGGTTGACAAAGGTCCGGTAACAGTAGCTTAATTTCTTTTGATCCCCGAAGTATGCGAAGACCTATTAAATAATTATCCTCGACAAAGTTTGATCTTTATATTCAGTATTATGCCTCTAGTCACTCTAGTCATCGTGTACAAAATTTTCTATTCTGAATAATGAGAATATAATTCAATGTGAACTTTTCTAAAATTTTAGTATTCCTAAATTACGCTCGGTACATGAAAAGAAAGGGATCTCCATTATGTTTTAACCATAATCTTTAGGAAGGTCCGCTGACGAGTTGATGCCAGGGTCAAAAATTATCTATATTTCAAAATTTTATATGTTCTATGACTTTGCATAATACATAGATATGCAAAACCTTTAATATTAGTCCGTTTCTGACTCATTTCGTTCTAGTCAAGCTAGTCAATTGTTATGTCCAGACAATAATATTTCGAAGGAAATTTCCTTCCATTCATAGGGAAGTTTTACGATATCATACTTCATTTGATATCGATGTTTTCATTCCTAAGAGAGAAGAGAACTCATGAAATCAAGTTACCCAGGCATGTAAATAAAAATTGAGTTGTTCAATGGATTTTGTTGATACAACAGTATTTTAGAGAACATGTAAAATTTTAGAATCTGGAGATAATTAACTAGATATCATTTCTCATACAAAACGTCAATCCATACCTTTGCATGTTATTTACTACACAAACTACTGAGAAATATACAAAATTATTATTGTCCTATACTATAGAGTAGCTAATTAAATTTGAATATTTGTAATTCTCTGAAACATAAATTTTACTGTTAAATTGCCAGACTAGCAAATTGTAACACTAAATGAAATTTTCTACCTTACAGATTCCCGATCATCATATTTGTTTTCACTGTCCATGATCCTTGAACCTTTACTATAATTCTTAACAGTTTATAACATTTGCTATATCAATTAAGATAATGATTATATTGTATAATACCAGTGTCTATTATGTAATTTAATATGAGTAATAGGCAGTCCACTCTAAAGTATGTATCACAGACATGGCCGAGCACATTTTCAATGCTCAAACTATTTACATAATCCATTATTATTATCATTATATTGGATATCTTTCCCATGGCCGTGTCTCTACTTTATTATTATTATTACTAACTTTTATCCACTAAATCCAATTCAATGGAACTATTTTACAACGTATAGAAATATAACAAAATATTTTACTGCGAGGCGTCTATATTGACTTGGATTTATTTGATATGTATCCAGTTCATATAAAACTTTATAAAAGAATTATAAATTAATAAAGTTGAATAAAATGCATATCCACTTGATGTTTCATTTATGTAATGTTTTCGACAGAAAAAAACCAGTCATATAACCGTCTAAATTTGAATAAAAGTATATATTCTTCAAAAGAGAATGAGTGAAATATTCTGTTATGATGTTTCGAGTGATATAGAAAGAGCGATCCTGTTTCGATTGAAATTAGAATAAAAATAATTATTCGAACAATTTACGCCATAAAATTGATTATTAAGAATAATGAAGATCAATACATTGCTTTTTCTAAAATCTTAACTAAAATTGGAATAATATTGATTCTCGTTCAGGATATAATATTCTAAAATAATTATTAGTAGTTCCTTCGAGTTGCATGTTTTTGCACAAACAACAAGTAAAAACAAATGATACAGATATAAGATGACTAATTGCAGAGAAAATAGGACATTGAAGGACGTACTCCTTTTAGTTTAAGCTTAATATATTATGATGTTAATCACTGTTTTCAATTTGGACAAATTTTTCTTGCATTACTTCAAAAAAGATGCATGATTACCAAATTTTCAAGTACTTCGAAATTATAAAATCAGGAATCCGCGATAAACACAATGTTGTCAGACATTCAATGAGATGTACCATAGGATTTCACTTCATAAACAACATTCTTAACATTCCACTGTACTTGTCTTTGACTAACTGTTGTTTAATCTTGATTCTCAGTCAACAGGAATGTTCAAAGAGCAGTATCATCAATGTATTATGCAATATATAAACAATTCAATAGTTGGACGTTATGAGCATATTTTGGCCTTACTAGAAGAACAAAATTATCAAAAATATTTCTTGAACTTTGTAATAAACTGGTGAATCCGAGAAAGCCATATTTTTTTGGTATACTTCATCTCTTCTATAAGCTCTCACTGCACAGAATTAGTTCTTTACATTTCGAAGTTCACACTTATATCCATGTTTATGGATATATGTCTCTCGAGAGTATGTAAACTGTATACCTACTGTCTTCTCATAACCAAAATATTCCACAAAACCTACAAAAATAGGACACTCTGTATCTGGTATCCCAAAAATCAACGTCAAGTCGACGATGAAAGAAAAGTCCATATCAGAAATGCATGTAGTTATATGACAAAGCCAGATTTTGCAGAACTTGATCAATTTGTAAAAAGTAATTCTGAATAACTCAAGTGCTCCACCGAATCGCGGAAGCAGCAGTTTGCCATTAATCATCTATATAGTCAGAATATAGTTTCACGGTTACATAATAAAAACATTTCCTACACCAATCTCATGTAAAGCATGTACCCATTCATACCATTCATGGATAGGTTGTCCTTTATAGCTCTAATAATCATAATCATGAAAATTGAAATATATCACTGAAAATATCTTATGGAAGTCATCTTGAAAGCAATGGAAATATTAGTTAATCATTACTTCTAAAAGTTGAAGGTAAAGAAGTGGATATATTAGAATCTTTGATTTCTTCAACAGCGGAAACGGACTATCAAGGTGAACCAATGAAGGGATTTTTATTTTAATCAGCATACAGAATGTGGTGCAATCGCCTCTCCTCCTCAGGCCTGAAGAAATTGGACCTCTCATGAGTCCTTGCTTATGAATCAAAATTTTTCACCGTATAAGAACCGTAATTTTAGTTTAACTCAACATTTCTTTGTGAATTGTTGCATTAATAATAAGAACAAGTAATGTGTTGTTTGGAATTTTAGTTAATAATTATGATTCGTAATGCGTTCCAATACACCGTAGCTTCTTTAGACGAATGGATGTACAGAAAATAAGAATGAGAATATAAATATAAATGTTCTTGAGTAATTAAAAGCTTATAGGGTTGATTTTTCTAAAGTGGTTATTTATGACAAGTATATCCAATAAAATTAAGGAATAGGTTGCTCCTCGAAGAGATTCAATAGATGTGAAGGGCTTAAATCGACTTGTTCATTGATGATTCTACCAGAGTGTTTGTATTTGTTGATTTCTAAAGTTTCCCAAAGATCTGCCTTCCAATCTTTATTACCTGCATGCAAAATTTCAAACTGTGGGTCGAAAGAGTGATTATTTTCTAAGAGATGATTCGCCTAATTTGAATCTGATTTTTTATTTGAAAAACTGCGTTTATGTTCCGATATTCTAAAATTAAAATTTCTATGTATTCTACCAATATAGAAATTATCACAGTCATTGCAATTCAATCTATAAACACCTGATTTATTGTTTTTACCTGAATTGGTTTTATTATTTTTATATATTTGACTAAATTATTATTAGTTTGGAAAGCTATGTTGAAATTATTGATACTCAAGAATGATTTCAGTTTCTCACTTGTAATGCCAACGTAGGTTAAGGTGTTGAATTTTTGTTTCAATTTATGGACAGGGTACACTTCATTCAATGCGATTCTACTTTCTTTTTATTTAAAATATTTATTAGTTTGGGATTGTAACTATTATTTTTGCATATTTGTTTAATCAAATTTAATTCTTTGTTGAAATTTTCTGGTGATAACGGGATGTTAATCAATCTATGAATAAAACTATTGAATGCTGACATTTTATGTTCATACGGATGACACGAGTTATGTATTATAATATCTGTATGTGACATGTTTTCCATTTTCATTCGAACTTGTTACGTCTAAGAAATTTATCAAATTTTTCCTTTCTATTTCGGTTGTTATTTGTTGCAAGAACATTAGAGACTAGAAAGCAAACTGATCATGTCACTGCAGGTCGATATAGTTCATTGGTATCACCACTCTTACCTGCTTTCACTGCTCGCATTCGATGTTCTGTGCATCGAAGGTTCTGCATAGTTCTTGTTGCTTTTGCGTCTGGGTTAGGCGTCTGACATGTGCTTTATGGTTCATTACAAAACTTCGATCCTCCTGGTTATATTACAAATAAAAGTGCAATGCGGCCTTCATGAAAACGGTTCATGTGGAAAAAATGCGCAAGTGGGAAAAGGAGTTGGTTGCGGTAGCAGCAAACGTCAGTACTTCGTCCAACCAAGCTCCGTTTGCTCTCCTGACCCCTTACTCTCGAATTGAAATAACAATAAGGTGAACACACTTTGAAAATGGTAGAACTAATCACGTAGCAGTTTACATGACTTGTTTTACATTACTGCTGCATCTATTTCAACCTACGCAATATGATATAATCTACCTACATCACTGAAAAATATTAATACTTTACTTTCTTTAAGGATAGAGTTTTCTCTAGATTATGTTGTGGTTTGCTCTTGAGTATTGTAATAGTGTCCAAGTTATGTTGAATTGCCAATATTTTTCATAAATATGAATAATAATACTTGAAATACTTGAAATGGCGAGTGAGGAATTCAAAAATACACTCGCCAATCAAAAACCAAAGATTTATGGAAAGTTATTATTATTATTATTATTATTGAAGTAATTTAAGGCTGAGGACAAGTCCTATAAAAGCCTAATAACAGAAAAATAATTTCTATAGTATTGCAAGCACAGCTTAGCCATAATTAAATATGCACACATATTTAATAACTAAATCCACTTATGTCAAAAACGAAATCTAATTAAACAAAAGAAAGTCCAATTTATTTTTGAATTCATTAACCGAATTTGAGTCCACCACATCACTAGAAAACCTGTTCCAATCATCGAACACCCTATTCACAAGAAAATACTGTCTTTGTCTCGACGAAAATTTTTCTTTTTTCAGCTTCAGATGATGACCACGCAAACGAGTATCAGCACTCAAACTAAACAAACATCTCAGGTTGGCGTAATTGTGTTTAATTATACGATAGCACAAGATAAGATCTCCGCGATGTCTTCGCTGCTCGAAGGTTATGAGACCAGCTCTAGCCAATCTTTCATTATATGAGGGACGAACGACCCCAAAAGTCATACGTGTAGCACGGCGCTGGAAACCCTCAAGCATGCTTTTATCCCGAGCGAGAAATTGCTGACGAATTATGTTCAATACTGTGGTGAGCATCCTGGTGGAAGGGCATATTTCTTAAACAATTAGTATGTTTCCGACAAGGACTGATTTATGAAGAATTGCAAACCAGAAATCCATCATTCCGAATTTATCAGAGTTAATAGTTGGAATTGCAATTATGCTTTTTTTTAATACTAATATGATATACTTATAGTATGGGTATAGTCTCCTAGTCTTTTTTGAAGGAAAACCCACCAGAACAGAAACAGAAGAAGGAGTAGTATATATATATATATATATATATATATATATATATATATATATATATATATATATATATATATATATATATATATATATATATATATATATATATATATATATATATATATATATATAGAACAGATATATATATATATATATATATATATATATATATATATATATATATATATATATATATATATATATATATATATATATATATACTCTGTTTCTGTTCTGGTGGGTTTTCCTTTTTCATTGAATTTCAAAAGCAATGTTATTTCATCCAATAAGAATCATTCGAAATATTAATGCATTATTGAGAGAAATTCTGAAAATTTTGAAAGCAACGCTTCAGTAATGAAGTTTTTCTAATATTCCTAATTTTGAAGTTAATTTTTTTGTTTGAGATAATATTTGTTCTTGTTGAGTAAGCTGAGTAATGTGAAGGTTTTCTGAAGTTATTTAAATTTTGAGATTTATTTAAATTCAATAAGTTCAAAGTTGTAACTATTTATTTTCATAGTTAAAATGATTTTTTTCAATGAAAAATTAAAACCAGTTTGGAATAAAATTGAGAATTTATAATCTGAAATAAAAATACTATTTATAATATGCTCTAGCAAATTTTTAGCTTGTTTTTATTAGTATTGAAGCTGTAGAACCCTTCAAGGTAATCAAAATTGAATATGTAACAACCGTTTTTACGCAAAACCTGATTTTTATAGCACATTATGTGTTTGATACAAGAGTGAAGAATATTTTCTCTTCTTACATGTTTTCTGATTATTTTACTGTTTTTTGAGCTATAGTATCTAGTGTACTGACAGTTTTCATCGAGTAATTTTTACACAAAAGTTTCATGCGATCGTTTATACTGAGAAGCTTCGATTCAGCAAGCAATACACAGTTAGGAGTAGAATTTCTATATCCCATGCAGAGTCTAATCGCCTGATATTGTTGTCTCTCGAGTTTTTGTTGCCCATTATTATTTATCGGATAGTAAATGAAACAGCCGCAATCTATGATGGACCTGATGAAGTTTTTGTAAAATGTTAATGGCGTAAGGGGGTCCGCACCCCAAGTAATACCTGAAGGAAAAGTATTCATGGACCTATTACATTTGACTAGCGTGTTTTTAATGTATTAATTATTTTCGATGATGGAAATGAATAAACTTCGTTTTCTTTAGAGCAAGTTCCAACCCTGAAAACATTAGTTCATTCTCAATGTTTTCAATGGCTTCCTGCAGAATTAGAATTCCTTCCTGAGGGTCATTTGTTGATATATATAACATTATATCATCAGCAAACTGTAAATCTTTCACTCTGATTGGCATGTGTTGGGTGAATTTTTTGCTTGGAGATGAGGTTTTTCCTTCGTTTCCTGAATAAATGTCTCCATTATCTTCTGGATCAATTTGAACATCGTCAAGTAGAGAAATATTTCGTGTAATGAACATATTGTGTACTACACATCATGCCATTATTATACTTGATGCCTTCTGAGGACGATGATGTAGTATCCTGTCCTTCTAAAGGCAACGGAAAATGTTCTTCAAAATACCATTTCATCGTTCTATGGTATTTTCTACCCTCAGCAATGTATTAACTTTTCTTGTGTTCCGGGCTGAGGCATTTCTCTAAAAGGAGTCATTAGGCAAGGTCTAAGAGAATAACAAAATGCAGAGATTGATATATTATTTACTGAAATTACCTGCAATGATAGAAGAAAAACTCCGACGATGCGTCAATGACTGAGTAAAACTGTCAAAGTTCACAGTGAGTGACGAAGTTCTAACACTATTTTTACAGAATTCGAAACGAACTAATAAGCGCTTTCCTGAATCTTATCAATTAAGAAGTTATCTACCGGAACATAATTTTATATTTCCCCCATCGTATTGGATAAATTCAATTCTCTCCATATATAGGTGTCGTGCGCACTCCCGGAATATCTTGCATTTCTATGTAAAATTTCAAAATCTTTTCACTAGTCTCATCAATATTTTATACAATGTTTGCATAAGTTAAATATTTCGTTCTAAAGTGATTATTTTCAAACATATTTTCTATATTTCTTCATTTTATGATTCATTCAACAACACGTGCTATAATCGCACATCATATCGTACGTACCTCCACCATAGAGCACATAAATGCTGCACAAGGAAGTTTTACCCATTCAAAAAAAAATCAGTCCGTTAGTAACTTCTTCAACAGATGGCTTACACTGGATGGGCTAACACCAGTAAACATTTTACTGCCAGTTACTTCATGTTAGCTTCCATATCCAAAATCCAATCATGCAGTTTCGACATTTTTACTAAATATTTATGGCGCACACGGTTACGAGTCGATCTGCTGTTGTGTCGAAGCCTGGGAGTTCCTGCCAAGGTTGCTAGAGTTCTTTACTTTTCGTGGGTTTCAGATCCAAATCGAAAAATTCTATATAAAGAATACCTCGGAGTGTCGAACTGTCGTCGGAGTTTCCTTTTTCCGCGCATCCACATGTTTTTTACGTTTTGCTCATGTACATCTATATCATCTGGATCGACGAAATTTTCTCCGTAGATGATCACTTGGTTATCCTAAACCCCTCCTCCTATCTGACTTAAGTCGTGGTAGGTTCTTCAACAATCCAAAACGATGATAGTTCCAGGTAAAACTTTCCTAAGCTATCAAAAAATTTGTTAAACAAAAAATAAATCAAAAAGGAATTTATAATAATTAAATAATTTTCAGAAAATGCAAATTTAATATATTTTCCTGAGAAGCTGCCCAATGTTTATAATAATAATAATAAATAATAACGATGCTGAAAATTGTCAGTGAGTTCTCGGCAGATGTTCATATAAAATTCGGGATTGAAAAATGTAAGACCCTGAATATTCAAAGAGGGAAAGTCATAGATGGTGAAACACAACTTCCCAACGGTGATATTATACAGTGCATGAGAGATGGCGAAATATATAAATATCTAGGATACCAACAAGCCAGATTGCTAGACCAAAAACAATCAAAGGAGAAGATTCGTTCAGAATACAGTCAGCGTCTGAAGACTGTGCTGAAATCAATGTTGAACTCGGGAATCTAGTTAAGGCAATTAACACCTACGCCATTCCAGTGTTGCTTAACTCATTTGGAATAATCAGATGGACTAAGACAGAACTGGATGATATTCAAAGGCAGAACCGAACGATGCTAACAAAGTATAACAACCATCATTAAAAGTCGTCTGTGATACGAACAACTTTGAAGCGGAAAGAAGGAGGACGTGGATTAATAGATGTTGTCAATTTACACACCGAACAGATAAAAAATCTCAGAGAATTCTTCTCAGCAAAAGCTCTCACTTCTGACCTCCATAGAGTGTTATCGTTGACTGATAAGGGATATTCACCTCTAAATCTTGCTACCAGTGATGATCTGCTGAATCTACCGTTCCTATCAGATACTGAAAAACAAGAACAATGGTCAAGAAAGGAATTGCATGGACGACATCACCATGAGATTAATCAGCCACACATCGACAAAGAAGCCTCCAACAAATGGTTATTGAAAAAGGAATTATTCGCGGAAAGAGGGGGATTCCTTATGGCCATCTAAGGCTAAGTGATCGCTACAACTAACTACTGAAAATTCATTATGAAGGACGGAATATTTCAAACAGATAGGTGCAGAAAATGCCATATAAGATCGGAGACTATACAGCATATTACGTCCGGATGCGAACAACTTGATTATCTTCACAGGCATAATCAAGTGTGTAACATTATCCATCAGAAACTTGCACACAAGTACGGACTTCTGAAAACCTTCCAGCCATATTACAAGTATCAACCGGCGCCCGTATTGGATAATGACTCAATCAGATTATACTACGATAGGCCTGTTATCACTGACAGAACGGCAACGAATAATAGGCCGGACATAGTGGTGTATGATAAGAGAGCCAGAACAGCAATGCTGGTTGATGTTGCCATAACGAATAATAACAACGTGCTGAATATGTTCCAGAAAAAAAAGTCCAAATACACAGACCTTGCCATTGAGATCAAGCAGATGTAGCACCTCGAGAAAATAGATATTGTTCCTGTCATCGTATCCTCGACTGAGTTAATACCCAAAACTTTGCACGATAGCCTTAAGAAATTAGAATAGCATGAGAATACTTATATAAAAATGCAAAAAACTGTAATTCTTAATACATGTAGGATAGTTAGGAAATTTATGTAAAGTATATTGTAATCTAGCCTATTGCCTTTGATTGCTGAATCTGGGAAAGGTAAATTATATCCAGCTAACACCTGAGATAATGCATAAATCCACGATAATAAATAATAATATTGTTTATTTTCCTATACAATTTTCTATGTACATAAGTTGTAAAAACCAGGTTGTTGACAATAAACTCAGAAAATAAACATAAAACTGCAAAGTCATATGACTGTCTGCAGTGTACTAATCTAATGTTTTCCTTAAGTAAACCTAACACACCGACACTGATCCGCTAAATAAAATAAAGAGTCAAAACAAGGCTTAAACAGAAAAACTCAGATTCAACAAAAAATATATTAATTTCTCATCTCTTTGATGTCATGAATTTTATCCCTACCATTACAAAAGATAATCTTCTTCAGCTCAAATTTAAACTTCCTCATGTCAGTAACATTTCTTATTGACAATGTCAAAGTATTAAACAGTCTAGGCCCCAAGAAAGAAAAATTTAACTGGCCAATGGATTTATCTGCACGAGGTGTTACATAAAATTTATGTACCTGTCTGGTATTATAGGTATGATGAAAGTCCTCCAGTAAGTATACATTCCGATACAAATGTATTATACATGAGAACGCAAACATTTGACGAATATCCGAGATCCGAGCTTCATCATACAGACGTGAAGTAGGGTAAGTATTTTCCTTATTGAAGATGATTTTTAAAAACTTTTTTTGGAAAACCTCGATACAAGCTATATGCTCAACCCTTGCAGCTCACCAGATTAGAATACCATAGCATAATCTAGAGTGTACAAGTCCGTAGTAAATCTTTATCAAAGCTTTTTGATCGACAGCATTTTTGAGGTATTCGAATCTGTACAGCACATCGCGAAGAGTTGCAACTACGGTACAGATATGAAAAAAACACTTATACGTGACAGCTTGGCCTACTTTCCTTTTTTCAGAAACATTTAAAGTTCTAAAAGAAGGCATATTGCGGTTGTAGCATGTAAAAGGTAAGAATTTAGTCTTATCAAAATTGATTGTAAGCAGCTTTGCCTTCATCCATCTTTCTATAACTCTCATATCCTCTTCCGCCTTTTCCTTTGTTTCATTCCAACTATCACCCTCAACTATTAAAGTGGAATCGTCTGCAAAACTGACTATAGTTCCATTCAGATTCAGCTGAAGCAAGCTATTAATCTATATATCAAAAAAAGTACTGGGCCTAGCACGCTACCCTGTGGTACTTCAAATTTAATCATTTTCTCATTTATCCGTTCAAACTAACAATCTGCTTTCTCTCATTCAATTAACTCTCAAAAAGGCGTAGAATATTCCCCCTTATTCCAATCTCATCCAAGGCTTCCAATAATTTTTTGTGATAGACGGTGTCGAAGACCTTAGCGAGATCCAAAAAAACACACATAATCTTTCTACTGTTATCCAGACCCTTATATATTTTTGAAGTTATACTTGAAAGTGCATCTTGTGTGGATTTATTTTCTCGAAAGCCATACTGATTTGAAGAGATGATGTTGAATTTTTCCAGAAATTTTTGCCAAATTAGACATAACCGAGATTGGTCTATCGTTAGAAAATTCAGTTCGTACTCCTCCTCTATATAATGTTTGTACGACAGCGAGCTTGAACTGAGGCGGGCATTCAGCGGTTTCAATTATTTTATTGGTAACATGACATAATGGTTCCGCTATGATTTGAGCCACTTCTTTCAAGTCCTCTGCCGTCAGACCATCACATCCAAGAGCCTTTCTGTTTTTGAGACAATTAATTATTTTTTCTATTTCTGAACTATTCGTCGGTTTCAAGAACATTGAATTTCGAATATTTGATTTACTTTTACTTAGAATAACCGGCGGCAAACTAAATGGAACCCTTTCAGCCAAGCTCGAACCCACATTTGAAAAATAATCAATGAAGTGATTAGCCATGTCAACGTTTTCCGCAATCATATTTTCATCCTCAGTTTTCATTTTTTCGATACTAATAGATTTACCCTTTAAGTTAGATATTTCATTTACAATTGCCCACATATTTTTACTACTACTGTCTCCTCTCAACTTTGATTTGAAATAGTGATGCCGTTTTTATCAAAATATTCAACCTATTTCTGAACTGAATGAACTTATTTTTATGAAACTCATTCCATGGGTTATTCATCATACTTTTATAGAATGAATCTCTTGTTTTTATTGATTTAAACAGTCCACTAGTAATCCACTTTGCACGTTTTATCTCTATATGTCTCAATCTCCGTTTGCTCGTGGTAAGATCTTGAGCACTTTTTATAGCATCAATTAAAAATTGTGTCATTTTCCCCAAATCAGTTATCATGGCATAAAGATCACTCCAATGAGTATCATTCTGTAAAATACGCTTCAACTTTGCGAAATCAACATGCTCCACGAGTTTAATATCATTTTTATCATTTATTTCTGACTGCATTGGAATATTTATCTTCATAACGCATGAGAAATGATCCGTCAAACTTATATGTAAAACTATAGGACTGATACCATTTAAATCCTCAGCCTTTTTGAACCTCATGAACAAATGATCAAGACAAGACTTCGAATCACCCTGAATTCTAGTATATTTATTGATAATTGAATGGAAATTGAACTCACTCATAACATTAACATAATCATGTATCATCTGGTATGGATTCTTTTCTAATATATCTATATTTATGTCACCAATAATTATGTTATAGTCTACATTTACCTTTGCATACGTTGATAAAAATACTTCCATACCATCCACAAAAGAACTAACATCTAACGAGGGGATCGGTATATTGCAGTTAACAAAACTAGAATGTTTTATTATTTTTGCTGAACTTGAGCTGAAGAAATTTATTATCCGATACATTAATGATCTGTTTTGAATTGTTCAAACCTTTTTCATATAAAATACAACACCATCATTTTTATTCATTTTACCCTCATTGTATAGCAAATCATATTCTTCAATTCTGTTGAAAAATTAGCATCAATCAACTGATGAGTTTCAGTCAAAATCAGACAATCAAATTCAAAACTATACTGATGCAAAAATAATTGAAATATATCAAATTGATCTGACAAACTACGTATATTCATATGAAACAGACTACTTCCCTCAATCATAATGTCTTTCAAATCCCATGTATAAAATTCGAGAGTATTTATCTCCCCATAATTATAATCTCTGATAAAACTATACATGAGAATTAATTAAAATTGAACAAAAATGTCACCACTTACTATAATCCAAAAGTCCTTAAGGCACCTAGTTTTAGAGATCATTAAGATCGTCCAACTTTTTAATTAGAATAGCTTGGCCATCTTCAGTTTTCTTTATATAAATTTGACCGTTTTTCACCCATGAAAACTTATATCAATCTTAATTTTCCTTGCTTGTGTGAATAGTTTTTGTTTGGATCTTATTAAGACCTTGTTGAAATAAACAATGTTTTTCTTACTATAGCCTTAGTTTCTCATTTTTAATAAACCAGCTTCCTTCCTCTTCTTCAAGATAAGGTTTCTAGTATTTTTATCATTTAATTCGAATAGAATTGGTGAATTAGCGGCTTGAGATATACGCTTAGCTTTGAAGTCTAATGTAGCTATACTGACTCCTATGTGCCCGATATACTGGATACCATTTCTTCTGTCTTCTCCTGTTCCTGTTTTGGAACATTCATTATTACAATATATTTTTCTACTTTTTCTTCCACAATTGAGTCAATCTTCCCTTCAAGCTCACTGATTCTCTTTTTTGCCTTGTGCAAATCTCTTGGTTTCTCCTCCAGCCGTCTACTACCACTATACCACCACAATTAGGTGGTATAGTGGTATCTTTGATATTGGCAATAAGTTCGTATGAATTTTTGACCGAAAATTCAGATTTAAAATTGCAATGTTTTATTAGCAAGTCGTTGAGGAATTTTGAAAGTTTGAACGAAGGTGCTGTTACATAAGAAACAACAGGTCTAATAGGGTAATTAGGTTTATGAAGTTTTATCAACGAATATAATTCGGGGATTGTGCATTGGAGTTAATGAATTTATATTTTCTTGGTCTGTAATTAATGATTTTGCTGTCGAAATTATGTTTTTAACAACTTTCTGAAATTTTGCGGTAGGATCCTTAGTTGATGTTATATAGTTTCCGGCTGTTAAGAATTCTTCAGTTTTAGAAATATAATCGGTTTTACTAATCGCAATGACGGTGTTACCTTTATCTGCTTTAGTGAATACAAAATCGTTCTTGGTACTATTTTCACGAATTGTTTTATTATCTTATAATCGGAATTGCAATGAGGTGATAATTTCGAAAAGTCTTCTTTGATGATTTTTGCTGTTTGATGTTTGGCTAAAATATTATCTTTGGAGTTTTTGAGAATAATTTCGGAATCTATGCCTAACTGTTCAAAATTGGTTTTATTATGTTTTGGATGTAAATTATGTTTGAATCCTTTTTCTAATAGTTCTTTTTGTGGTTGTGTAAAATCGGTATCAGTTAAATTAGTGAATCTTTCAAAAAATTTATGGTCTGAAAATTTATCAGTTGAAGGTTTGGGTGGAGAAATTTTGAATTTGAGTGAATTCAACTTTTTCTGTTGTTGCTGAAACTTTTTATGAATTAAAATTTTGACATCGTATCTGGATTCAGAGTCTAAAATATCAAATTCAACAGGGTGCAATCTAAACAATAATTCCGTATAGATTACCTTCAAATATATGTTTGCAACGTCCCTCCTGTTGTACTGGATCTTCATATCCTCTTTGAGCCATATGCGTTGGCCTTTCTCAATTGCTCTTCTTGCTGGTCCACTGTTGTTATGTGTCTTCAACCGCATGTAATTGGGAATCAACCTGTTTTTCAAGCACATTGAGTAGAACCATATATTCTGCGTGTGAACTGCACATCTTAGAAGTATTTTGAAATACCACAAAGCCAAAAAGCCGGTATCAGCTTTCTTTAACATTTGAATTTGGGAGGCTTTTACTTGGTAAAATTCCATTATCAATAATAAAAAACAAGTACTGTGTTTTAAGGAATTTTACTTAATAATTGCGATTCGTAACGCGTTTCACTACACCGTAGCTTCTTCAGACGAATGATTATGCAGAAAAATGTGAATGAGAATATAACTATAAATGTTCTTGAGTAATTAAAAGCTTATTGGTCGCCTCCTTCTAAGTGGTTATTTATGACAGGTATATCCAATAAAATTAAGGAATAGATTGCTCCCCGAAAAGATTCAATAGAGGTGAAGGGCTTAAATCGACTTGTTCATTGATGAGTCTACCTGAGTGTTTGTATTTATTTATTTCTAAAGTTTCCCAAAGATCTACCTTCCAATATTTATTATCTGTATGCAAAATTTCAAACTGTGGGTCGAAAGAATGATTATTTTCTAAGAGATGATTCGCCTAATTTGAATCTGATTTTTTATTTGAAAAACTGCGTTTATGTTCCGATATTCTAATATTAGAATTTCTATGTGTTCTACCAATGTAGAAATTATCACAGTCATTGCAATTCAATCTATAAACACCTGATTTATTGTTTTTACCTGGTTTGGTTTTATTATTTTTATATATTTGCCTAAATTATTATTAGTTTGGAAAGCTATGTTGAAATTATTGCTACTTAAGAATGATTTCAGTTTCTCACTTGTAATGCCAACGTAGTTTAAGGTGTTGACTTTTGTTTCAATTTATCGACAGGGTAAACTTCATTCAATGCGATTCTACTTTGTTTTTTATTTAAAATATTATTTATTAGTTTGGGATTGTAACCATTATTTTTGGCTATTTGTTTAATCAAATTTAGTTCTCTGTTGAAATTTTCTGGTGATAGCGGGATGTTAATCAATCTATGAATAAAACTATTGAATGCTGACATTTTATGTTGATATGGATGACACGACGAGTTATGTGTTATAATATCTTTATGTGACGGCTTATGGTAAATTGCGAAAACATGTTTTCCATTTTGATTCGAAATTGTTACGTCTAAGAAATTTATCAAATTATTGCTTTCTATTTCGGCTGTGAATGCACTTTTTGGATGTAATGAATTTTTATGATTTTCGAAAATTTTCAACTGTCTATCTGTTCCTGTGAAGCAAATAATGATATCGTCTACATAGCGATACCAGTATAAACAATAAAATTCCTTAAAACACAGTACTTGTTTTTTATTATTGATAATGGAATTTTACCAAGTAAAAGCCTCCCAAGTTCAAATGTTAAAGAAAGCTGATACCGGCTTTTTGGCTTTGTGGTATTTCAAAATACTACTAAGATGTGCAGTTCACACGCAGAGTATATGGTTCTACTCAATGTGCTTGAAAAACAGGTTGATTCCCAATTACATACGGTTGAAGACACATAACAACAGTGGACCAGCAAGAAGAGCAATTGAGAAAGGCCAACGCATATGGGTCAAAGAGGATATGAAGATCCAGTACAACAGGAGGGACGTTGCAAACATATATTTGAAGGTAATCCATACGGAATTATTGTTTAGATTGCACCCTGTTGAGTTTGATAGTTTAGACTCTGAATCCAGATACGATGTCAAAATTTTAATTCATAAAAAGTTTCAGCAACAACAGAAAACGTTGAATTCACTTAAATTCAAAATTTCTCCACCCAAACCTTCAACTGATAAATTTTCAGACCATAAATTTTTTGAAAGATTCACTAATTTAACTGATACCGATTTTACACAACCACAAAAAGATCTATTAGAAAAAGGATTCAAACATAATTTACATCCAAAACATAATAAAACTAATTTTGAACAGTTAGGCATAGATTCCGAAATTATTCTCAAAAACTCCAAAGATGATATTTTAGCCTAACATCAAACAGCAAAAATCATCAAAGAAGACTTTTCGAAATTATCACCTCATTGCAATTCCGATTATAAGATAATAAAAACAATTCGTGAAAATAGTACCAAGAACGATTTTGTATTCACTAAAGCAGATAAAGGTAACACCGTCATTGCGATTAGTAAAACCGATTATATTTCTAAAACTGAAGAATTCTTAACAGCCGGAAACTATATAACATCAACTAAGGATCCTACCGCAAAATTTCAGAAAGTTGTTAAAAACATAATTTCGACAGCAAAATCATTAATTACAGACCAAGAAAATATAAATTCATTAACTCCAATCCACAATCCCCGAATTATATTCGTTGATAAAACTTCATAAACCTAATTACCCTATTAGACCTGTTGTTTCTTATGTAACAGCACCTTCGTTCAAACTTTCAAAATTCCTCAACGACTTGCTAATAAAACATTGCAATTTTGAATCTGAATTTTCGGTCAAAATTCATACGAACTTATTGCCAATATCAAAGATACCACTATACCACCTAATTCCAAACTTATTTCTTTCGATGTTAAGAATCTATTTCCCAACATTCCTCCAAAAGATACGTATTACTTAGTTGAAGAATTATTAGAAAGGAATCATGTCAATACTATCATTAAATCAGATATTCTTTCATTATTAAAAATTTGTTTAGATCAAAATTATTTCCATTTCAATTACAAATATTATACTATTGAAGACGGCTTGATTATGGGCAATCCGTTGAGTCCTTTGTTAGCAGAAATTTTCATGAATAACTTAGAGAAATTAATTCATAATCATCCACTCAGTAAATATTGTTTATACTGGTATCGCTATGTAGACGATATCATTATTTGCTTCACAGGAACAGATAGACAGTTGAAAATTTTCGAAAATCATATAAATTCATTACATCCAAAATTGCATTCACAACCGAAATAGAAAGCAATAATTCGATAAATTTCTTAGACGTAACAATTTCGAATCAAAATGGAAAACATGTTTTCGCAATTTACCATAAGCCGTCACATACAGATATTATAATATTATAATACATAACTCGTCGTGTCATCCATATCAACATTAAATGTCAGCATTCAATAGTTTTATTCATAGATTGATTAACATCCCGCTATCACCAGAAAATTTCAACAAAGAACTAAATTTGATTAAACAAATAGCCAAAAATAATGGTTACAATCCCAAACTAATAAATAATATTTTAAATAAAAACAAAGTAGAATCGCATTGAATGAAGTTTACCCTGTCGATAAATTGAAACAAAAATTCAACACCTTAACCTACGTTGGCATTACAAGTGAGAAACTGAAATCATTCTTAAGTAGCAATAATTTCAACATAGCTTTCCAAACTAATAATAATTTAGGCAAATATATAAAAATAATAAAACCAAACCAGGTAAAAACAATAAATCAGGTGTTTATAGATTGAATTGCAATGACTGTGATAATTTCTACATTGGTAGAACACATAGAAATTTTAATATTAGAATATCGGAACATAAACGCAGTTTTTCAAATAAAAATCAGATTCAAATTACGCGAATCATCTCTTAGAAAATAATCATTCTTTCGACTCACAGTTTGAAATTTTGCATACAGATAATAAATATTGGAAGGTAGATCTTTGGGAAACTTTAGAAATAAATAAATACAAACACTCAGGTAGACTCATCAATGAACAAGTCGATTTAAGCCCTTCACCTCTATTGAATCTTTTCGGGGAGCAATCTATTCCTTAATTTTATTGGATATACCTGTCATGAATAACCACTTAGGAGGAGGCGACCAATAAGCTTTTAATTACTCAAGAACATTTATAGTTATATTCTCATTCACATTTTTCTGCATAATCATTCGTCTGAATAAGCTACGGTGTAGTGAAACGCGTTACGAATCGCAGTTATTAAGTAAAATTCCTTAAAACACAGTACTTGTTTTTTATTATTGATAATGGAATTTTACCAAGTAAAAGCCTCCCAAATTCAAATGTCTTTTTATCTCCTTATTTTGCTTCTGCAGTTCGTCGAACGAATTCGATATAAATTGTGTAGATTTCTGTATACTCGGTAATTCTTTCTTGAATGATTTCAATTCATTACTCAGGCTATTGTGATTTTGTTTAATAAGAGCTATAACGTCGGTAATGGTGTATTGGTACTTAGAATCGCCCCCATTTTCATCATCATCAGAGATGTCGTCATCTGTGCCCGTATGTAGCAATATTGACTTTCTAGTAAGGGTTGATTCCTTACATCCATTACAAATCCAGCTTTTCTTCTCCTCATACAGTTTACAGATCTCGTCCCGGCTAAGACTTCAGCAATCCTGACATACCCATTTCGTGCACAATCCGGCACAAAGCAGTTTATATTCAGATTCAACGAAATTCTTGTTACATATACCACAGTGCTTCGCCTCACTGACCAGGTTCTTTGTCACGTCGGTTGTTAATTTCCTTGGCCTGTTGCTACTCATGATAAGATAAGCGATGAAACAGGTGTTATTTATCTCGATGGTAGAATTGCCACCGACGACGAGAAATGAACGGAAAGAAAATTCACTAATTTCTATTCACCACTAGTTCTTATATGACTTTCCTTCCAGAAATCAAATAAATCAGTTCTCAATGATAACTTTGACACTAAATTTGCGAATTTAAACTAGGTACAACACAATGAAATTTCACTTGCTATGATTTTAAACTACTGAGCGATGCGAACCAGATGCCGGCTGTCATCAAGTATGCTTAGTGTCCAATGATTGCCATTCATACCTCATACTACTGTTAGATTGATGAAGATAAAATTTTTAAGTGAATTTACCAACAATAAAAGTCGGTTCTCGACTCAAAAATTTTTCAATTTTTGCGAATACCAAAAATATCTGTCTTAGTCATTGTTCGGTATTCTGTTGATCTCTTTAATATTTTTACGATTCATTTTCATTTAATTTTAATACATTTTTTTTTCAATAAGGTATATGAATTTTCCTCGAATATTTTGCGCTCTGCTCAATAATTTTACTTCATAACAGCACAATTCCACCTTACTATTATTACAATATTTCAAATCGGAACAGACTGTATATTGCAATAGCTCAACCGATTTTTCCAATACTCCCCTCCAAGTCTCTGTATAATCCAAAGTTTTCCCTTCAACTCTACAAGCGATCCGCGATCACATCCACAACGGGAACCAATAATATGCCCGGAATTGGTCGTTGTGCGGAATAAAGAAGAAGAGGATTCAGAGCTGACTACAATCGTTCAACTAACGAGGTATCTTGTGCGAAAAATAATTAAAGTGAAATTTATATAAGTTAATTACGAATCTCAAAAAAACTCATTATTTATTCATTGTGACAAACTATTACGTATAGTGCTGCGCTGCTATAACTATTATAATTATGCTACTATAGACAATCTGAGAAGTACGTTCTAATACCCAACTGGACATCTCCACGAGGATGAAGAGTTTCGTTTGGCAAGTCCCAATTTTTCCCTCTTCGTCTTTGCTACATTTTTTCATCTTTCTCAATTACATTGCAATACAGTCCTCTTCATCTTACCATAGCTCAGGTTCAGTCATAGTTGAAATAAAAAAGTTTTTATTCACATGCCTATATCATGCCGTTTACAAATAAAGAAATGATCAAAGGGAATACCAATCTTAATTAAATAGGGCCAGGTTAACTAGTATGCGATGTTTCAAGTAGAAGAATTAAACCGTGCATAGTGTGCAAGAGTACAGACCAGAAAAGCAGGATTACCAAATATTGTTTACTTTTTATTTCTTCAAACTTATATTCTTTCGTATTATTGACCATAATATTGTTGGTTAATTAACTTTTGTTGTAGTGTAGCAGCCGTTCTAGCTTGTGTTTCATCCATGAAGCACTTCCCCAATCCTGTTTTAAATCCACCGGAAAACTATTGCCTGTTCCGCCATTGGCCTCGATGATATTTCATGTTGAAGAATTTGGACACCTCAACTTCAATGAGTTAGGAAGTGAAATTTTCGTCTAATTCCCCAATCAGGGCAATATTACTTATCAAATGTTGCTCGCGAATATCGAGGCAAAATGATTACCATTCACGATTTCAAGGGATCCAACTGCCAATACCGCTTCATGAGCTATGTCAGCTTGAATCGCGTCATCAGACCATCCATGGATTATCCGAACAACCTGCGCTAAAGTGGCTATTCGCAAAAAACAAGTCATAGCGGATGCTTTCAGTTGCTTGTCATTTTCTATATTTCCAATGGTATCCATCTCCTATTTTAGCCCGTTGAACGACAGACATCTGTATTTGGTATGCATTGCACATGTAGATATTGTGCAATAAACGTCTTTGCGAGCCATTGTATGGCATCGAGCGTAGGGAGAAAATACCGATCACGATACAGTCAGTAAACGGATTTAATCTATTAGGAATATTTCTGCAGTTTCGACAATGTTGTTTCGACTGGGTAAACCTCTATCAGCCGTCATTAAAATACTGTAATCATAACGCACGCGTTCTATCGGTACAATTTATTACTTGAGAAGCAGAATTTCATAGTTACTAATCTAAATTATTTATAAAATCAGATCGTATCCATTTTCAATCGAAAACAATCACTATTAGATGAACATCCCTCACAATTATACGATATTCGTATTCAAAATTATAGGAACAGACGTAAATGCTTGTAAACTACTAATATACTTTTAATCTTGATTCAATACATGTTTCAAGTCGAAAAATATCGAAAATTGAAATTTTAGAGGAATCCTATGATCTTAGTACATACTTAAAATGGAATAGAGTTGCTCAATTTAATTCAATGATTAATTTTTCGAATACACAGCGTGGGAAAAACCTTGAAACAATTCTACTGAGACGACCCAGAACCGGGGTCTATTTTTTTCTGCCTATTTGCTGAAAATATCCATATATTTCCTGATTTTTAATCTAACTGAATTTAATTATCAATTGTGAAAACTGTATTGTGTAGACCTACCTGCATACAATCTATATGTTTCATCTGAATTCAATATTGAAGTGAAAAGAAGGCCATTTGCCAGAATTATTAAAAAATTTCATTTGAAAAGCTCAATGGAGTGGATTATTACGTATTTGAGCAGCTTAAAATCACCCAAAAGCGTAAAAATAGTGACTAAGGAATGCATCTAAACTAAGATAAGATATCAAGCGCAAACAAGATTCGACGTTATTCTCGATTATTATCAAACAACTTTTCGTATCCACGATCGCAGACACCATCTGGTATTTTCTCAGACAGCAATCCCTGCGTAGCAAAGAAGTTAACGTTTCTAAATGACTTATGTTATAGGTACTTGAGTACCAATGATAGATGGAGTACGTAGGTAAGTACTTCTGAGCAACGCAGATATGGGGGCCGCGATCGCGACGTTAGGGTTATTTATTCAGTTTTTCAGTTCTGCATAGAACAGAAATAAAATCATTGTTATTTAAACTTAAGTAACTTTTCCAGAAGCCCGGCAGGGGTAGAAGAATTACAGTTACCATTGTGTCCCACAAGTGATTACTTCCTGAATCAGAGCAAAAAAGCCACCAATAACTAAAATGTGCAGCAAGTTAAATAATCAAAATATAAATATAACAAAAGAAAGCAGTGGTAGTCGATATCCGGTATAACAGGAAGCAGCACCGCTCTGAAAGTAATAGCAACTTGTAAATCAGTTACCATTTACTCTGATGGCAAAGTGTGAAATTGATCGATAAATATTCTGTTTATTGCACCTACGTACGACGGGCTGAGTACATTAAATATCTCTGTTTAACTACGCCACCTGCACCTCCAATCACCTTCAATACCAATAATCTTTCTAGATTTTCTCACAGCGAACTGGGTCGCAGAAATTATCTAGCAGAATTGGGTGACATATTCAGTCCAGGATATTTACGTATTCCGTGCGACGCCCGTAACCAAGGTCAAGGTGAACAAGAACGGATGCGTTTTGTCTGTATTTAATTGGAACTTATTTAAGATCTACTATTTTTGAGTCCTGAAAGCCAAAATCATTTGTGGATCTACAAATAGACAAGGGGTGATCAGAGTATTGGGTACACAATATATGTTATATCACAATATATATTACAGAATATATAACCACACAATATATATGTTATATTATCCGCAAGCAGTAGATAAAGAATTGATCCGAGTATAGATCCTTGAAGGATCCCTGCGGAATACCTAGACGCCACTCCACTGTCAAGTACGATCTGAGCAGTTTCAGAATAATACCTCTAAATCTACAATGCTTGAGCCTTTCGTGCCTGACATAGTCAGAAGCCTACAGAGATCAACATAGGATGGCTTTCTTTCTGACAACAAAAGGTTCAAATACAAGTACAAATAAAGCCAGTTTAATAATTGCTGTGGAGGTAATTATGCCCCAGTAGAACTTGCTGACAATTGCTGATCAATGATTTGATCTCCGTTTATAGTCTACCAACCTATATCTCATAATCGCTTCAACGATCTTCGGAAAAGCTTTCAGAACTGAAATCAGTAGTATCCTCAGTCGTTTATATCACTCCGAACAGGAACCACCGGTCGATGTTTAACTTATGTGAAAAATAGCCTTCTTCACAATAAGGGCTACCCAACCTACTGAACGATTCGGCTGGAATTGGTGCTACGTCCCCCAGAAGTCCCACGTTTAACCCATTAACCTCCGAAGATGTTTTTTTCTAGATTTTGAGATCTCTCTTGAAGTTTACCATGGCGTAGTAGCAAAATGAACAGGATTCTCAAAATTTGTCCTACTAGTAGTATCTGATAAAGTCCCGTGTAGTTTTACCCATGTGGCAGTAAAGGATAAAATCATCTGCAGTTGCCGCATGATAATCATGTCTAAAGTTTTCCTTTATGATTTAAAAATTTTAACTCGCCAATTTACTTCACTTTTGTTCACACCTCCACTTATAATCTTGATGCTTTCATCTCTTATGTACTTTTCATTTATATTCCTTGATGTTTTCTTTAGTTGACTGTACAGGTACAGCAAGACATAAAAAGCAAGGCAGGGGAATTTTGAAGGATGAAGTGGAATGTTACTTCTTGAATCAGTGAATAAAGTGAATAATATTACAATATTAATCTCTAAAACGGAAAAAGAATTCAATTTATCACGTAAATACAATTTCTCCTAGACCGTTGCGAGATGTCGATGAAATTAAGAATTTGAATGGTTAATTTATTATCGTGGACTTATGCACTATCTCAGCTGTTAGCTGGATATAATTTACCTTTCCCAGATTCAGCAATCAAAGGGAATAGGCTCGATTACAATATACTTGACATAAATTTCCTAACTATCCTACATGTATTAAGAATTACAGCTTTTTGCATTTCTATATAAGTATTCTTATGCAATTCTAATTTCTTAAGGCTATCATGCAAAGTTTTGAGTATTAACTCAGTCGAGGATATGATAGCCTCAAGAAACTAAATTGCATAAAAACTATATATACTCATATACCAGACATTATGTAATGTCTCTGTGATTAAACGTTTATTCAGACTTATAATAATAATAGAAATGCAAAAAGCAATTGTAGATTCAGAGGTATTATTCTGAAACTGTTCAGATCGTACTTGACAGTGGAGTTGGGTCTAGGTATTCCGCAGGGATCCTTCAAGGAACTATACTGGGATCAATTCATTTTCTACTGCTTGCAGACGATATAACATATATATTGTGAGGTCATATATTCTGTAATATATATTGTGATATAACATATATTGTGTACCCAATAATCTGATCACCCCTTGTCTATTTGTAGATCCACAAAAGATTTTGGCTTTCAGGACTCAAAAATGGTTGATCTTAAATAAGTTCTAATTGAATACAGACAAAACGTAGCCGTTCTCGTTCACCTTGACGAATTCTGCTGAAATTAGCTTCCTCACGGTTACGGGCGTCGCACGGAATACGTAATTATCCTGGACTAAATATGTCACCCAACTCTGCTAGACAATTTCTGCGACCCAGGCCGCAGTGAGAAAATCTAGAAAGATTATGGGTATTGAAGGTGATTAGTGGTGCAGGTGGCGTAGTTAAACAGAGATATTTAATGTGCTCAGCCCGTCGTAAGCAGGTGCAATAAACATAATATTTATCGATCAATTTCACACTTTGCTATCAGAGTAAATGGATACTGATTTACAAGTTGCTATTACATTCAGAGTACCTGCTTCCTGTTACTTGCTGCACATTTTTTATTGGTGGCTTTTTGCTCTGATTCAGGAAGTAATCACTTGTGGGACACAATGGCATAATGGTATATATATATATATATATATATATATATATATATATATATATATATATATATATATATATATATATATATATATATATATATATATATATATATATATATATATATATATATATATATATATATATATATATATATATATATATATATATATATATATATATATATATATATATATATATCTTTAGAAAAGAGAGAATTCACAAAAATTTGAATAATTTTATCTACAATAAATGCTTGTATCTATAATTTAGGTTTGTGTCCGAGAGAACACAAGTGTGAGCTCAGGAAATGTAACAGGGGAATCATACTTATTGTATATGAGCTTGTCTGTTTATGTTGTGTTAATGTCGTGTGTGAATACCAAAGATTTTTCTGCTTAGCTGCTTCATTCTCTCTTGCATGATATAATTGAATGAAAATTGTCAGATCAGATGAATGAAATACAAGTAATGTCAAAATGAAAAAGGAAAACGAATAAATTTCAACAATAGAATAATAAAATAACTAGTGATTGTTTGACAGTTGAAACAGACGGTGCTCGAACAGTAAGGGGAGGCAGATTGTTCCACCTTTCAAAAATTCTGTTCACTAGAAAATTTGTACGAATTGTTGTGCGAAAAGGTTCTTATTTAGCTTATATGAATGTCCGCGAAGACGATGGTCTGGGTTACAAGTAAACATGTGCTTAAAATCACCAAGATACCTGCACAACATCGATAGGTAAAAATCATATCACCCCGTACAAGTCCATCCCTTAAACTGTCCAAGCCCGCAATATGCAATCGATCCACATAGGAAGGCCGACTGATACCGTAGCCAATCCAATTGCATGACGTAGCACTGACTCCAGTAGGTTCAGGTCTCTAATAAGACTGGCGTGCCATACTCATCCTCCAAATTCAAACAGGGGTCTTACGTAAGTTTTCTATAGGTTAACAAATACACTTGTTGTTGTTGTGTTTCAGTATATAAAGCTTGGGGTTTGCTTTTATACATATTGCCGATATATGAGAAGACCAGCTCAAGTCATTGGTGACAGTAATTCCGAGGTCACCATGATGTCCTACGTTTTGCAAACTATTATTGTTTAGATTATTGTCATATTTTGGGTTTGATTTACCAACATGCAGCACAACACACTTGACCACGATCAAAGGCAGCATCTATTCATCACAACACCTCGGGACTAGATTCAGGTCATCTTGAAGTTGCACGCTGGAAAATGTAAGGTTACAATACAGTTTTGTGTTGTCGGCATATGAGGTGAAATCAGAACGCATGTTCTTCAATAAATCAGATGTGTAGATGTGAAAAAGAACGGGACCCAATACTGACCCTTGTGGGACTCCAACTATTACTGATCTTTCATGTGATGTTGAGTCACCAACCAGCACAAAAAAAATTCTATGGGACAGAAAGTCTTCAGTCAACTTCAAGAGTTTACCACGCACTCCAAAATGTTACATCATTTGGGATTAATTTTAGTATTCACCGAAAATTTACATGTATAAAGCCTTTCCTGAAATTCTCTGGCTTGTATGTTGGTGAAAATTTTTGATCCAAAAATTTGCAGAATGGGGAATGAGCAATAGTCATGATCTGTCACCATTTAATTTTATCAGCACAGAAATTATAGCAAACACATTTGCCTGCCTTGGGACCGAATATCATCATGTTCTTTCTGTTTTTTTCTAGTATGAAACCTTATTTATATTTCTGAAATTCCCAAATCAACAAGGCAATTTGTGGAACATATCATACATAAATATCAATGCAAATTTAATCCATTGTATATTAAGCTATTTACATCGAAATCCCTTTTGATATCTTACCTCTCCTAAGTGCATTTAGAAGAAAAAATCTGCTTTGATAGGCTCTTCGGCACAGAGTAATTCCTCTTAACACTGTTTTGCCTTGCAAATATATAGTTTTTCTATGATTTATGGCAAGTATTAAAATATCGAAGAATAGAACCATTCGGAAAAATCAACTAACTAAAAAACCAAGGAACCAGAAGAGACAGCTTAAAGACAGATATTGAACATCAAGTCACCTGAGATCAATAAGTAAAATGAACCAAAATAAGTGTAAACTTTGCGTGTTTGGGAGATCAATAGCTGTTCCTAAGAATCGAATAAGACCATAAAGAAAGTGGCAGATCCATTAGCGTGCAAATGGGTATATTTACACCATTTGTCAGCTTCATTCATCACCTAGTCATTTAATTAGTGGGATCTTCTAGTAATTTCCTAGAAATTCGGAACATGCTCGAACTGTTTAGACGTCATCCATTGTTAACCTATTGGGATAATCTAAAGTAATCTATAAATTATATTCTATTTGAAAATAGTCGCTGCAGATGCCAGTCATGAGTTGATGAAATAATATCCTTCATCGAATGAAAATCTTGATGATACAATGTTATTTCTATCTGAGGGGTACATACCAATGAAAATAAATGATTAAGGACGCGAGTTAAACTGGCACAACGAATTCGTTGAATACTCGGAGCATAGTGATCATAAAACTTATCCGTTAAGTTATCTCACTTAACAACTGTACAGATGAGAGGCGACAAAGTGCCCCAATTCTGATGTTTGAAGAGGGAAATGAAAGAATATCATCAAATTATGAGAAATAAATCCTAGGTTCAACGCTTGTTTTTTTTGACGGTCAAAAAAAAATAATTTTAACTTTCCAGCCCCTTTAAGGATGCAGTATCGAGGAATTACAAGCAAATACATTTGAAGGTAGGTTAGGTTAGGCTAGACCAGACTTGAAACTTCGTAACTTCGAGGGATATCTCAACAGATCTGAAAACACATTTCAGTCATTATGAAAGTTATTATAGAATTAAAAGATATTTTTCTAATCAAATATACTTTAAAGAAGAATTTTTCATTTTTATGAATATATGAAGAAAAAATAAACATTTGTTAGCCCTTCTCATTCACTTTGGAGAAATTCCACCTTCTCAATATATATCGAATTGAATTAATGAAAAAAAACATTATCAAATATTTACTTCGAAAAGAAATTAAATTCAGCCACCTGGATTCTCATACAAATATGATAATTTCCATACAAAATTCAAATTGCTATTACGGGATTAACCATTTCAGGTCGATGATTGAATCAGTTTGCATCAGAAATTCTGCTTTTTTCCGAAACTCTCTTCAACAATTTTGGTGAAAAATTGTTCATCTCCTTGACACAGTCAGGAAAAATACTTTTCTCAAGTGCCATGTCTTTTGAAAATAAAAGAACTTCGATTGTTTAGGTATATAACAAAAATGAGCTCCTACAGGTTCAATACATTCGTGTTCCCATCTCCTGCGCTAAGATGCTCATATTATCAGAAATAAAAGAGATGATATTTGTGCTTATTACTCATTTTCCTCTCAAAACACAACTGAATTTCGGTTTTTAAACATAATGCTCCCCTGCGTTCAACATTGTGTTCTATAAGAAAAGATTTGAGAAATTAATGTAGAACAAATTTTTTGAATGAAAACTATTCTGTGTGAGTAAAGTAAAGTGATAATTACCTCTATACAAGGTGAATTTTTACAAATATAATTTTGAGCTTCATTGTGTTGAATGATCTAAAACAAACACAAGTATGTGTATAATGGAACTGTTGTAGGGCATCGTGGAATCCTTTTAGAAATTAGTTTAATCGTATAACTGGTTTTGTAAAATAATTGAGGCATTTGATGTAGTTATACACGCAATACTATTCCCGAAGGTTTATCACTACAATTCCAACTCATGCAGCACGCTATTTCTGAGATGATACCTGAAGAAGAGGTCACAGGTGGTGGGATCGGGTGATGTGTCATAGCCGAAGAGGGTATTGAACCTGGTGCCCATAAAATTTCAGTATTGGAGCCAGTTTTCAGTTGAATATGAATAAACAACGGCCAGATCAAAATGGCTCAACAGATATACACTCTGTTGCGATGACACCTCGGATGCATTATTTACCATTAACCTGAAGGATGCGATTGTACTGCGGGACACATCAGAGGCGTAGTTTCATGCGAATGGACGTCTTCTTTGTATCAGCAAAACCAATAGAGTGAAGTTCTCCATAAGTATTCTACGTGAGGTAAATTATACTGATGAAATCAAGTTTTGAGAAAGTGCTTGAACTACAGGTTGTGGTAAGGTTCTATGTAACGCGGAATAGAGATTTGTTTGGGACATGTATGGATGTCCATTGTTATAAAACAAGAACGCAGAAGAAATAGGTATCAGGATGGATCGAGGTACTGGGCCCTTGAATTCTTCAATGTCTAACCAATGAAAACAATAAATTGGGCAATTAGGATTGTGAATTATTGTCATCTCTTTGATAGGGTATTTTATTCGTATGAAAAATTTTCAGACTATAATTTCTATGTGTAATGGTAAGTTTATTCTATTGCAATTAAATTAACACTAATCAAATTTATGTTTTAAATTTTATTTCACTCAAAAAATGAGAACAACCTTTCAATTAGTCAATATTTTACCTCAATCAAGAATTTGTCAATACTTTGAGCTTGTAATGATTTTTACTTATTATAAAACGATGATAAAAAACAAGTACTGTGTTTGAAGGGATTTGACTCAATAATTGCGATTCGTAACGCGTTTCACTACGCCGTAGCTTCTTCAGGCGAATAAATGTACAGAAAATAAGAATGAGAATATAAATACAAATGTCCTCAGTTATTAAAAGCTTATGGGGTTGCTCCTTCTTAAGTGGTTATTGATGACAGGTATATCCAATAAAATTAAGGAATAGATTGCTCCCTGAAGGGATGCAATAGAGGTGAAGGGCTTAAATCGACTTGTTCATTGATGAGCCTACCTGAGTGTTTGTGTTTGTTGATTTCTAAAGTTTCCCGAAGATCTACCTTCCAATATTTGTTATCTGTATGCAAAATTTCAAACTGTGGGTCAAAAGAGTGACTATTTTCTAGGAGATGATTCGCGTAATTTTCTGATTTTTCATTTGAAAAATTGCGTTTATGTTTCGATATTCTAATACTAAAATTTCTATATGTTCTTCCAATGTAGAAATTATCACAGTCATTGTTTTTATCTGATTTGGTTTTATTATTTTTTATATATTTGCTTAAACTATTATTGGTTCGGAAAGCTATGTTGAAATTATTGCTACTCAAGAATGATTTCAGTTTCCCACTTGTTATGCCAACGAAGGTTAAGATTTTGGATTTTTGTTTCAATTTATCGACAAGGTACACTTCATTCAATGCGATTCTACTTTGTTTTTTATTCAAAATATTATTTATTAGTTTGGGATTGTAACCATTATTTTTGGCAATTTGTTTAATCAAATTTAATTCTTTGTTGAAATTTTCTGGTGATAACGGGAAACATCAATCTATTAATAAAACTGTTGAATGCTGACATTTTATGTTGATACGGATGACACGACGAGTTATGTATTATAATATATGTATGTGACGGCTTATGGTAACTTGCGAAAACATGTTTTCCATTTTCATTGGAAATTGTTACGTCTAAAAAATTTATTGAAGCATTGCTTTCTATTTCGGTTGTGAATCCAATGTTTGAATGAAATGAATTTATATGATTTTCGAAATTTTTAACTGTCTATCTGTTCCTGTAAAGCAAATAATGATATCGTCTACATAGCGATACCAGTATAAACAATATTTACTAAGTGGATGATTATGAATTAATTTCTCTAAATTATTCATGAATATTTCGGCTGACAAAGGACTTAACGGATTGCCCATAATCAATCCGTCTTCACCAGTATAATATTTGTTATTGAAATGGAATTAATTTTGATCTAAACAAATTTGTAATAATGAAGGAATATCTGATTTAATGATCGTACGATTGAATGAAGTTTACCTGTCGATAAATTGGAACAAAAATTCAAAATCTTAACCTACGTTGGCATTACAAATGGGAAACAGAAATCATCCTTGAGTAGCAACAATTTCAACATAGCTTTCCAAACTGATAAGAGTTTAGGCAAATATATAAAAAATAATAAAACCAAATCAGATAAAAACAATAAATCAGTTGTTTATAGGTTGGATTGCAATGACTGTGATGATTTTCACATTGGTAGAACACATAGAAATTTTAATATTAGAATATCGGAACATAAACGCAATTTTTCAAATGAAAAGACAGATTCAAATTATGCGAATCATCTCCTAGAAAATAGTCTTTCTTTCGACCCACAGTTTGAAATTTTGCATACAGATAATAAATATTGGGAGGTAGATCTTTGGGAAACTGTTGAAATCAACAAACACAAAAACTCAGGTAGACTCATCAATGAACAAGTTGATTTAAGCCCTTCGCCTCTATTGAATTTCTTCAGGGAGCAATCTATTCCTTAATTTAATTGGATATACCTGTCATCAATAACCACTGAAGAAAGAGCAACCCAATAAGCTTTCAATTACTTAGGAGCATTTGAATTTATATCTTCATTCTTATTTTCTGTACATTTATTCGTCTGAAGAAGCTGCGGTGTAGTGAAATACGTTACGAATCGCAATTATTAAGTAAAATTAATTAAAACACAGTACTTGTTTCTCATTATTGATAATGGAATTTTACCAAGTAAAAGCCTCCCAAATTCAAATATTATGAAACGATAAGAGACAATGAAAGACAAAATTCCATACATTTTCATGTTACATACTCGAAACAGGCAGTAAGTGAGAAACTAAAATTTCAAATAACTTTCCACAAACCATCAGGGAAAGGTTGACTACCTATCGTCTCTACTATCAAAAACAAATATAAAGAAGTAAATTACGACTCAATAAATAACATCCGAAATTGAAATTTATATCAGGAACAGAAATAGACGGAAATATTAACTCTCTAGACCTTACAATTTTTAGATAAAGAAAAAACCGATACAGTATGGTACACAAAAACGAAAAGCAAAGTTTTCTCATTCTACAATTCGTACACAATAAAAAAACAAAACGACAATGAGGAACAATATACTTACAATTATGTTACAATAAACCCAAAATGAGTTAGAGTTACTTTCCAGTGACTTACGAAAATTTGATGATAAAAATAGCACATAGAAACTAAAACAATCTTATACCACCATATTCTAGACTCAGAAGAAGAATACCTACAGAAACTATCGTAAACTTAAACGCGATAAATAATATCCATACTAGACTCAACGGAGAATTTACTTAGTCAATACCTGTAACGGAATTCGACAATGAGAATCATTGAGACTAATGCCACATTAGTACATTTTGTTGAAGAAAACGGAGACTTTATACAGACGTTAGAACACATATTCAATCAACATGGAAATTATGTTATAATGAAATTATCTGTCTCCAAAAACAAATTCATAACACAAAAACTCCTTCAAAGATACTTATCAGATCTGAAATGGTCTTCGATTAAAAAATCATCTTACAGCAGATGTAATCCGAATATCTCATTATAGCAGTTTTACTCTTCTGAATTTCTTTTTTCGGAAATACAAATGCAAATGATCCTAAATTTTGACAATGAACTTTTCTTCGGAATTTGCTGGACGTTGTTTTTGTTCTTAAAGCCACTCGATTCGGCGTTTTGCAATAATAATATAATAGATAAGATGGCATAGCCACCTCTTGCTGTCATTGCTTCTTCATGGCTTAAGTTTGTTGTTGACAGATATGTACAAATATATCTAAGTATTACTCAAATGATGTTATATGAACAGGATATTCCTGCTCAAAATTGTTGATGAAAAAAAAAAACACAAAGACTTCTATGTGAAAGATGCTATGATTTGAAGAATTTGTATTCAAGAGACAATATTCAACCTTCTGTAGAATGATAATATCCTTCCTTGAAGGAGCCACCCTTCATAAACACCGTCAACCGGGGCCACACAGTAGTGGTACAGAACGGTAAGATGTCATAAATAGGAGCAACAGACTGCAGTTTCGGTCTCATTTCAACTCGTAAGTATTGCCTACACCCTCCAACGAACCGTTACACTTCACATTGCCACCGTGAATAACAAAGGGTAGATAAACAGAAAAACTTCTAGCAGTTACACTAGTTCGACTATTCCCCCCAACGCTACGCACCGTGTTACCTAGGAAGCGGTCTGTCGAAGTACTGACGATCCTCATTCCTATCTGGTTGTCAACCAGGCTTACACACAATCTCTCTGAAAATTACTATTTGCGAGATTATGGCAATCCGTAGACACATTGAAGAATTTGTATTCAAGGAATAATATTCAACCTTCTGTAGAATGTTCAATATCCTTCCTTGAAGGAGCTGGCTTTTCGATCCACCCTCCATAATCACCGTCAACCGGAGCCTCACAGCAGGGATACAGCACGGTAAGATGTCATAAATAGGAGCAACAGACTGGAGTTTCGGTCTCATTTCAACTCGTAAGTATTGCCTACACCCTCCAACGAACCGTTACACTTCACATTGCCACCGTGAATAACAAAGGGTAGATAAACAGAAAAACTTCTAGCAGGTACACTAGTTCGACTATTCCCCCCAACGCTACGCACCGTGTTACCTAGGAAGCGGTCTGTCGAAGTACTGACGATCCTCATTCCTATCTGGTTGTCAACCAGGCTTACACACAATCTCTCTGAAAATTACTATTTGCGAGATTATGGCAATCCGTAGACACATTGAAGAATTTGTATTCAAGGAATAATATTCAACCTTCTGTAGAATGTTCAATATCCTTCCTTGAAGGAGCTGGCTTTTCGATCCACCCTCCATAATCACCGTCAACCGGAGCCTCACAGCAGGGGTACAGCACGTTCAGATGACATGAACAGGAGCAATAGACTGCATTTTCTGACTCATTTGACCCCGTCAGTATTGCCCAAACATTCACATTATCAGGCTAATAATAAGATAATAGATAAGATGGCATAGCCACCTCTTGCTGTCATTGCTTCTTCATGGCTTAAGTTTGTTGTTGACAGATATGTACAAATATATCTAAGTATTACTCAAATGATGTTATATGAACAGGATATTCCTGCTCAAAATTGTTGATGAAAAAAAAAACACAAAGACTTCTATGTGAAAGATGCTATGATTTGAAGAATTTGTATTCAAGAGACAATATTCAACCTTCTGTAGAATGATTATATCCTTCCTTGAAGGAGCCACCCTTCATAAACACCGTCAACCGGGGCCACACAGTAGTGGTACAGAACGGTAAGATGTCATAAATAGGAGCAACAGACTGCAGTTTCGGTCTCATTTCAACTCGTAAGTATTGCCTACACCCTCCAACGAACCGTTACACTTCACATTGCCACCGTGAATAACAAAGGGTAGATAAACAGAAAAACTTCTAGCAGTTACACTAGTTCGACTATTCCCCAACGCTACGCACCGTGTTACCTAGGAAGCCGTCTGTCGAAGTACTGACGATCCTCATTCCTATCTGGTTGTCAACCAGGCTTACACACAATCTCTCTGAAAATTACTATTTGCGAGATTATGGCAATCCGTAGACACATTGAAGAATTTGTATTCAAGGAATAATATTCAACCTTCTGTAGAATGTTCAATATCCTTCCTTGAAGGAGCTGGCTTTTCGATCCACCCTCCATAATCACCGTCAACCGGAGCCTCACAGCAGGGGTACAGCACGTTCAGATGACATGAACAGGAGCAATAGACTGCATTTTCTGACTCATTTGACCCCGTCAGTATTGCTCACACATTCACAACATCAGGCTAAACTTCCACCTACTCATCTAAATTTGTTGGAGTACGAGGAAACATGTGAATGTGTTTGCTCCAACCAACGAATCGAGACAGAGGCCACTTCACCATTGCCAACGGAAAACCAGCTCCTTCAAGGAAGGATGTTTAACATTCTACGGAAGGTTGAATATTGTTCCTTGAATACGAATTCTACAATGTGTCTACACATTGCGGTTATCTCACAAATAGTAATGTTCAGAGAGATCGTGTGTATATCTGGTTGACAACCAGATAGGATAGGGAAGCATCAGTCCTTCGACAGGTCGCTTTCTAGATGACACGGTGTGCAGCGTTGCGAGGAGTAGTCGAAATAGTGTAACTGCTTGAAGTTTTCCAGTTTATCTACCCGTTGTTATCATGGTTGGATCGGGAATCAGCTCCTTCAAGGAAGGATATTCAACATTCTACAGAAGGTTGAGTATTGTTCCTTAAATACAAATTCTTCAATGTGTCTACACATTGCTATAATCTCGCAAATAGTCATTTTGAGAGAGATTGTGCTATGATTTGAATCTTTTTTCCATTTCAAGGGACGGATGCGAAATTGATCAATCAGTCTGAATAAAACTCTTTTACTTCATTGAAGTATCTTCCACTGTTTTGAAAATTGCGGATAGCTATCATTGGATTGCTCCCTAACTTCGTCACCTATCTCCTAAAAGTCATTATATGAGTGATAGGAATCCTCCAGCCTATTTTCATGAAAACGGCAATTAAAAATTGCTGAAGGATAATTCGGAAGGCAATCAATAACTGAAGGGAATTTGATGTTTTCTTTCACCGTTGAATTAAGGTTTATAGTTTTTATAACTGACTCAATGAAAATCGATTAGTAAAAAACCTAAGACATAAGTGGACACAGTTTCTTTTATTTCTTAGGTTTTCTTTATTTTCCTAAATACTGTACAATTGCAAAATAGACACAGATACGGATACAGTCCTGATATTTTGGTTAACCATCACTTTGGAGAGATATTTGCGTTGTAAACGCGCTGATTTCCTTGCTGACTCTATTAGCAGGGTAATACACGCATGGTCCTGGACTTGGAGCTCTTCCCCTTGTACTTCTCTTCTCTCTAGAAGAGCCATTTAGCCTTCCGGAATTTCCATTTCTACTGATGCTCGTGAATTGGCGGTGCAATCTTATGCTTGTTCTGTCTCCATTAGAGATGAAACTATCATCATGCGTTCCATCTGGAGATTCTCGCCCTGTTCCTAATCCAAAGAGAGAATTATGACAGAATAGAGCTAAAAAGAGTCTTTTGAATTTCTCTCCGAATATAACATAAATCACAAAATTAACGCTCGAGTTGATGGTGACTAGAAGATTGCTTGTATTAATGATGATTGAGAGATCATAGTCGAGACCAAATGTTTCTATTAAATTGATCACCATTGGTGGCATGTTGCAAATGAAGAAGACTATGACAACAAACAGAAGCATCGTTGCAAGACCAATTTCACGTTTCTGCAGTCTTGAGAGGCGTTGCCTTTCCATATTTGCTTTTCGAACCTGAAAAAAAAAATATGTTACTGAATATTTGGCATGACATAACGATTTAAATAACATATAGTGGAAGTAGTAATAAAAACAAGCTCATTTAACTATACTAAAACCGTGAGGAATGGGCGTAGACAAATGAGAAAATTTGGTGGGGGAAAGCTGAGGATATCGGGAGGCGATATTTTCGGTGGAAAAATTGTTTTTCGAATAGCAGACAATTTTCTCAGGGAGATCGGGGCTTTCTCCGTACGACGACGCTCGGAGGCGGCGCTACAGCCCCTCAAAAAAAAGGAGGAAATATCAGATTTTCAGAGAAATATTCCCTTGTTATATATTTTGATATAGAAATTTTATGCACGTTTTTCCTAAATAAAAGCATTAATCTATAAATTAACTTTCAAACTGATTTCCTCCAAAAATCGAACTCGGTTCAAAGTTAGCCCCGCCACTCAATTTCAACAGACTTTCATGTCAAGAAATTGACAGAATCAACGATAGTCGAGCTGTAAAAATTGGGGTTTTTCTATCATTCGTCCTACTTATATATGTGGTTACCGGGAGGTATGATTCGAGTGTCAAAAGATTCGTACATATCTCGACAATAGATTCGTGATAAGAAATCGTCATTTTACCACTTGATTTTCGAATCTGGGACCGTTTCTGAGACCTAGGTTATCGAGAAAGAATCGTAAACAGAGAGGCCTATTAAACTTTTCCCCACTTGCCCTTTGCCCGAATCGTTTCAAACCGAACTCTGCTGAAAGTTAAGTTAATAACTAGAATATGGTGCTCTCTTTTGTCAATTATCACAATATGATCTTGGTTATTTTTATTTTATAATCGCGAAGGTGGGTGAACCTAATTGAATGTTCATTTCGTCCATTTCAATGTATATTTCGTTACAGCGTAATGAAGAAATAATTTTTCATGATTTATATATTTCACATTCACAATTTGAGGTTTTTCTGACTGATTTTGTAATTCTGATGCCCTGGAATGTCAAATTTTTAATGAGAATGATTCTATATGTAATCAGTCGAAACCGTCTCAGAAAATGATTAGACTTTGTTACGGGTCAAAGCCCGTAACGCTTCGTTTCTATTATCATCTTGTCCCAACCAGCGCACCGCCACTGGTAATGAGCCGTGATGCTGAAATTAATCCATCATAGAATTCGAATATATTGATTTATTGAATAATAATACCGTTCCACGCAAAGGGACGGAGATATCTGAGAGGAAAATCGTTTTCAAGGCTGATGCGGAAATCTAACTCGTTCCTTTCTTCTGGCTTCGTTCACCGTGATCAAAAGTGACTTGGTTAAAAATCTCAACTGTGATATTTCTTCGTATTCTTTTTCTGGGTCATTTCTTTTCTGGTATTACGTATAATTTTTCCTTTCAGCGTTACTATTGAAGGTTTTTATTCTTTTCTTGTCACACACGCCTTTATGATTAACACCTTGTTTAATGCTATTTCTTGCTCAAAATTTCCACATGATTGGTTAATATAAGAAGAAACCATCATTTCTACGTCATATGTAGTTTTTTTTTCTAACACGAAGTTCAGGTTTTTCTGAGTATATTCAATTACTCTATGAATGACGGTGGAATGCAATAAATGAAAATTTGATAATTTATTTTCAAGAAACACTTTTTCGGAATATTTTGTGGGAGGTTATAGCTAAGTAGGTATTTGATAGACATTGTTTTCCTTTTGAAGGTTCATTTTCATATAATTTTTTTTTTGGTTCTGCGCATATTATCTAACTTCCATCCATCATTCACTCACATCATTTTTTTTAACATCTGTCTCAGATAATAGGCAGCACTTTGTTACAAGTTAAAGTACCCCATGTTTTCATTATTCAGTTTTTTTCAACGTATTTTCATATTACTACGTAGTTTTTCTTATCATGCAAGTGCAGACAATTCACTCAGACATAATGTAAGCTTAGATGCAAAACATTAATATCTTATCTTTAGCCCGTAGGTCTGGCTGAAAACCCTCAAATTTGAGAAAACATTTTGCCCGTTGACTTGGATACCTTCTCCTTTATTGAAGGAGTGTAACTTCCAGAACAACTGGAGTTGACGTTTTTTCTCGATATATGACAACCTACTATTCCTCATTATTTATAGCTGTTTCCAGTAGCTGGAATATGATGTTGGAGTGAAAGTGCAGTTTGGCAGTAACCAGGGATTCACCTTCTCATACGAAGATAAGTCATTGCCTCTAACTAAAGCAAAAAGTCTCACATTTCCTCAACTGTTCATAATTTTATGTCGACATAGAATATTTTAACATTGTTTTTATTGTTTGTGATTGCAATAATAATCTTTTCTTGTTTCTGATTACATAAAGTCATTTTACATCATTTTTTGTGATTATATCGCCTATTATCTTTCTATTGCACTTGGTATACTTGTATTCCTAATATTTCTGTAGAACATAATTTTTCTTACTTCTCACTACAAACGTTAAGCCTATAAATTCATTTTTGTTGTCGAACTTCATTCAATTATATTTCCAGTTGAACTTTTCCCTGGTTTAAACGGTTTTTTTCAGTCAACAAGAAATGGAAAACTATAGTACGCTGGTATGAAGGGTAAACTATATACTAATTGGCTCTCAAAGAATGATTGGTCATATCGGAAAACTCAATTGTTTTTGAGGTGACCAGACAGATTCACTTCATGTATAGTATCTGGCAACATCTTTCTCTAAAGGGTTGCAGATGAAGATAATGAGATGAATTAGTCTTGGGGAGATTATGAAGTGTAGTAGATGTTCTATTGATCACTTGAATTGAATGATTTCTTGTGTGTTCTCTTGAAGGGGGTTGTTAGATTTGGTGAGTTCATTAAGTGATATTCATGAACCAAGCTCTGCGAAAATAAATTTACATACTTTTAATTTTTTTGAAATTATTGTATGCGAATCTAACATTCAATATCAATTTATTTTTGTAATGAGGCAAATAACTTACGTAAAAATTTGAATTTAAAGCAACATCAACTTCTCGAAAAATATTTATTGTTACGTTATATTTCTGGCAAAAAACAATGTTTTATAGTTTTTCTCATATCTTAACCCTTACAAGTATTTATGGGCCTGAGGCCAATAAATATATGAGTGGGTGGCCAATCACTCTCTGACTCTCTGAATATTCTTCCAGATGTAATTGCTGAACATATCAGAAGGAATATTTTATTATAAAGCTTACGCTTGGGTAAACTTGAAGGGGCTTTTAGTTGAATTTAAAATGGAAAACTTTCAGGAAAGTTACTTGGTTACGGAATTCTAGTAGATACATAACGATTCAGCAGGAGCGAGAAGTTCAAAATACCTTCTTTGGAGCACACCCAGCTCTTTCTTCTAAAAAAAGAATCTATTTTCAGTGAGTTGTATTCTAGAAAATTGCAAAGGGTGATTTCCAGAAGGAAAACTTATGCTCAGGTATCGGTGAATGAGATTTCAGGTGACACCGATATTTAATCGCTTTTCGAAAAACGTGCATGCAGATGCATGGTAACAATCATTTTCTTTAGATCAGCATTCCTCAGTAGTGAAATGTGATATTACCAAGTGGATAGAGAATTTCACAATTATCTGCAAACTGAGGATCATTTATATATTGTTGAGGTTGCGTACAGAATTTTCACTGCTGATGAAACAATTTTCAATTCGTGCTACAAAAATACAAATATTCTTACTCTACGAGATGCAAAAAAAAAATATGAGGTTGAAAATGTTTCAACCAGGTCAACTTTGACAGTTGAGTTTACCTTTTCCACAGCAGGTGTAATCACACCCCTATGGTATGCTATTCCTTCACAAGGTTCCAGCATGTATTCTAAATTCTGTTCTTAAAGGATAGGGAAACAATCTTATTAAAACCAATTGAATGCGTCCACATCCTAGTTAAAAAAAATTTTCCCAGTCATATTATCGCTTGATTATTGAGCAATTCGAGAATAAAAAATCAAAATCATCAGGAGGACCTATTGAAGGTCTGTCAGCAAATGCAGACGAAAATGTTAGAGAGAATCTAGAGATCTGCAGAAAAAACAATGAGCCGTCAACCTTTCAAGCAACTTAGTTAACAAAAAAGGTAAGTTGTGAGCGTATGAATCTTCCTATCATCAACTTGAGAACATTTGCCACATTGCGATGATCAATGGAACATAAAACGCATGCCAATTTTAATAGCAAAGGGGTCCTCCGATGTCTCAAATATCGAAACAAATGACCTAGGAATAAATATTGCACAGGACAAGGATATCCCTGAGGAAGTGAAAAAATAACACAGAGAAAAGTTAAATGATAACAAAAATCTATGTTCAGGACACGATAATGAGAAAATTTATATAATATGAGATAATATCATTCCGCAACAAAGAGCAACTAAATTACTATACAATTCTCAGTTATCCGTAGAAGTCAATATTAGTCACATGAATAATTTACCAGTTCATGGAGGATTATGCTATTCATGTGTCAAAAATTTAAAACATTCCCTTGTGGAATCAAATGTAATAATTGTTCTAATTTAGAAATCTAATTCTTCATTTCAGATGAATTAAGAAACATAAATTGCACATGCCTAATACGTTGAATGTTGGACCTTTTTTCATTGAAGTGAAGCGATGTGATGAATACTTTTCCAAAAATAAATTTTCACCTGAATTTATCATCTCTAGGATCCCATATACTTCAATTTATTTCTAAATTCATGTGTAGTTTCATGATGTAGATCCCAAAATTACATGATTTTGGTTTCTTAGGAGCATTGGTGTCAGAATTTTTAATTTATATGAAATAGCTAATTCAATTTTTTCTCTTTGTATGGTTGGATTTCTCTTTAATTCAGTTTGTTAAAAATAATTCGATCGCATCATAAGAGATATCCTCGCTATCGAAAGGACTAATGATTGTATCAATTAGGCTATACAAGGAACAATATTCACCCTTCCGTAGAATATTAAATATCCTTCCATGAAGGAGCTGGTTTTCCGATCCACACTTCATAATCCTCGGCAACCAGTGCCACACAGCAGCGGTACAGCTCAGTCGGATGTCATGAATAGAAGCAATAAATTACGGTTTGAATCTCATGGGACCTCGTCAGTATTGCATACCCATTCACAACATCAGGCCATACTGCCTTTCATAAAAATTCGTTGGTGCGCAACAAAACATGTAAATGTTGTTGCGCTCTCCAACGAACAGAGGCCACTCATCATCGCCCCCGGGAAATCACGAAAACAAAGTATAGATGAACAGAAAACCTCAAGTAGTCACACTAGTTCGACTATTTACCGCAACCCTATATACCGTGCCCGCAAATAGCGAGCTGTCGACTAACGCTCCTCATTAATAATATATATATATATATATATATATATATATATATATATATATATATATATATATATATATATATATATGGGGTTTTACCCCGACGAGTTGCCCATATATCTGTTCATGCAATCAAACTGATTTCATGAAAAATATAAATCTACCACCCGGTAATTAATACCATTGCCAGGCAATGATTATAATCAAAACATATCCTGGAATAATTATATATTAGGATAACGTTAAATGTTATAAGAATATATAAATCTACCAGAATATATACATACTAAGCATCATCAGACAACGATATCAATGTACCAACGAGTAGTGTCAGAGGCTTTCTCCCCAGAGAAATCCAGTGTACGGACCTTAGTCAACTAACACCGAATATTAATCATTAATAGTTTCAAGTGAGATAAAAACACAAGGTTTAACTTTAATCTACACTTTATTTGAAAAAATTCGACGACGTTTCGCTGACACAGCAGCTTTATCAAGAATGAAAAATAGAATGAAGAGTATGGTATTATAAACAAATCGTAGAACAAGTTGGATGAATAACAGGAAAATCCACACCGAGCCATTGTACAGTTAGTATGAAAGGTAATAAAAACTAATTAAACAAGTTAAGTAGGGGTGAGTAATTCAAATCTACCTGTTCATTCAAAAGCTTGTCCGAATGTTTGTATCTATTTATTTCTAATGCTTCTAGGAGATCTAATTTTGAACTTTTGATTTTATATGTAATATGTCAAAGTTTTTATTGAATGAATGGTTTTCTTTTATTAGGTAGTTTGAATAATTTGAATCAGATTTATTTTTATCGAAACTACGTTTATGTTCAGATGTTCTTATGCCAAAACTCCTATAGGTCCTACCGATATAAATTTTATCACAAGAACCGCAATTGAGTTTATAGATTCCTGATTTACTTGATTTTTCAACACGAGATTTATTATTTTAATATGTTTACCTAAGTTATTAGAAGTTTTGGAAGCTATATTAAGATTTTGTTTGACGAAAAGGATTTAATATTTGTACTTGCAGAACCGCAGAATGTTAAACTGTTGAATATTTTATAGTCTTTATGAATAGGATATACTTCACTTATTGCTTTCTGATAGAGTTTTTTCGAATGATTAGATCTATCATATCCGGATTATATGAATTATTAATGGCTATCTGTTTGATGATGTTTAATACTAATATACTAATATAAAATTAAACATCATCAAACAGATAATATTCATTAATATAAATAAAATCTGTGATATAAAGTAAAGTTAAACCTTGTGTTTTTATCTCATTTATATCATGGATCTACATCAAGTAACGGCCTCCACAATTCAAACATTAATAGTTTCCTTTGTGTGAAGTGGTGATCGATCAAATACAATAGTGCTCTGAATATAAATATGACAAAATTGTCAGTTAATTATATTACATTTATTTAAACAAATAAATAAAATATGAAATGAGATTCTGAGCAGTATAAACTAAAGAAAACCTAAGTCTCTACCTCATAATTTTTTTCGGAAAGAAAGCTACGAAGAATAATACAAGATTTGATGACTGTTATCGTTTGTAACTGTTCAAACAAATTTTTCTTCAGACCCAAAATCTCAATACTTTTGTGAAGATTTCTAGCGATAACACCTGTTGTGGAAATAATAATCAGTAGGATAAAAATTTTTTTTCATTTTCCACATTTTTTATACCGTCGCCAAGCATCATATATTTAGAAACTTTTTCATTGTATTTATTTTGTATATTATGTGTGTCAGGTATAGCAATATCAATTTTATGTTATTTGATTCTCTTTATCAGTAAGAATGATATCTGGTCTATTGTGTTTTACAGCTCTGTTGCAAAGAATTGTTTTATCAAAATAAAGTTTATATTTGTCATTTTCACAAATAATCTCAGGATCATATTTGTAAACTTTTTTCTTTTGGGAATTAGGTCATGTTTAATTCCTAGATTAAAATGAATAATATTAGCGACGGCATTATGTCTTTCTAAATAATCTGTTGAAGCAAGGACTGAGCAAGATGATAATATATGAAAAACTGTTTCTGAAGAACAGAAACATCTACGGCAAGAATCATCTATATTTTGTTTGATGATGTGTTTTCTATAATTCCTCGTGAAAACAACCTGATCCTGGCTCGCAATTGCCAAGCCTTCTGTTTCAGCAAACAATTCTCCAGAAACTAACCATTTATTCGATGCGATTTCATCACTCATCATTTTCAATTTTTAGGGTGCTTTCCGTGTAATTCCTTCTGCATCTAACTTTCTCTTTTAGAATTATCATCAAATAAAGCAAAATCTACCGTTTGCATTGTCAAGTTCAGAGGTGTTAGATTATAATCTGAAGCAACAACAATATCATGTAAGTTAGAGATATATATATATATATATATATATATATATATATATATATATATATATATATATATATATATATATATATATATATATATATATATATATATATATATATATATATATATATATATATATATATTCTGATGAAAAGAGAGGACTCACGAAATATCGAATATTGTAATTACACATATGGAAATAATTTCACAAGTTGTCATTGATGACATGCAATTACTATACTTGTAGCCATTCTTTCGAAAAAACCCCCATAAGTTGAAAAATTAGAGCTTGATTAATTAGTGCACTAAGAAATCCACTAATTTAGTTCTTGTGTTCACGACACTAATCTGAATTTCTGAACATACGTTTTTCTCGAGCTGCTACCTACATGACGAAATCTGTTAGCATTAGAAGTCATTAGTAAAACAATGGTTATGTCTACCCTACCAAGATTTTAAGAAACCTATACACGACTCAGACAATTCAAGTATTATTGATTTTTGTAACCTACAAAGCAGAGGCTAAAAAATTAGAACGATTACTAAGGGCCATTGACACTGAAGCAATTGATACCCACATCACATCGCCACTATGCACATTTGAATTCAGCGGTGAACACATAAGTTGCACGTTCATAGTTCGTATGTAAAATCAACAATGATGAAACTACGTAATTCAAATATTGAAGAATAATAGTTATAGCCGTCATTCAACTATGAAATTGATGACAAAATATCCTAAGCAATTTACACAGAAAAAAGTTGGAAGAATAGGTACAGCCAAGCATCCATATGCTGAAGGCACAACAGACAAAATCGGTAGGAAACTCCCAAGAAACAATCAAGAGTTTTCTTTTGTTCCCGAAAATTATTATTAAAATCCTAATGGTAATATTTCTTCCAACTTAAACTAAAATATTCCTCGTCGTCAGGTCCTCATGGAATATCTCCATGTATTCTCAAGAACTTCTCGTCAACTCTATGACAGCCATTATCGCTGCTGCTTTCTGAATCTTTTCGTTTGCACACTATCCACGATTCTAAGCGGAGTGCGTCAGTCATTCAAGAAGAACAACAAATTATTACTTGATTATTTTACGACAATTAACCTCACACCTGCAGCATCTAAGGTTTGTGAGCGAATAGTTGAGAACTAGATGTACAAGTGTTGGACCATTTATGTGTGACAGGTGTTCATAATTAGAGGAATTTCTTTTATACAGGAGCTACTCTGTCCGTGTGGATAGACTTCTGCTACTTATTTCATAACACAGCATATCTTTATTTTTTATTTATCTATTATTTATTCACTTGCTCACAGTTTGCTGATTCTAGTAAAATTTATAACATTATAACTATGCTTTGAACAATCATAAACTTATCAAGAATGAGGTTGATAGCGAATTCTAGACCTTCTACTAGTAGCGTACCACATAGTTCGGTCTTCGGTCTGCTATTTATTTTATAACACAGCATATTTTACATTTCTCTCATGGCATGTTCTAGATTGGACTGAATAATTTTTCTTTAGTTGTAAATTAATATTTTTTTGTTTGCTATTCAAATATGGCTGAGGTTCAAAAAGTGTTCAATTTTAGTTCAATCATTTTTACATAAAATTATCCATAATCAACGAACTCCACGAAATCTCGATTGAGACCAGGTGTCCAACGTATGGTCGACAGACGATGGAAAACATTCATTCTGATTAAAACACTCGATACGACAGTAACCAACAACCGCTGCTTAGAGCTAAAAAAACAAAAATCGCTGAACTTTTTCGTCGTGAGTGCAAAAAGAGAACTCATCAGCAGGAGCAGAGCGACCACAACTCTAATGGCGAGTGGAGTTTCGTGAAATATTTCCTTTAACATTTCATTTCATTTGATTCGGATGAAAATACGGATTTTTTCTCTTCTAAAATAAGATACAGTTCCCAATTTTTTTCCTCTCTACAATCTATCACATTTTTTCGTAGAATCTATAACATTTCTTGGACATTCGAGACGGATTTTTGAAAATTTTTGTCATAAAATGCGTTAAATTATTCAATTGCATACGAACATCGCCTTAGCAGTTAGTTCAGTTAAATTGATATTTCATTCTATAAAAAAGGACATGGCCTCGCATTGAATTCTCTAACATGTTTATTGCTCATCATTTTCGCCAATACTTCTTTTTTATTTCATTTGGTTCAACCGCACATTCTTATTTAATTATTCGTATCTGTTCACAATGAGTGATACTGAAAAATATAAAAAGACTGTGATTTACCGCAATATTGAATTGAAAAAAATTAAACAACTTATTGATTGTGCCGAAAAAGCACTTTTGGAGTTTAGAAATAGATTCAAATACATCAAAGTATCAGCCGGATCGGTGGCGTATGGGATATGATGCTCGTCTCCTACGCAGAATTACCTGGGTTCAATCCCCACAAAGTCAGTGCAATTTTTCGGATTCTGGGAATCGCTTGAGTGTCCATCTTTCGAAGGAGATGTAAAGCTGTCGGTCCTGTCTAACAGAGATGTGTTGGACATTAAAGATCCCTTCCCTCGACACGAGAGGGGTTCGGCAAAATTCCCGGCTTAGTGAGGTGATAGAATTCTCTGGTGTGTCATTAGCCGAAAGGCAGAAATAGAGCACGTTAAAGGAAAATCAAACAAACAAACATCAAAGTATCCGCGATTATTTTTTGAGATTTCAGAGTACGATTATGAGGTCATTGTTTGTTTGTTTGTTTGTTATTCCTTTAACGTGTTCTATTTCCGCCTTTCGGCCAATGACACGCCGGGGAATTCTGTCACCTCACTAACCCGGGAATTTTGCCTAACCCCTCTCGTGTCGAGGGAAAGGATCTTTAATATCCAACACATCTCTGTTTTGAAAATATCACCGCACTTACAAATTTGAAATATCCAACTCCTCAATGGACTACCTTATTCAATATGTTATTGAAACGCTTGGATCATGCTACGCTTTCCCGTTTTGAATTGATGAATCAATCTGATGTTTTTCCTACTTATAAGGAATTGATAGAATATTTGAAGAAACAATCTCTTCAGCGCAATCCAAAAATAAAAAATTTTCAGAACAACTAAATTCAAAAATAATTCTCCTAATACTCAGTTGCACACTTCAGCCTTTTTAGCGAACGCTACTATGAATGATAGTGCAGCTAAGTCATGTCCTTTATGTTCATCAGAACATATCGTTAATGCCTGCTCTAAAATTTTGTCAAAATCCCCAGAAGAGCGACATGATCTAGCCAAAAGAAATCTATGGTGTTTTAATTGTTTGAGCACGTAGCATGCAAGTAATTATTGTCGATCCCGTATGAATTTTCATCACTGCAGTAGCCGACATCATTCTTTATTATTGCATTTCAACAAAGCAAGTGTCAATCCCTCAAAAAATATGATTCAAAATGTTCACTCAAATCCCAAATTTGTTGATCATATTCAATCTACTTCCTCAATATACCGCACAATCAGAGCCAGAGCAATCAATCAACGAATGCTTATACTACTCTACTGAATAATAATATTCATCCTACGCTTGAAAGTTAAAATAAAAAGGCAATAGATACATTTTTGTTATCCAATATTATCATACAAATTCTTGATGGGCGTGGATATTATCAAAATGTGCGTTCTATTGCAGATTCTGCATCACAAGCTAATTTCATTTCCCAAAAATGCGTTGAAAGATTGAATCGCATTTCTCATAATATATCGCTTTTTGTATTTGGCCTTTCGAATATGTTTACAAATGTTAATTCAGATGCTGTTAATTGTTTAAAAAAACCGCCTAATCAAGATGGACCGCATTTCAATTTCGAAGCAATCATACTAGACAAATTATGCAATGACCAACAAAGCTTTTCTAATCTGCCAATGTCTTGGCCACATACTATAAATCTAAAGCAGTAGATGTTCTACTTGGTGCTGACATTTTCTCGCAAATTTTAGAAAACGGCTGCATTAAAGTAAAAGATAATGAACCGACTAGTTTGAAAACCGCCTTCGGTTGGATTTTACTTGGAGATGTTTCGAAAAATATTAATTCATTTTTTACTGCTATTGAAAATACCGCATCTCTTGATTCACCACTTCGACGATTCTGGGAACTCAAGGATTTACTAACTACAAAGATTAGTTCCGCAGAAGATACAGAGTGTGAAAAAATATTTGTGTCGTCACATTATCGCACAAAAGAAGGAAGGTATGTTGTTTCGCTTCCATTCAAAAATAACCACATCCCTACTTTTCCGGGGTCATACGGTATCTCCTTACGCCGTTTCGAATCGCTCGAGCGACGCTTGAATGCAAACAAATCCATATATATTCAATACTGTGAAAACATGAGAAAATAATTGAAACTAGGTTTCATGGAGCTTGCCCCAAATTTTGTTGACGAATACTCTTGTTTTATTTTTTTTTTTTTTGAACTTGGCAGGCTTTTACCTGGTTAAATTCCATCATCAATAATAAAAAACAAGTACTGTGTTTTAAGGAATTTTACTTAATAATTGCGATTCGTAACGCGTTTCACTACACCGTAGCTTCTTCAGACGAATGAATATGAATATGAGATATTCATTCGTCTGAAGAAGCTACGGTGTAGTGAAACGCGTTACGAATCGCAATTATTAAGTAAAATTCCTTAAAACACAGTACTTGTTTTTTATTATTGACGCTTGTTTTATCCCGCATCATCATATCCTGAAGCCTGAAAGCACAAGTACGAATTTACGAATAGTCTACGATTGTGGTGCTACAGCTGCAAATAATCTTAGTTTAAATGACACTCTTTCAAGTGGTCAAAAAATGAAAAACAACAATTCTTTGCAATTTTAGACGTCAGATTTTTGTTTTAATAGCTGATATCTGTAAAATGTACCTCCAAATATTCATCAATCCTAATGATTTGAAATATCAACAAATATTACGGAGATTTACAACAACAGAAACTATCCAAGTCTATCAAATAAAAAGAGTTTTGTTTGGAAATAAAGGCTCACCTTTTTTGGCTCTTCGTACTATGATAAAACTTGCTGATGACGAACTTAACCTCTTAACGGGTTGTGATACTATGAAAGGGGAGAAAGCTCTTCAACTTGAAATTATTGCCTCGTTAGAAAGGGAGGAATTGAGCTTAAAAAATGAGCAAGTAATGAACCTCAATTATTGAATCATTTACCACAAGGATATATTTGTGAACAATCTCTTTCATTTGATCCTGAAAAAGACAGCAACTTGAAAATTTTGGGTCTGAAATGGAGTCCTATCACCGACACTTTTTTCTACTCTGTTAAACCAATTGATCGCCCTTTCACCAAGAGAATCCTTGTGTCAGAATTAGCGAGGATATATGACCTTCTATGTTTTCTTGGGCCAATCACAGTTTTTTTCAAATTGTTAATTCAACGACTTTGGACTTTGGGATCAGACAAGGGATGAACCCCCCCCCTGATTATAAAGTGACGTTATGGGAGAAATATAAATCACAACTTCCTTCAATTTCTGATTTGAAAATACCGCGCCACATTTCTTTGGAAAATAATAATATTGTAGAAATTCATGGGCTTTGTGACGCAAGTGATCGTGGGTTTTGAGCAGTCATATTTTTTTGCGCAAAATTGAATGAAAATGAATTCAAAAGTTCATTCGTTTGTTCAAAAACAAGAGTAGCTAGTTTAACTAAACGTCTTTCAACCTCAAGAGTGGAATTAGAAGGTGCCCTTCTATTGTCAGAATTACTTTCTTTTGTTCTCACTGCCTACGAAATAGAAATAAATTTCTCGAAAATTAGCTGTTATAGTGATTCCAAGGTTGTTTTAACTTGGATGAAGTCTCCCGCCTATAAATACAAAAGTTTCATTGCTAACCGTGTTGCGTCAATACATGAAAAAACTTCTCCTGATTATTGGAAATACGTCACTTCTTTAGGCAATCCCGGAGATTGTGGAAGTCGAGATCTTTTGCCTTCTGAGTTATTTACAAATAGTAAATGGTTTGATGGACCGCAATGGCTCTCATTGTCTGAAAATTTATGGCCGAACATTAAATTAAATATAGAGCATTTTGAAACTCATAAAGAGGAGTGTAAAGTTAATGTTCTGTCAATTTCTGTCACCGCTGATTCAATAAATAGTTTTCTGAACCGATTCTCTTCTTTATCTAAGGTACAACGAATAATTGCATATATTCTACGATTTTCTTATAACGCCTTATTAAACTCAACTTTAACAAATGAAAGAAAGGTTGGTTCTTTCTCTTCTAATGAGTAAAATAACGCATTATTATGACTAGTTAAGTACACACAATTCTATCATTTTCGTGGCGATATCGGCAAAATAAAAATTAGTAACCTACCCTCAAATTCTATTGAAACTTGAATTCATTTGTTGATAAGAAAAACATAATACGCGTAGGAAGAAGATTAGGTTATTCTAACATAGCTTATGAACGAAAACACGAAATTTGTTACGTCGGCCAGGTCGCTTGACCGAACATCGAATACACTCATAAAAAATGTTCACATCCTGGTTTACAAACATTGCATTTCATTTTATCCCAACATTTCTGGATTGTTTATGCTCGTCGAATTAAAAGAAAAATATTGTCCCGCTGTATAAATTGTTGGAAATTGAATCCGAAACCGCTTCACCCATCTATGGGCGACCTACCCGCTGCTAGAATATCTGGGGTAATTTTTTTCCATGTTTTTATCTTTTCGTTTGCTAGAAATTCGTCCGTAATTTCAACACCACAAAAAAAAACAGGCATTTTCAAAAGCGAAATCGTTCGCTGGCCTTTGTGGTATTTCATCTGCATTGCGAGGCTGAGCCGATGGTGGACCATTTTTGGCTGCGACAGCGATCATCTTCATGTTTGTATACTTTTTTCGGCACTTTTGATGAACTTTTACACTGGTCAGACCCAACAACAAATTCGCCATTCCGTCCTTCCTCTGCAAACTGCATTCTCGTAGTTTTGCTGTCCCTTTTTCTTTCACTACGTCAACTACATCAGTAGATAACAATTTGTCACAAACGAAACACACTTCTTCGACCGACATTCTGACGAATATAAAACTGACGATGACCGTCTAGATTTTCTTTCATGAAGGGTCTTATACAGCTGCTAAAAGTGGGAGAGGGACGCTGACTGTCTAACTGTCTAGATAGTTTCCCGACAAAGGATTGTTTATATAGTAATAAGCAATGTTTGTTTATATAGTTATAAACAATGTTCCGTACGTCGCAAAACGCTGCAAATTTAATACGTGTTACAAAATAGTAAGAACAACCTAAATTTAAATTTGCAGCGTGTTTCAAATTTTTTCACCCTTGTTATTAACAAATTTTATTGTTTTTAATAATAAACAATTTTCCGTACGTCACAAAACGCTGCAAATTTAATACATGTTACAAAATAGTAAGAACAACCTAATTCTAAATTTGCAGCGTGTTTCTAATTTTTTACCCTTGTTAATAACAAATTTCATTGTTTTTAATAATAAACAATTTTCCGTACGTAGCAAAACGCTGAAAATTTAATACATGTTACAAAATAGTAAGAACAATCTAATTCTAAATTTGCAGCGTGTTTCTAATTTTTTTTACCCTTGTTAATAACAAATATCATTGTTTTTTAATAATAGACAATGTTCCGTACGTCGCAAAACGCTGCAAATTTAATACATGTTACAAAATAGTAAAAACAACCTAAATCTAAATTTGCAGCGTGTTTCTAATTTTTTTTACCCTTGTTAATAACAAATTTCATTGTTTTTTAATAATAAACAATATTCCGTACGTCGCAAAACGCTGCAAATTTAATACCTACATGTTACAAAATAGTAAGAACAACCCAATTCTAAATTTGCAGCGTGTTTATAATTTTTTTGGCAAAGTTATTAACAAATAACACTTTTCACCCCTTTTCAACCCTTTCCGTACACCGCAGAACGCTGCAAAATCACACGGTAAGTTCTTCGACCTACCTCAACAAACCCTCAAAATTTCAGCTAGTTTCTAATTACTTCGGGTTTTGAGGCTTTAATGACTGGCCTATAAAGGCAATCGGTGTGACAGGAGTTGATTTAGCTGGTCCATTGACTATTACGTTGGGCAAAATTCTAGACGCAAAAACGTATAAGGCTTGGATTCGTTTGTTTCACAACTAGGGCGATCTATCTAGAATTGTTGTCTGACCTCTCGTCAGAATTCTTTCTAGCAGGATTTCGGCGCTTCATAGCAAAGCGAGGTCGTGTATCTTCACTTTTCACAGATTGTGGCACTAACTTTCGAGGTGCTAACGCATAAATTTCTGAAATATTCAAATCCGCAGCTGAAATAGAAAAAAATTAGTTGGATATTCAACCACCCAGCCGTTAGCCATTTCGGTGGATTATGGGAAAGTGACGTATTTTTTCCGAGTTATCGGAGCCCAAATTCTCACGTTCGAAGAAATGTTTAAGATTCTAGTTCAGATAGAGTGTGTGTTGAATTCGCGTTTTTTGTGCTCACATAGTAGTGATCCGAATGATTTTTCAGTACTCACTCCCGGGCATTCCCTAACTGTAGCACCATTATCTGCTTTACCCGATCCGGATTACAAAATATAAAATTGAATCGTTTAACACGATGTCAATTACTCCAACGCTTACATGCTGACTTTTTGGCTCGCTGGAGTCATGAATACCTCCACACTCTACATCAAAGAGCAAAATGGCATAAGCCCGAAATTAATGTCAACCCAAGGACTCTTTGTCTCATAAAAAATGAAGGCCTACCACCTTTGCTTTGACCTCTAGCAAGAGTGGTTGAAATCCACCCAGGTTCAGATGGCATTACAAGAGTCGCCACTGTGCGCACCAATCAAGGGACATATAAGCGCCCCTTAGTAAAGTTATGCTCGTTACCTTCGGCATAACTGAAATAATTTTCACAAATTTTAATTTCCTTTAGTTTTATATTCTTTCTCAAATTTCTCTAGCGTTGGTGGGTGATTTATTTGAACTCTGACCAATGAAATCATATGCTTCATAGGAATTTTTGAAGGCATCAAATTATAATTCATTTTTGGTTTTGAAATGACCTGTATTTCAAAAAGGTGGGGCAAAATGATTAAATTGAATAATTTTTTTTTTGTTGTAACTTGATTTTTTTTTGTTGCTTCTCAAATATGGCTGTGGTTTAAAAAGTGTTTAATTTTCGATTACTCGTTCTTACGTAAAATTATCTATAATAAACGAACTCCACGAAATCTCGATTGGGACCAGCTGTCCAACGTATGGTCGAGAGACGATGGAAAACATTCATTCTGATTAAAACACTGGATACGACAGTAACCAACAACTGCTTAAACCGCTAAAAATACAAAAATCGCTGAATTTTTGGTAGTGAGTGCAAAAAGGGTAACATGGGAACTCATCAGCAGGAGCAGAGCGACCACAAATTTAATGGTGAGTGGAGTTTCGTGAAATATTTTCTTTTATATTTCATTTCATTTGATGATGGATCGAGGATAAAAATATATATTTTTTCTCTTCTAAAATTGAATAAAGTCAACGATTTTTTTTCTCTACAATCTATTACATTGTTTCGTACAATCTATCACATGGCAGTTTGCTGACAATGCTGAAATTTATAGCATTAAAGCTATCCTTCGAACAATTATAGTGTCATCCAGAATGACATTGACGATAGTGGTATTCCGAATGGTTACTGCCTCTCAATATCTACCAATGAAGCGTATTATATTTTGGTAGGAACAATACCCCCATATTGACGTTGTTTATGCAAAGGTGTCTAAAATGTTCTTCTGAGCTTTACTTTTTACGGCCTTTGAAGACTACAGAGAAAAATCATCGGAATTCTCTTTGGTCGATTCAGACCCTGGTAAGCGGTCATTCTTGACATGTTGGGGCTCTACTTTCAATGCTAAATGACTGACGGATGAACTGATGAGTGAAATAGCACACTCCATAGATCATTGAATATTATCTGCCCCCTTCTATACTTTTGAGTGTATGCTTGAGTTGGATACAATCTTCCTATGGAAGTGGTCAACGCCGAATGTGAAAACGCTTTCCCTATTTAGTACACTAAAGGGTCACGTAAAATACATAAGCCCGAAAGCCTACAATGAACTAATTTCTGTCTGTTCGAAGATGCAATCGACACAACTCAAGATTTTTTTTTTCAAAATCTGATCAAATATGTAAACTTAGACCAAGCAAGTATTTAAACTCCTACCCGGTAGATTTCAGCCGTTCACGAGATGTAGACTCGGATGCGCGAGGTCATCATAAATGGGAACAGTTGGATGCAAATTTGCCGCATATCTTTAAATTATTTCCGAATTCAATCACAATTTCAATACTGAATTATTGCCATATACCAATTATCCGTGAAAAATAAGTAATTAAATGATTTTGAAATTTCTGGTTTTTGAGGACGGTCAAGGGAAGCAAACAAAATATTCCATTAATTATTTGTTGACGTTGCGCCAAACTTTATTAGCTTTCTCAAAGCTACAAGATATAGAAAATACAATCAAATTACAAAGAACAAATACAGATCAAAAGCAGCTTACTCCTAATTAACGGTCAAAATTGAAATTTTATACTTATTTTAAAAACATGGGATGATTTTATCCCAGAGGTCACTAGACAAAACTATTTGAATCTTTGAGCTAAGCTAAGCAGAAAACTTTTTGGTACTCTCTATGTACACACGACACTAACGCAACATAAACAGACAAGCTATTGCTAGTGCAATAGCGACAGGGACACGAAAATTTTCCTCAGGTTTTTTCACTCGTTTATCGAATCATATACAAGATAGTATGGTTCCCCTGCTACATTTTCTGAGCTCACACACCAATCTCCTCTCTTTTCAAAAGATATATATATATATATATATATATATATATATATATATATATATATATATATATATATATATATATATATATATATATATATATATATATATATATATATATATATATATATATATATATATATATATATATATATATATATATTGAGGTTAGGCTCTCATGGCAAAACTTTTGGATTTTCGTAATCAAATTCATTATACTTCAAGGAGTGTAAAACAGTGGCTATTGGTTTTTTGCTTTTGTTTTTCCTCGCCAAGTCACAATCCGATTTATGACTTCTCATTCTATTTGTGAGTAACTGTTTAGTCTGCCCTACATAACGAGCTGAACAATTTTTGCATTCAATCATGTTGATACAATTTGGAGTCAAGTTATCAGATAGTCTTTCCTTTACCCTACTGAATAAACTCTGACCAGTCTTAGTACAATATTTTACCACTCTTGTGTCCTCATCCTTCAGAATATGTGACAACTTATCAGTGAGTCTGGGCATGTTGGGAAGCTTCAGATTTGATCTAAACTCACTATTTTGACGTATGCCTTGACTTTCATCGCCGTGAGTATTCCACTGTTTTTGCAGCAGTTTCGGAGGATATCCACATTTTCTGAACTTATCTGAACCCTATGTATTTTTCATGTCTGAATGCGGGATCACTCAGCTTAAAAATTCTCTATACGCATGACTTTGCTATCGATTTTTTTTTGGGTGAAGCTATGTGGAGAATTGAAATGAAATAACCTACCAGATGATGTTGTATTTTTAGCCAAATCAGTAATCAGTCTGTTCTCTTTTCCTACAATTACCAAATCTAAAATGGTCAATTTTGAATCTATTTCATCTTCTTTGGTAAAATCCAAGAAGTTGTGATATTTATTGAAAGCTTAAAGAACCACTTACATTTTATCTTCAGGTAACAATAACAGCATGTCATCAACAAAAATCTTCCAAACCGGAATTTCAAAATTAAACTCTGAAATAACACTCTATCAGTATGTGCATGACAAGTTCAGCAAAAATTGGGTATGTTGGACTTTCCATAGCGCAAGCCTTTTCCTGTTTAAAAAATTTACCATTGAATACAAAGCAATTGCTCTGAAAGATGAAATTTATAACTTCCAAGAATTCTATCTTGAAGAGCTTTGTATTCTGAAATTTTATTCCAAAACAGAACTAAACCCGACACAGCCAACTCTTCTGTAACATTGAAAAGAAAACATTTACTCACATCTAACTAACCAGCCTGTAACCCGATGGCACAGAAACTTGTTCAACCCTTAAACGCCCAAGCGGGGTCTTCCAGGGACCCCAATATCAGAATTTACCTCATACCTATTTTTGTGTTGCATATTAGCAACATCGCTGCCATATATTCGTCAGAAAATACATCACGGCCATCCTGTTATTCTTCCGCTACGTTTCGTGGTGATCGTGAGGTTCTGGGAGTGAATGATGTATGTGGGGTCTGGTAGGGACCCCGGTTGTGTATGTACGTTATATTTTTTCTTTTATTAATTTTTGTTTTTTGGTAAGGTTCTACTGAATTGGAATGCTTTGGAAAAAAATTGACTCGAGCTGAATTAGAATACATCGCAAATAATCTGGATGAATTTTCGGATCAAGAACCGACTTATGATAGCGATGAAAATTTATTAGACGATGTATTTCATGTGGAAGATGTATCTGGAACTGAGGACAACACGGTAATACTGACGAGGGAAGAATCTGATGAGGATCCTTCGGAAGTCGAAGAAAACATTGTGCAATCCCACCGTCCCGTGTTCATATCAAAATCTGGTCTGAAATGGAACAAACAACCACTTTATCAAAGTAAGAGATTAGCAAGAAATATCGTAAAAGAACTCCTCGGTCTAACCGAATACAGTAAAATGTTAGTACAATTTTAGAACCTTCCAACTTATTTTTGACTGACGAAATGAAAGACGTTATATGCCTTCACACCAATCGAGAAGCCTTCCGTTATTTTGATGCCTGGACTAAAAAACCCAGCAAACCGAAAAGAATGGACGGTACTTCATCTGAGTGAATTGAATTGCTTTCTAGGAGTTCTGATAAAAGCTGGTGCCTTGATATGTAGGAAAGAAACGACACAAGAAATGTGGACTACAAACACAGCAATTGGAAGATCTTTTTTTCCAGCATTTTCTCGCAGTAGATTTGAGGAAATTCCAACATTTTTACAATTTAATGATAAATCGACGAGAGCAGAAAGGCGAGAATAAGACAAATTAGCAGCAATAAGAGATATTCGTTAGCAACTGCAAGAATGCTTTCGATCCGTATGAAACTATTACCATTTATGAGAAATTGGTTTGCTTTAGGGAAAAGTGTCCCTTTAGGCAATATATAAAATCAAAACCTGGTCAGTACGGTGTAAAAATTTGGGATAACGTAAAAACCTCATATTTGTGTAATATCTAGTTATATACAGGAAAACTGCCGGGTGGCGTAGCAGAAAAGAATCAAGGTTATCGGGTTGCCAGAGATTTGGTGGAACCATATCGAACCACTTAGCTCGGAATCATCACAGATAATTTTTTTACAAGTGTTGACTTAGCCAATCACTTGTTGTAAAATCAACCTTCACTACTGGGGACAGTCCGTAAGAATAAACTAGATACTCCGTCCGAACTAAGTATAAAATCTAGGCCCATCCATTCTTCAATATTTGCATTTACTCGAAATATAACAATGGTTTCGTATGTTCCAAAAAAAATAGAATGGAAATCTACTGTATAGTCAACACGATGATGATAGTGTATCTCAAGAACATGATAATAAGCCATTTATGAATTTGGATTACAACAGAACCAAAGGCGCAGTTGTTAATGCCGATAAAATAATTCGGGAACATTCATGTAGCAGAAGAACGGCCCGATGGCCGTATAGACTTTTTATGAACATCTTAGATATTTGTGCCCTAAATGCTTTCGTAATACATATACCCCGATTGTAAGAAAGAAAATCTTTCAAGACTGCGTTTCTTTTTGCTGAAGTTGGGAGATTAACTAGCTCGCTTCAACATGGAGACGCGTGCAACAAATAAACACCACTACTCTTCCATAAGCTCTGCCCTGGAAGATTGTGGAATTGAGGTTCCAGTTGAACCTGAGGTTGAAGCACAAGCTGCAGCTAAAAAACGCGCCAGGTATTTTAAATGCCCCAGAAGTTCGGACAAAAAGTGAATACAAAATGTGCACAATGTAAGCAGTTTGTATGTGAAGAGCATAAAAGAAAACAAATTTCTGTTTTGTGCCATGATTGCTTGTTGGCCTAACATTCAAACCACTTGTTTTTTCATCATCCGATGTTATGGTTTTTTTTTCTTGTTTTCATGATTCTGTTGTTACTTTTTCTTACGATTGAAGAATTATATTTTATTTTTGTTAGAATTTTTCATTGGTTTTGTTGCGATTTCGAATTACTATTATGAAATTATACTTCAGAAATGCCTTAGATTTTGACTTTTATAGAAAAAAAAGATGCCATAATTAGAAACCTGTTTTTACGCTGGGGCTCTGCAGGAGTCCGCTTGAATATTATAGTTGATTTCAATCGCATGGGCATTTAAAGGTTAATCATCTCTACTGGCTCGTAAGAGTTTCTCATTGAAAACACAAATTCATTTCTGATATTCGATAGCGTTTGCTTACAAATTCTAAGTAATTAATGATACATCAAGATAGCGAGTTCTGTAATGAATGTGAAGATTTGCTTAGGTTTAAATCTGATAATTCTTCTTGATTTAAATTAAACACCCTGTATTGAATGATGATGCAAAATGTCCAATACCAATTGAAATGAATGATGTTTCTTTACACCTATTTCCAGTAGATTCAGAATTAAACATAATTTCTTATTTCATGCTAGAATTTTCACGTAGGATCATCAAAATTTGTAGAAAGATTCTCAAACATAATGTAAGTAGTAGTAGTAGTAACTATATTCAATGAAACCAATTTTAGCTTAAACACACTTTAAAAAATGGTCAGTGTCTGCATTCTTCTCGGTCTTACGTTTCAATATGAAGCACCAAATTTCTCCTCATGTTATTGAAACTTCAGTTTTTATTGCTCGTTATAAATAAAAGTCAATGAATAATAATTCTGGAGACCATCAGGTCTATTGAGCGATGTTATTACGGCCTATCTATTTGTCCGGAAATGTGATGATTACTTCGTTTCGAACAACATTTTTTTATGGCATTCCAAAGATGTATAAAAAATCAGAGGCGACGAAATAATTCTCAACAATTATTCTCTGAACATTGAGAGACCATTGACGTTGAAAATTCTCCATACGAAGAATTAATGAGTTTCCTCGAATCTAGTAATTGAAGTCGTGTCGACGAAGCCATTTTTATAAAATGTGCCTACAAGATTAAACAGATCAAATCTCGAGGAATTTTCATTCTCTGCCAATTTCTTCTGAATTCATTCATTCGCAAAACCGAATTCTTCTGTTAAAATCCAATTTAGCTTATTTTAGTTGTAGTTGAATATTGTACGGATGACACTTTTCTATGAGATTTTCGAGACGGATTATTTTTTCATATTCTAATTTAATGCCGTAGACTAGAGTTGGTATTTTCTTCCACAAACAGAAACATTTCTTATTTCATTCTTGTGTCAAAAATGTTGTTTTTTTCGTGAACTTCCGTTCGGTAGTAATCGTCGTTTTGAACTTTCGATGTTTTTCATTTGAAGATGTCTTCTTTGTGGATAACTTGCCGCATAAATTTCAAACGCCAATAAACAATTTACATGAATATTTTATATGGCTTATACAGGGATATCCACCGGGACCGTCCGTTAAAAACTTTTCAAGTTCCAATTACAATATCAAGCTGAAATTTTATACTCGGCCATAACTAGCGATTTCCAATTGGAGTGAAATATTTTCGAAGTGATACCACTTCCGATTATACCGGAAGTGGGTCATCACTTCGTTATTTAAAATGGCAAACTACCTTTTTTATTATACATCTAGAACCGACATTTATTGAGCAAGCCATAAAATATCCAAGTTGTTGGCACTTATCTGTCAAAACTTTTGACAGATTTAATTATTTTTTTTATAATTATATAATTTTTTAATTTGGCCTTTTTCATTCAAACAGCAAGAACTCAATTTTTTCAAATGGCACGTGCCAATTTTATATCGCCATCAGATGAAGCGTCAAATTTCAGATGGAACTGTATCAGCATGTACTATACCCATCTCTTATAGTTCCTAAATAATTTGGGAATATATTGAATTTTGATGATTTTGCAAAAACTAACAGAGAATGGTATGAAAAATATTTGAATTTGAACTGGCTACGCTCACCTGACAGGTGCCTAAAATTAATGTACTTGTCACTTCGTTCATTCGAATTTGATATTTCAACAAGAATTGTCGGTAATTTGAAGTGAAAACACCAGATTGATAATAAAATGGCTGTTTATTCAAACGAAGATTTGTTTAATCTCTTTTTAATTCATGGCGAATGTCAAAATATATATATTTGAAGTGAAAAACCAAGGAAATGAAAGAAGAAGATGGAGGAAGTGAAAAATAAAAAGTAACTTAGAATTAGTCAGTATTTAAGGAATGATGAAAAACTAATGCAGCACCCGACTCCAGTGTGTATATCGGCTCCAGAACAATCCCAATCAGGTACCAGCAAAAAAGTAACTCCTATTTAAATGTGAACAATATAGCATTATCCCAATACGTTACTGATACGGCTAATTTTGAAGGAGTAACTGATCTGAAGAACGATTGGCGATCTAAAACGAACGTTGTGAACATGATGATCCATTCTTAAAGAATAGTGACAATGAATTTTTCTTAGAAAAACATTACTGAATTGGTATGCCATGAAACTTGAACCGACATGGCTTTCTTATTCCTGAATACTTCAAAAGAACTTTGTAAAGGCCATAGAAAGATTGAGACATTCTTCTGGATTCTGGTATCAAGACAGTGTTTACACGGAACACTAAATGAAGATTGAATTGATGACCAATTTTCAGAAATACTAACTATTGGAATATAAATTATGAATGGACGTAGTGAAATTTCGAGGAAAACCAATCTCAATCATAACCATTTGTAGAACGGACAATAAGAATTTATCATATGCTCCAATTATAACGGCGAATAAGGCTATGAGTTCATCTTTTAAAAAGGCGATTTGGATATCTGTGATCAGGTGAGCGATACTATCATATGTAGAATAGCCTTTACGGAAACCAAACTGGGAATTCGGGAACGTATAGTTATGACGAGCAATAAATACTACAATGTTAAAAGCAGAATCTTAACTCAGTAGGAGGAAAATACAAACAGGTTTGTTTCTTTTATGAACTGAAAATAATTGTTATGGCTAATTTAGATCTACGGGACTTTTAAGTAAATTTTAGAAAATCTCCTATTTATTCATTTTCGATTCTCCTCATAGCTTGGGTTTAATGAATTATTTTTTATGTGTAATATCGCATTCATTACTGAAAATTTTCTTGACCACAGACAGGATGTTTCTATTTTTCATAAATCATCCCACACAGATAAAACAATCCATAATTCTTCTTCATATCCAAATCAAAATAAAACAGTTGCTTGGAGCAGTATGATACATACACTCACCACGATACCAATGAGGTTTTTTTCTAGTATTGAAATACCATACGATATAAAAGATAATTTACTATCTTATATTGGTTTATGCAGTCTGAATTTGAAATCCTCCTTCTCATCTTATTATTCGAGTATATTTTGAGAATGGAAATTTTGTAGGCACATGTAGGCATATACAGGATGTTACATAACAGTATGTCACAATTTGGGAGGGTAAATTTACGTGCAATTTCAAGAAAACAAGTACATATAAACAAAGGTCCACGAAAGCTTCTTTACGGAGTTACAGGGTGTTGAAATTTCCGGGAAAAATTGTTTTTTTCTCCGAAACTCCTGCAGTTTTTGAGATATTCAGCCCAAATGTGGAATGCAAACTATTTTTCACAGCCTCCATCATTACACGTTCTAGATTTTAACTGAAATGCACAAGGTGTTTTCTTCTCCGAGACCATGTCCCCTTTTGCGCTTTCAAACTTTTTTGCAGTACATAACTGATCAGCGTACAATCAATTTTCGTCGTCTTCATTCAATTCAGAAACTTTTTAGACACTTGTAATTTTTTCGTATCTACAACCGTTTTCGAGTGACAAACTATTGAATTTGAATTATTTGAATTTTATGTTATTCGCTAAATAAGAAAAAATAATAGAAATACTCGATAGGTATGCCCAAAATTTGCCTTCATTCTGATAGCTCGTCTTCTGAGACTCAACTCATACTTATTCAAATACCAAATTAAAAAAAAAACGATTAAAAACTGAATAACTGGCTGGAAGTGTCCTCCACAAGAATACATGCCTCTGTCCTTCTTTGCATATTATCATGTACTATTTGAAATATTTCTTGGGTATTCCTTATCGTGTCACAAGAGGTAATTATTTGATTTCTCAATTCTTCTACAGAGTTCATTGGAGTGGTATAAACTGAACTTTTGAGATATTCTCATAAGGAAAAGTCCAAACTATTTAAGTTTGGGGACCTATTAGGCCATGGTTCTGGCCCACCCCGAACTATCCATCGGATATTGAATGTATTATTCAAGAATTCCCTAGCTTCTCCACTAAAATGTGCTGGTGTTCGTCATGCATGAACCACATTATGTTTACAACCAAAAGTGCCACATCCTCGAGCAATAAAGGTAACTCCTCCTCAAGAAACTGCCGATAAACGGGATCGTTTAGTTTGTTAGGCAAAAGAATAGGCCCAATTAAATAGTTTACGATTATTCTGACCCAGACATTTAGTGAGAAATAATCTTGATGATGAGGTTCTTCAACCAGCCCAATAATGATTATTGTAAAAATTTGTGATAGCAATTCTCAGAAAGTTAGCTTCGTCTGTGAACATTATTTCACTATCAGAATGGACATTTTTTCTTATTTCATCTAAAAACCATTGGAAGAAATTCAGCCTTGAAGGAAAATCTCGAGGAAGTACAGTTTGAACGCGTTGAATACGAAACGGGCACAATAAAAAGTAGTGGAGAATTCTGCTAACTAGAAAATGTGTAATATTCAACTGATTTCCAATTTGTTTTGTACTCACATGAGAATTCAAATCAATACAATTCAAAACTGCTTCCTCAATATTTGGAATTCTCATAGTTTGCGTTGCATTTTTTATATGATTATTTGCAGTAAAAGTACCAGTTTCCCTCAACCTTCTGTGGATATTTGAAAATGTTCGCCTGTCTGGTGTTACTCGATTTGGAAAACGCACCTGATATAATCGCCTACTTTCTGTTGTGTTTCCGTCAGCCAGACCGTACATGTAGTAGATATCAGCCAATTCGGCGTTAGTAAAATTAGCCATTTTTTCTTACAGCAACAGCTTCAAAAGTCTTAAAACCAATCGTTAGTTTAATGAACAATTGGAGCAGGCAACTGTCGAAATAAATAAATGAGTAAATGACAAAAATCAAAGCCTACTAGTCATTTTCTTAATTAGAAGTGCTTTCAATTCAGCGAATGCATATAACCGTATATAATATTTGTGTGGCGTACTGCAAAAAAGTTTGAAAAGACATGGCTCCGGAAAAGAAAACACCTTGTAGATTCTAGTTGAAATTTAGGACCTGTAATGATGGAGGCTGTAAAAAATAGCTTGCATTCCAGATTTGTGCTGAATATCTCAGAAACTGTAGGATTTTTGAAGGAAAAAACAATTTTTTCTAGAAATTTCAACACTATGTGTACGAAGCTTTTGCGGACCTATGTTTATACGAACTCTTCGTGTTAAAGTTGCACATACATTTACCGCCTCAAGTTATGATATACTAGTATGCAACACCCTGTATATCGAAAACTAAATCTAAAATTCACAAAGGGAATATATTTGTTGCTTATCAATCTTTTCGTGGCATTTGTGATGAAATTTATATCGGTAGAACTTTTAGAAATTTCAATATTGGGTCACCATATCACAAACGCAGGTTTGATAGATAAAAGTCAGATTCTCACAATGTGAATCATCTACAGAAGAGAACCATACCTTTGATGATAATTTCGATATTTTATGAATTGAAAATAATAGATAAAAACTGCTTCATCCAGGAATTTGAAATTTGGTTTTACCATTTTCCCGCAAAAGAGATATGGTTTAAACCAGCAATAGCCCCTTGAAAATTATTCAACCAGTGTTTAATTTTGTGAAATCGGCCGAAAATTAGTTGAGTTATTGCGTATTTAAGATACATCCTGTATATTACGTTTGCAGAAATTTCTAATTCACAGAAAGCAGAACCTTTCGCAATTGACTACATCTTCAAACAAATTGAAGAGTATTAGTGAATACACATCCCTCTTCTAATTTATTCATAGAAATTTGATCAGCTACTTTGCTCTGGAAACTGGATTCAAGCAAAATAATTCCAAAAAAGGCAAGAAATCTTATGCCTACTGTAAGTAATCTTTTCGATTTTTTGAACCTGAACCTGAAATCAATAAACAGGAGAATTCGAATATTTAATTAATAATCAATTATACCTAAATTCTTCACCATTACGAAATCTTTGAAAGAAGCAACCTAGCTTTTATCAATGTAATATACAAGAGGCATGATCCTCTATAGCGTACTTATTTGAAGAAGCAGTAGTGTAGTGAAATGCGTTATATGTTTGTGAAAATAGTGAAAACTTGAACATCATTGTTTCATTCAATTAAAATATGTATATCAAATTTCAACAAAAATATCTCATCATTCAAATTTACACATGAACACTTTAGGTCATGCAGCTTTCGTAAAATATATTGTGCATCAGAGTTATTTGTTACAATTCCTGTATCAAAAGTTGAGATGGAAGATTATTTTAGAAAGTAAAATTGATAAAAACTTATTTACGGAATCCCTTCAGACAAGGCATGCAGCTCTACTTGGTTTTTCTATGTATTGTAAACTTTTTCGCCCGATCTTTTCACTTTTAAGATGTAATAGATAATTTTGTAGAAAAGAAAGCACGAAAAAAATTATTTATGAACTTGTCATTCAGATAATATAGTTTTTTCATTTTCAATATGTATGTAATCCTCAACTCTCGAAAATAAATTTATAAGATATTCAATCTCAAAATCCACACAATTTCAGTGATAGTGATGGCTAATTAATGGTTTTATAAAATTAAATTACATCGTGACGATTTTTACTGTGGTCCAATCAACTTGTCTCGGGCCTCAAATGGTACAGCTATGTCCTTGTCCCTCTTTTTTTGCATCAATCCTAGTTATGATAATTTTCCTCACTACCTCATTTCCAATTAATTCCTAATCTATAATTTAGGGCAAATCAATTCTGGTATTAAATAAATGTCACTGCTAAAAGTAACACATTCCTTTTAGAAAACCACATAAATTATGATCCCAAATATAATTATATAAACGGTTTAGACCACATTCAAATATTATTCTGTTTGTTCAAGCAATATGCAAATAGACAGGAGGAGTTCTAGTTGATTTTCATGAGCTTAAATTGCAAATGCGAAACAAAATTTACATAAACCAGGAGAGCTATTTGAATGTTTTAAACTTAATATGGCTAATTCTTCCTAAACTATTTGATTATGTCTTCGTTGCGGTGAATGGAGAATTTTCTGTTTGTTGAGTTTTAATTTTTTGTCGAGCGGGGATTGGGTGAAGAATAATCGTCTCTGAATAATTTATATTGTCCGAGAATATTTTTCCAACGAAAAATAATGACTTTATTTGCATCAAGCATGAGAACAGAAATGATTAAAGTTTTAGGGTTCATTGGTTTTGGATTAGATATGAAAAATACTTTCATATTTCTTATATATGAGAATTGTTTATAATTACGGGATGACTATTACGTAACCTTTTATATAATTCAATAACAGGTAGGTAAAATCTGATGAAAATCGTATCACCTCCATCACAGTACAGATTTCCTAAAATATGTTCTGTGGATATATATATATATATATATATATATATATATATATATATATATATATATATATATATATATATATATATATATATATATATATATATATATATATATATATATATATATATATATATATATATATATATATATATATATATATATATATATATATATATATATATATATATATATATATATATATATATATATATATATATATATATATATATATAGAAATCTCTAGAATTTGTATAAGAAAAGACAAGACAATCAATTTTAGCACCACTAACGATAATATTAGAAGAGTATATCATAATAGACTAAGAATTATCATCAAGAGTCATTTAACTAAAGAAACCCTTCTCAGGGCTCTGAATTCGTATGCGGTTCCCATACAAGCGTCCTATTTTGGAATTATTAGATAGTCTAAAATAGATCTAAATGGAATACTCTGTGCAGTTTTTGCAGGCAGGGGATTTCCAGCGACCACTTGATTTTTGCAAAAAATTTCTCAAGAAATCTGAAGTCCGCAGCTTTTCCGAGAAATAATTTTGAGTAATGAAATATACTTCAGTAATGATGGAATATTCAATCGTCCAAATGAGGATTGGTGGTCGGAGGAAACCCACAATCCCAGAATAAAACATCCAAGGCCAATTTGGGTCTAATGTAAGGTGTGGACTGAAGGATAATGATGGAGATGATCTTCATCAAACTCTGGTTGTTAAATTTTGGCAATAATCAGATTGAAAGTAGGGGGCCAGTTGGATGGCTCTCCTAATCCGAATTTCTCGCCGAAGGGCTTTTTTTTTGAGAATATCAAGAATCTGTTATGTAGAAGAGCTAGTCGAAATATTGAAGCCAATATTCAGACATCGTTCTGTTTTGGTTACCAATATTCTAATTTCCAATGCGTATCGGAGTATCCCTAGGCGTTGTGAATTATGCATACTAAATAATATCAATACATACATACATTCAACATTTTCATTCAATTTCATTTCTTATAATAGAATATATAGTTAGTTTTTCGCTTCAAAATTGCTTGTTACCTTTCAATAATTTCGTAAGGTATGGTCACTTCCTTATTACAAACGATACTATATTTACACAAAAGTTGTTACTAGATGAAAATATACACACACCACAAAAATTGTCGCATCACCTGGTTCTCTGAATTCCATAATCGATTAAGCAGCTCGATCGCAGTTTCTTTGTCAACATATGTTTTTGGACATATGAGGGGAAAAATTTTATCTATCTAGTAAAATTTGTTTCCATATGATCTCAAACACGTCTGAAACAAGAATGAGTTCATTAGACTATCTGTATTAATTCAATTTCTTTTCAGTTTTCATGCTAAATTAATGCAAGTTTTCTGTGCTTCTTGTTCATTTTCGAATCTATGAATTTTTTGTAATGGCTGCTGAAGGCCCTGAACGCTATTTGGGTGATCATGAAGTAGTAAGAATTGTAACACTTCTAGAGGAGAGGCTTCCGAGACGTATACTGGCAGTAATTAGGGCCCGGAGAGGAAACACTCGATTTTGAAAATGATTAGTAACCATTCGATGGTAGTTGATTGGTCTCTTCGCAAATGTTTGAAGATGGTAGAATTTTTTAATTTTTCATTAACTCGAAAATTGTTGATATTTTCCATCATAAACTCATCTCTTTCGAATGATATTCTCTTATTTTACACTTCTGAAAGTTACCAAGCGACTCTTGAATGACCAACTTAAAAGTTTATATAGTATTGTCGTAAAAGTAGGGTGATGCGAGAATTTTTGTGGGGAGTGTATTAATTAATTTCTCTGAATTGTTATTCCAGGAATTAGTTCCGGAAGTTTAATAACCAGAACACAGGACAGACTTGAGCTCATTCCATGTAAATTCTGTGAATACATAGAGTTATTAGATAAAATTAGCAAAAAGTTATACAATTTTCGGTTTTTCACGAAAACACGTTCTGGATAAAAAAAAGGTGCTTATATTTTTGATGCGGAATTAAAACATCCATTTATATCCTTGTATCCAACTTACATATCTTAAATCAATAGGTAAATATTTGATGTCGTCCTGGAAGTTATTCGTAAGAAACTCTAGAAATGATTCTGAGGTTAATCTCGTGAGTAAACAATGTGGACCACAAACATAGTTATCAAAAACTCCTAACCTTATATTTACCAAAAATTCATTTTGAGATGATGGTCGAATTTCCAGAGGATTTTCGTTTTGCCCGAACTTGGATATTATGGTAATTCGTTAGTCCACGTCTAGTGAAAGAGGAAGAAGGGAAAGAATAAACATTTTTCGCATAAAGATAGGATTCTCTTCTGTCGAATTTGAACACTACTGGCAGATTCTCATTCTTTATTCACCATCTCCAGAATGTAAATCCTAAACGGACTGTAGGTATGATTTAGTCCATGTGATAATCTCGTAATGTTCGTAATAGCTGAGACTTAGGTATTTGTAATTAGTGAGCCCCCACTAGAGAGAGCTGAGCCTCGAATTATTAACAAAGATAAAAAGTATTCGATTGGGATTGTAATTTCGATGATTTGTGATTCATTTTAACGAAAACAAGAGCGTCCAGAATATTTTTGGATAGTGTCTTCGATATTCACGAATTTATCCATCTTATTTTACTTTAAAAATGAAGTGAAAAATTGAAAAACCTATCTTTGGAAAACAATTGAAATAATTTATTCATCATAATTGACAGAGATAAAGACTACGCAAATTTCTATAAGGATTTTCTGATGGAAATGCGGTAGTTCGTGGATACCGAAAACGCTATCCAACTAGAAGAATTAAGGATTAATTAAGGATTTACACCCAGGGGATGCTGAAAAAAGAATGAGATTTTTGCCAGTATACTGAATAGAAGAAATTTCTAATATTTTGAATAAAATTTTCCGGACAAATGAATCCTCTTCCTCAAGACGTGAGGTAAAGAATTACCACAATATCCATGTTTGGGCACACAAAAATTCTCGAGAAATTCGACGAAAATATTAAAACTGAACAAAATTATTCTTTGGATTTGAATTTTGATTTTTTACTCTCAAATTCTGAGTCGTACTGAAAAATGGAAAGAGTGCTTTTCTCAAATTGAATGAAGAGTCCAAAAGTAATCTTTAAATTTTGTGGCAAAGCAGTGGCGCACCAATTTTTTCTTCTAAAATATCCAGTAACGTGTTAGTTTGGACACTACTGGTAAAACTGGAAAGAAAATTTTCGTTGCGAAACTCCCTTGACGGCAGATAACGCCCACAAAATTTTATTCAAAATCTAAAAAATAAATAAATAAATTTGATTCATTTTTCACCAAATCAGAGTATCCTTACTTCTGTAACGAAGCATTTTTCGAAAATAGTTTATGTAGTAAACTCATATTATTTTTCGATTCCCTATTGGTCTCTGAATTTTTCTCTATAGAAACCGGACCACCCAGGGGGTTCCATCCCGAATTTACGCGAAACATCTCAAATGATCACAACCATGAATCCCACTTATAATAAGAAAGAACGAAAGGTACTTCTTACTAGTGAGTAAGGAAATATAAAAAATAATTAGAATCGAAATGTAGAAAAAACAAATAATTTGGATAATCAATTATTCTAAATTCTGGAGTTGCAAGGTCCAGAAACAATTCTTTATGCGTTGTGAATTAATTTCAACACTTTCACACATTATGAGTTTGTATATATAATAAACCCTTGACATCGCTCCAGAGAAAGAAATAGAACGGGGTCAAATTTAGTGAATGAGGTGGCCTTCTCACTGGTCCTCTCGTTGTCATCTCTGAGTTCTGAGATACTTTTAGTCTAATGGGGCGCACCATCATGGGAAAAGTATACTGACCATCTTTGTGCTAAGGGAAATTCATCCCAAACCATTTGGGATGATTTGTACGAATTCACACCACCCTACTAGATGCAACCATCGAATGTTTATAAAATTTTCATTTCTGGAGAAATTCACACTTTTGAGAAAATTTATGAGACAAATTTCTACAGCTGGAGTAAGAAGAAATACTGTTTCTATTTTATTTTCACTTATGGTTCCTATTTAAAAAACACAACCTCATAATATAATTCGAAAACAATTGAACAGAAACAATTTTTGAATATGTCCTTGCATTCTATTCGAAACAGTGTCCACAGTGTGTCAAGATAATCTTCACAAAACTTTCATAGCAATCAAAAATCCCGGAAAATCCATAAATCTTGAATAATTCTAAAGTAAAAAAAGATAGCTATGATCTGTTTTCACCATTGAATTTTCCTATAAAATCAAAGACGGAGATGGGGGATCATTTTTATTTATTTGCAGTATTTCATATACCTGTCATATTTATACCAAAGTTGTCACTCATTCAAGAATGTATATTTCATTAAAAATAATAAGAGGTAGAAGTCAGGCAGATTTCTGGTTGCTCAAATTTTTGAGGATTCAACATTCATGAAAAAACTGCACGTCCCAAAATGTGACGATACCTTCACTACCATTTAATTCGATTATTACAATATTACAGTTTCACAGTTTTTTCAAGCCAAAGTATGTAACATACATTCTCGAGAATGTATTTTCTGCATAGTCTCTACATGCTTAATCGAATAATAATTGAGCGTGTATACGCCTCAATTGATTATCTACAACTGTCGATAAACATATTGATCAGGAATATTTCAGTTTCCTTGACTAGAGTATATAATCTCATACATAACGATTACACGTTATCACTTTCAGATGAGAACACTCAAATATTGTTAAAGTGTTAAAATAAATTTTAGTCACTCAAGATGAAAGAGAACACTCAAAAATAAACATGAAAACTTCAAGGTAGTGTATTATTTAAATTTCATAATAAGATCAAACTTACTTGTCTATATATCGCAGCATTCAAGACGGCAATGCCCAAGAAAGGAAGGAGATATATAAAGATGAAATAACACCAGTGTATATAAATTGTCCTGTAAGTTGGGTTGCTTCTTAAAGAAGAAGCGATAGGACAATACACCGTTACATTTCTCTCAGGCCACCACTCTGCTTGAAGTGAAGATTCCCAGAATCTGGATATGTTGTACAATACAGAAACACAAAGAATTCCGATGACGTAAAGTCTTGCACGTCCATAGGTACACAATGATCGTACTTTAAGCGGATGACACACCGCTACAAAACGCTCGAAGGACACACAAAATGTCAGGTAAGCAGACGCAGCTTGAACGATGAGAGCTAATGGGTAGACCACAGGGACAATTTGGGGGTAGATCACGTAGTAGTACGTAAATAGCATTCCACTATAGGGATATATTCCAGGAAGGCCAAAAAGAAGTATACTTGTTATTATTAAGGCCGTATCTATCCTTGCTAATCCAATCAATAAATAGTTTATGCTAGATCGCATTTGGGGTCGAGAAAGTATAATCATTGAAATTATGTTCCCAATTATACCAAGTAAACCAATAATATTCAACAATAATCCATTTGTCAAAAATCTGAAGAATTGAAGACGTTCCGGTTCTTCTTTCAGGCACGAGTCAAATTCGACGTCACTAGAAGTAAAGGCCGTAACAGAGGTATTGAGAATAGAGTCGTTCACAGCAGAAAATAGTTCTACACTCGTATTATTCAACATATTTACTGCTTAGATATTGCCTTCATCTTCAAATTTGTTTTGATGTAATTTGAAAAACATTAATGATTTCTTCTATTCTCCTATTCACTTCGTCAAATTTATTGACTGCAGCATTTTGGTTGTAGAAACTTGAACTGTATTCATTGTGACTGTTGAAGATAGTAACCTCTTTCATCTCGATGATTATGAAACCTGTAACAAAGGAGAAAACGAAATTAGTGGAAACTAATATTTATCTCACATGAAAAAAAAGTAATATCAGAACAATTATTTGATTGTTAATAAATATGCACGTACAAATAGTGTTTGGGTTTATCATTTTAACTGCGAAGGGTGGATAAAATTCGTAACTGTAAGTGCTTGAAACACCAATGTCGACCTTTCCGGGCTCTTTCTTTTAGAAAATCAGAAGACTGAAAACCACAGCCTCCTACGATTTCACGTCACCGAATTATAAGCGAAAATTGAGATTGGGCGGATTTCTTACAATGTCCATATCTTCGCTAATACGGGAGGTGAACTTTCAAAACTTGAACTTTCTGGTGGCATTCTTCGATAAGAATGCATTGGCGTGGTCAATCATTTTTTTCTGGTTTTCATTCGACCGTAAACTTGTTTTCTTCAAGTGCGAATATTAGATTTTTATGATATAATTGAGTATCCCGAATTTTTTCGATTTCAAGAGCATATAACATGATAATATTTATGCCAACACTTGTTTCTTTAAATTACAATTTGCATTATATAATTTATACCGAGACTCCCAAAAAACTCAGAGAAATAAAAGAAATTGCCATATTTATGTCAATTATTGTATTTCCTAATCCAAAACTCGAAATATGCCTATCATTGATTAGTGGCCATATTCTGTTATAGTTTCTTTTCTCGTTTAGTGAGAAGAATTTTGTGTTTTATTTTATATTTTAACAATGTGCTCCGGAAATTAGCTCAGTTACACAGTGGACGTACAGCGCATAGTGGATTCTGACCCACTCTCCTAAACCGTGCAATGACAACTGCCACCACAAGGATTACAGGTAATTTGGTCTTCGGAAATTTGCCTCCTTTAGGCGACTCTTTCCAAGTATCACTTTTTTGTTCAAGGACAACATCTATAACTTGAACCTGGATTCGAACCAGGCACCTCGGCTATGCATATTCCTACATACTTGCTCTTATGTCTTTCTGACGCGCGCATAGAAGATTTTCGAATTATGATTATTGCGAGGTAAAGAATTGGTGTTTCCATTGTAGGTAATTGTTGAACTGTAAAAAATTAATCTTTAACAGTTTTAATTGATTCGTTTTAAAACTTACATAGCGATCGTGCGCGAAATATACAGGCAGCGGACGTAAGCGCTCCCTAGCGGATTTTAACTAGTTGTGAAATATATTGTACATAATAAGAATGATGAAAGAGACAAAAGATTTTTCAACTCGAAACATATTTATGGAGTTGTTGGAAAAACAAATACAATTCAATTAAATTGGCACAGTTTCAGCGTTTCTGAAAATTCACTATAAACTAACGAGAGACTAAGGCTAATCAAACACATGGTCTGTCTACTGTTTCGAACAAATAATTAACAAATAGATAAAAACATTGCATAACTCGAGGTAAATTCAACATAAGCTAGCCATACACCAGCGTTCTTCACTACATCTTTACTATTACAGAACGCTATTTATCCAGTCCTCGTGCAAGTATTGGAGAATGAAGAAGATCATGAAACGATCATTTTTAAGAAGATGGCGCACCATTTCGTTTAACCTGTGCGTCAGTGCTGAGATGAAAATTTGCCTCAGGCCTGAATTGGAAGAAGGGGACATATTGAGTGGCCACCCATATCACCTGATCTGGCGCCACTGGACTTTTATCTATGGGGTCACCTGGAATCTAAGATAAACGCAACCCAACCTGAGTCACTGGATGATTTGCGAATTCGGATCATTAATGGATGTCATCAAATTGAACCAGAAATATTGAGTAATGTACGTGACAAATTTGAGCAAATTTTATTTTACTGCTTGGAAGTGAATGGTGCCCATTTTCAGCACTTAAAAAACTAATCACAAAAGTAAGTAGTCTTTCACTTTTTCAGCTGACATTTCTTTAACGATGAAAATTTTATAGCGAGAAGTTGGGGTCAAATAGTTCTCAATAAGATCTTCAAAATGAGGTATCGGTACAACCACCCCTCATCTCTATTCAACATCAAGAGATTGTGCTCACCCCTTGTAGAGGATTTAAGTTACGGGGATGAAAAAGTCGGAAATGTTGTTCCCTCTCGAATCCGAATTTGACGGGTCCAGGTGATTCTCCATATTTTCATTTTGAAACCGAAAAATCGCGGTGTGATGTTTTCGTTGGACCACTCTGTATATAGCTTGCTATTATTGTCGATTAGCAATAATTCTGTTAGGTTGTCGTCAAGGAAAACTTCAATGGAGAAATGTGTCTCTTGAATTTCCTAAAGAATGACGCACACCAAAGAAACAGCAAAATCAATTATAGAAGGATTAAAGGTGGAAAGCAAATTTTCTTTTCCTTACAGGGTGATTAAATAAATTGAAATTGAAATTAAAGAACCATATTTCTTGTTCTTCGTTTCTCTTTCAGGACGATTTGTGTTTCCTAAAAATAATTTTTGTACATAGGAGGTGTGCAATGTGCATTGCCGATCTGCCATCAGTATGTCTGGTAGAAAAAACTTTGATTGGTGATTTTGTTTTATTTTAAATTATCAAGAAAGTATTTTCTGAAATCAATTTTTATCGTAATATTACGTCGGAAGTACGAAGTGGACAAATTTGTCAATATTTTTCTGTGGGGCGCGTGGGATGATACGTGAAACCTTTGAAAATCGGAAAATATTTGAAATTTTATATATTTCATTTCACTCAAATTGTTGTACAACAAAACTGAAAACGTGGCGATTATATCACATTCACCTTCTGTCGTTTATGAAGAAAATTGAAAGTTTTGAAGATTTTTCAAAGAATGGCACAGGACTCTGACTGTAACCGGATGCTATTTCTTCGTCACGAAAACCACAGAATGACTGCGATTTATAGAAAGTGTTCATCTCGGTATGATGAGCACAGAGCTTTTTTAGCTTTTCAAATGGGCTTTATACCGATGTTTGTTTTCACCAATTTCTTGGACGGGGTTTTCCAAAAAACATTCAGAAGCATTCTTCAACGACTAGCTAACTTGTTTCTGCCCGGTTACCGAATAAAAAAATTCCGAAAAAGTTCAGGACACTTTGTTGAATCTATGATCTATGAAATTTTACAAGATGTCAAAATCTCTTTCAATCATCAACTTTACAGAAATTATTTTGAACGATGAATATTGTTCGAATGAAGCCTTTTTGCGAACACTTAATTGTCAATTGGTTGTCAATGCGGATACCTAGATAAATGAAGGTTCGTTTTTCACATAATAATAATGATAATGATAATCTTTATTCCTTACACTGCCACATACAATGGATACAATCGTCAAGAAAGGAGAATTACAAACTAACTGGGAATCAAAAACAGGCCACATATGTAATATCAATAGCTTAAAAGTACAGCACTGGTACAAGAATTAGAGACGCGCACGACAGCCACTAAGGAACTCGTCCATTGAACCCTTTAATCAATAGTGTTTTCTTATCGTCAACTTGAACCTATTGAAATCCATATTTCTGACATAATTTGGGAGCTTTGGGGTTTTTCTCATGGTACTGAGTGTATGCTTTTCAGTGACAAATAGATCAGCTGTTCTAGTTTTTTTAGGTGTGATAATTAGAGTTCCTTGTATAACCATTCATCTAATCTAACCTAACATACAACAATAACTTATAAATACACATACAAGTAAATGTCAACAGCTGGTGCATAATAAAATGAGACCACAGCTCTCTCTGCTGTTGAGTTGAGAAATGAGCCTAATAGCTCTTTTTTGCAGGATAAATATTCTGCCATTCTGGGTGCTGTCACCCCAGAGAAGGATATTGTAATTCAAGTGACCATAAATGAGCGGGAAGTACGCGATCAAGAGACCACGCCGGTCCAGTGTACCCTTAAGTAGAGTGAGAGCAAATATGTCCGAATTGATTTTCTTGCTGACAGCCTCTGCATGATTACACCAACTCAAAAACTCGTCTCAAGACTCAGGAATTTCACTTCTTCCGAAAATTTTCGAGTTCCCAAATCAATTCTAGGAGAATTTCTCTTACATCGAAAATTGATGATCACTGTTTTATCAATATTTAAAACTAATTTGTTATCCTTACACCATTTCGTAGAGGCTCCAATCAATCAATTAACTCAGAGTCTGGGGTCCCCCGAGCCCCACTCATTCACCACTATCGAGGTATCATCGGCGGAGATGATTTTCTTTCCCTCAGTTACAAATTGTGGCATTTTATTGTTAAAAATTAGAAACTATAGTGGTCCCAGAATGGAGCCCTGAGGCACCCCTTCTCAACATTTTCTACGTCAGAATAGGATTCTATCTATCTATCTATATATTTTCACACATATCCTTCTATCCTCCTCTGCTTAAGGTAAGACTTGAAAAATGGCAGCACCCTGCCCCTAAATTCACAAGCATATAGCTTAGACACGAGGAAATCTATTGCCAAACAGTCAAACTTAGAGGTTAAAGAAAAGTACGTTATATTTATATATGAACTCAGTTAGCCTGTTGTATATGAGTCTTTCAATTATTTTTGATATATTGTTCAAAATGGTAAATGGACGATAGTGTGCCAAATTTGTTATGTCAAGTTTTATGTGTGAAGGAATTACAACGCCTATTTTTAAGTTTTCAGGAAAGCAGCCCTCAGTCATCATGAGATTGATCAAGTACTCTAAAGGGTGCGCTATTTCTTCTTTTTTAGACAGAATTCTAATGGAGATGCCATCGGGACCTACACTACCCTTCATTTTCATTGTGCTTATAATATTTAAAATTTCACTGCTTTCAACCGCCCTAAAAAACAAACTGATTCTATTCCTTATACTGGGCAAAGTGCATTCTGTTGACCTATTATTACCAAGCTTCGAAATGAGACATTGCTCGGTAATTGTCGTGAAATGTATCAGCAACCTTTTTATGGTTGCTAACGGTGCTACCCTGAATTTCGAAGCTTATCCTGTCCTCATTGCGTGTTCCACCACCATGCGCCCTAACCAGCGACCAAATTTCTCTTTGCCTATTATTACTATTTCGTAATCTAACGTTGTAAAATTTGTTCGCAGTATATTCAAAAAGTCTTTATATTCCTTCTTCTTAACATTATACAGATCAAATAACCTATTGTGATACTGTATTACAGAGTTTTTCAGGAATTCATCATGGTTCTATTTCGTTCATTTTCATGGTTTTCGTTCTGGCTGAATATTTCACATTCACATAATTTAAAGATTGCTGCTGATATTGTCGTGATATTTTCTCGCATTCATGGTAAGTTCCTGGGAATTCTCATCTAGAACAAATAACTATACTGAAATTATATGATAAAAATTTCTCACATATTTCCAACAGTAGCCTTCGTTTTGTGACAATTGCCATTCATATAAATAACATCAGTCATGAGCAGTTTCAAAGCTTGTTCTAGAAGATCTCTTTTGAACTTTTTTGAACAGTCTAAATATCTAATAAAATCCTGTCAATCAGGGAATCATGAAGTTTTCTTTCGTTCCCTAAACTACTCAGGCATGCAGGATAACTTTGGCAGAGATAACTTTTTCGTGCTTTCAATAATTCCGGATATCCAGATTTCGAGGAATTACTTCTTTTACTTTTCGGATGGAGGTTAGAGGCACGTAAAAGAAACCCAGCTCATTTCACCTTCGGATTTTGAAAAAGGAACTGATAATATCGGAAATCATCAATAGGGTCAATTTCAGAAATAATCTTGGAGATTTGAATCTGTTTTCAAAACTTTGATTCTTTAAATTTAGGTAAGCACATTGATCCCTAGAATGATTCTTCATTGTTTTCTAAGATTTATGAAGTAGTCCGACAAGAACAGTTTTATTAGACACTCAAAAATATATGACTAATTACAGGATCAGATGCTGGATAATTATTTTTATTTTAGCGAGTTGCTAAAGTAACCCCAAACTCAGGAATACTTTGGTATAATTTTCTCGATTTACATCTTCTACGCATACACCAAAGTTGTTGAATTACAGAATTTTTCTGATTCTAATACGCGGAATCGAAATGTGTATAGCATTGATACTACTGAAACCTCGACAGAGTAATCCAGAATTATAGAAGAATATACCTCAATGCTCGGAAAATTGAGGAAAGGTTTTGAATACCTAAGAATCACATTTTTAATTCTAGAAAATGCTGTTGTATAATTTTGAAAGTGAATTAAATTCATTTGTCATATTACACATCGAAAAATGTCTAGTTATGTCCTGTAATTAAATTTAATCAAAATCACACTCTCAAAATCTTAGAAAGGTAGAGGATTCCACTTATTTTGAAATGAAAGCTGACGCAAACTTGCCTTCAGAATTGACACTTACTTATCCCGCTGAAAATCTAGTTGAAGCAAGAAGCCGAATTTCTAAGGAAGCATTTGACAACGTCTGAGGAGAAATATGCGAATCATTTTTGATTGAATATTTATACTAATGGAGGCCAATTGATCAATGTGGTATATGGAGACTTATTAGTGAACAAAGAATGCCAATGTCTGTATATTTATAGGTGCGAAAAAAGTTACCCCTCTCTAGTGCCTCTAGAAGTACACTAAAGCTTTCGACTTGGTGGTGCACGCTATATTGCTGAATGAAATGTATTCTCTAGGATTTAGAGGAGCAATACATGACTTAATAAAATCATACTTATCCAACAGGATGCAGCTTGTTGAAATTCATGGAGGTTAATCCTCTTTACTCGACATGAAGTGTGGTGTTCCGCAGGGCTCCGTTTTAGGGCCTCTGTTATTTCTTTTATTTGTCAACGATGCCTGGTATTGCTGGTGACCCTACTAATTTGATTATGTTCGATGACGACACTGCATTGCTCGGTGTAGATCTTGATCTTGCCACCACACTCAAAAACGTTCAAAACTTACTCAATAAATTTTCTATCTGGTTTGATGCCAACAAGTTACTTTTGAACATACCAAAAACTGTTTTTATAAACTTATCACGTAAAAATTTTGGTTCAAACAATGCTTGTAGTCATCTATTGAGAGTAAAAATAAATCCATCCAACAAGTTCAGTCCACAAAGTTCCTAGGTGTGTGTAGTGTCTTGTCTCCACTTTGTTTTGCGTTGTTCAGATTGAGGCTAACGACCAACAGAGAAATATCTTATCTTTCTATCATGCATATTTTTGTTCTAGACTTAGAAGCGGTATTATGTTTTGGGGTGCTTTTGGTTATTGTGACAGGGTTTTTCAATTACAGAAGTGAGCCGAGCCATTAGGACATTGTGGGTATATCTAGGCGTACTTCATGTCCAAATTTTTTTCGTGAATTACATATCTTGCCTCTCGCTAGTATGTATATACTAGCGTAAAGTTAATTTAACTAGCCTTCTACCTAATAATTTAAATCACAATTACTCAACCAGGGGATTGATTCATTAGTCACGCCATCCCTCTATCAGGATAAGAAGGGGGTCCTGCATACATGGAAAATAAGCTCTATAATGCACTTACCAGAAATATTTGGTCAAACAGTGATGTCAGGTTGTTTAGTGGAGCCGTTAGTCAATTTTTGCATACTAGATGCTTCTACTCAATAGATAAATTGTTTCCAATTATTAGTTTTTCTTGTATGATGTGATCTTGAAATTGTCAATTGAGTTTGTAATATGAAAAATGTAGAGTTGATGCTTGAAACAGGCTATGAAAAAAGCGAGTACCTGTGTTCTAACAGTTCTAGCTGCACCAGTACCAGGTACTCTTCCTAATGAACCTGTTGTCCGAAATTTTTCCCCAAAATCATAGATTGTACTTCGTTTGTAATTAGGGGCTGGAAATTGGCGTAATATTTGCCTACCACTATAGCCACGCACAAATAAACATTCATTGAAACGCTTTTCCCCATTTGTTAAAACCATTGTTAACAAATTCAAATGTTAAAAACAAGCAACACCAAGATAAAATTCGAGTTCAAACTCGATGAAATTTCATAATTTTTGTTAATCATAGAGTTAATGCATGCAGTCGATATGTCAAATTGTTCAGAAATGACTGAATTATTCGACTGAATGCCCCATTCGAATTTTTCAGTGAGAAAAATACGTTCCAGCGATCTTGGAATATTGCTCATTTTCAAATGAGTCAGCCATATTGGATCTTACCGAAAATGAAATTTCGATAACTTCCTTGCGGAATTTCATTCGTAACCTTAAGCTTCTTTGGATGTTTTCCTCATAAACGTACTGGTCTCTTGATGCAGGGTAACTCTTCATCAAATCTAAATATTTACCTCTTATTCCATACCTCTCAAGCTTTTTTAATAGGATATCATGCGACACGGTATCAAATGCTTTAGCAAGATCCAAAAATATTACCAAAGAAGGTTTTGTTTTCATATATACGACGAACCGAATACCTAAGTGCATGGCATGAATCCAAATAGTTTTTCTTAAAGATATTTCGTTTATGGAGGAAACCGAATCTTCGCATTTTTATAGCCTTTTCCCATCGTCGTTAAGTTAGATATCAATGAAATTGGGCGATAGTCGCTTGGCTCATTAGTTTCTTTACCTTTATGTAATGAAATCACCGTCACGGTTTTCTGGGAGTCTGGAAACTGACCTAGTTCGAATAATGGATTTATGATTATTATGAGTATCTTCGAAGATTTTGTTGCCATATCGTCATCACCAGGAGAGCAATCGCTTTTCAATTCATTCACAATTCCTTTGATTTCAACTTCGTTTATGGGTTCTAAGAAAAGTGTATAATTATTGATTGGTATATTACATATAGAATCTCTGTCACATTTGGAAATATTTCTTTGAGCATTACTTTACTTATGTTCGTGAAATATTTGTTCATTACTTGAGGTAGTTTGCCGACGTGACAGTCACATTATCGAGCCAAATTTCATTCATAAACGCATTACATATATTTGTTCTCTATTTGATATTTCGTTAGTTGTGTTAGAAAGTTGTAGGCGATATTTCTTATTGCAATGTATTAATCATATATACAGTAGAGAAGTAGTCGTTGCCCAAGATTTATGAACGTTGTACCAATAATATGTTTGTTGTGACTTTGAAACTGCTTTAAATTTGAGTGTTAAAACGGTTCAGCAAACGAATAGTAGTGAGTGGTTCAAATGACGTACTCTACGAATGGCTGCCAGCAATGACTACAAGCTAAAAGGCCGCCGTTTTAATGTGGGAAATGTTGTAACTGATTTGCTAAATCCAAAATCACTCAAAATGCTGCGATGATATGCAGAAAGAAAAATGGGGATACAGCTTTGAGAGGAACAAACAATGGTTAAGCTGTTCTCGAGATGTTATTTTAGCATATGGAAGAGGAGCTTGGCAAAAGCAACTGGTCGAAATGAAGTATTCATACATCTTCGTAAGATATTTGCTTGGGACCATGAACTTGGAAAATCGAATGTGCCATACCTGAAAAGAGATGAAAATGGGTTAGGTTAGCTCCAAATGTATGTTACCAATATAGGATTTTGTGATTTATTTATTAACTCCCACAAGTTGGTGTGCCACTGAAGATAAAGTTAATGAATTATTAACTCAATGATTTTCTCCTCTGGAATTTTTCACCAAATATATTCAAGGAATACGTATCAAATATTTCACTAATTCAAATCAAAAATGCTTTTGTTTGTGAAATAAATTAATTTTTGTTTGAAATTACATTATAAACATTAGAAGGCTATAATTTAGCATCTCTGCAAAATTGCTAGGATAGAAAATCTAAAATGAAGAGGAGTTTTTATGTTTATGAGTGTTTATCAAAAATAATTATTTATTTAAAAATATACTCACTTAATTCTTGAGAAGGTTTAGAGAAAAGCTTAGTGAAATGATACATTCGTTGAAAATTTTATACCAATGATGATAAATAATAATATTTTACATTTCTCTTATTAGTAATGGATCTCTACTTATATGATGTTAGAATAGCTTTGAAAAATTATCAACATTAGGTTTCTGTTACTTGCAAAAGTAAATTAATTTTTATTAAAAGAATGTATGGTTTTATTTCATTCAATTCAAAGTGCAAAATATTACATGAATCAGATGAAGTCTTATTCAGCCACTTCTTTTCTTAAAACAATTGCTTCTGAACATTAATTAAGGCGCAGATAACGAAAAATATCTCATCAATATACGAAAATAATGAGTTTGGTATTCTACATAAAATTTCGAAGTCTTCAATTAGTTGCTTTATTCACCCGTTCAATATATATCCTTACAAAAGAAATGTTGTTTGATTCACCTACTTCTTCCGGGAATAATTGATCTTTGTGACCTAAAGGAGGCATGACAAAAACATTTTATTCTCTACTTGTGTTTTCATCTGTGCGAAACCTTTATTAGCAAGAACTACGTCACCAGGCTCAATACAATCTATTAAATTACAATCATTTGTTAAAAATCAATCACCAGCACGACCACCATAACATTTGTTGGCAAAACTCACAAATCCACTTGGCGAATCATGAACTCGACAGCATGCTGATGCATTTATTCTAAATATAGTAATACCCTTTGATCAAATTCTGGTGGCATTTCCGTGTTAACTTCTATATAGTCAATTATAACACGAGCTTTTGGATAACGAATAATGTCGTATAGTTTTCGAAGGAAAAAAAGATAAAATTCTTCAGTCAAATTTTCAATTGTTCTACATGCTTTACAAATATCCTGGGCTGAAGTTCGATGATGTAAGTGCTGTAAATGATAAATCTGTTTTCAATTTCAACAACATAATTAAAAAAATTGTTTTTTTCTGTGAATTTTCAAAGGCCTTACAGTCTGGTAGTAAAGTTGGCAAGTTTGAGTGGATTGCTTATGATACGCCCGTTAAACTGCTCATAATTTCGTCAGTTGTAATTGAAGAGAGTCTATAAAAACCTTGACAAGATTTTGTTAGGTTCACATTTATTGGATGACAAATTAAATCTTGGACAATTTTCGATATTTGTATATTTTCGTCACAGTTCTTGTCTTGATTTTTTTATCGGTACATTTATCTGTACTGCTGCAGTTCTTTTGCCGTCATAATAGTCAGTATGCCAAGCTGTCGCTGGTTTCATCTACAACCATCTCCGTAAAGGTTTAGAGTAACACTTTTAACAAGAATATTAGTTTGATTTTGCTCAAAACTGTTGGGAAGCACATCACTCTGCTCCATTACTGCATCAATCATAGAATTATACATATTACGGTCCTAAGTATACAATTATAATGTCTTGCCTCTTCTACGCCGCTAACGACTCGGATAATGTGGAACATAGTTTGAATAATTCATTTGATTCGAACTGAATCAAATTTTTGTAAATTTTATTCTTCAGAAAACTACAAATAAAATTCCGGAGGTGTTAACTCTGGCTTCCCATCTCAAGAAACCATATGTACCTACCCTACACCCATCAATTCTCTCTTCGTCGGCCCATATTATTCTGGTGAAGAATGAATTGTCTTCTTGCAATTTTTCCAAACATCATCGACATAACTGTAACTTTCTCTAACAATCAACTACTCAAAGCAGATGCCGCTTATGATACCTTTGAGGCCCGAATTTATTCTACTTCTAAATATTGAGGGCACTTCTTGAAATCAGAAGTTTTCTCAAAGTCTCATTCCCACTTCGAAATGACTCATACATGAGGTTTCTAATAAAAAATAACAGTTGTTGAATTAAATGTCATCGCATTATATATTGGCGAAATAGAAAAATTTCTGGCTATTCAAATATGTCAAAAACTTATACTCGTATTTGAATAAATACAAGTTCATTACGACTGTCAAATAAAATCCAGAAGAAATTTATTGACTATGCCAATTCATTCTAATAAAAAAAGTGCCTCTAGAAAATTCAAGTTCCGAAACTTCTCCTCCAATATTAGCAAAGACACGAACATTTTAAGGAATCCACCAGTCATAAATTTTCGCTCATAACTCAAAAATAAAAAACCCGTGGGAGCCTGCGATTTTCACCATTTAGATTTGGTGTTGGAAAGAGAACAAGCGTGGTTAAAGCTAGCGTATCTTTTTTGGTTGCATATTTTAGTGAATATAGTAATTTATGGAATTTGTTGTTAATCTTAACGTTGAATAATTCTGTCTATAATGTTGTTATTTAAAGAAAATTTTCTGATAGAGTTAATTTCGGTTTTGAAAGTGGTCGTTAATAGTGTAATTGAAAACGCTCTATGTATCATTGAGTTATAACCTGCTAGTTTTCTTTTCTCAATGGTAGATGTATGGAGCTCTATGTTTCTGAAAAATTGACCACTTTGAAACTAGCAGAGATGAGAAAAATGAATATCCATTTTTTTAAAAGTTCTGAACTCTACCATAGTTGTTGTTTCTCCTTCTGTTTCAATTGCATAATTGAGATATTGGGACGACGCTCAAATTCATAATCTTTTGCGCTTGAATGAAACATGTAGAGCAGGGGTTCCCGGACTGGGGGGCGAGCCCCCCTGGGGGAGCTTAGAGAAAGTCCAGGGGGGGCGTAACAACCAAATGAAATGAATGAAAAAATAACAAAAATAGTGTCCTTATATCTTTGAAATGAAGTCTTTCTAAGTTTTCATAATTTTTTTTGTAAAGTTTCAATAAAGGTGTAAACTTTATCAAAGAAAGCTACAAAACTACAAAGCACACAAGAGTTCAAGGTTCTCAAAACCGTCCCCCTCGACGGCAACGGCCATACCGATACCTTCGTTTGGTCTTGGTGTGAGTGCGAGTATCCCTGCACCCTTTCCATATATAGCACTGGATCTGCTGCTCAGTAATCTCTAAAAGTGGTTGAAGCTTCCTATGAATTATCTCTTCTTATTGCTTAGGAAAAGAGAAGTCATACTACTGGTGAAACGCTTGTTAAACTGTGCCTTTTAAAAGCAGCCGATATTGTCCTTGGAACTGATAGCAGGTGAAAGCTATCACAAATAACACTTTCAGGCAACACCGTAAAACACCGAATTGATGATATGGCTATGATGACATTAAAATTCAGGTGGCTGATGCAATAAAAAATCCCCGATTTTTGCTATCCAGCTTGACGAGACTACAGACGTAGCACAATGTTCTCATTTGATTGTATTTGTGCGTTACATTGAAAATGAAAGAATGAAGGATGAACTGATGTTTTATTCTGAGCTGGTGACCACTACTACAACTGTGGATGTGATGAAAGCAGTATCAGACTTTTTGGAGAAACACCAACTTTCTTGGCAGAAACTTATTGGTATATGCTCAGATGGAGCTCCTTCAATTGTCGGTTCTCGCTCAGGCTTTGTGCAGTTGATCAACCAGAAGAACGCTGACGTGGTTGGGATTCATTGTTTTATTCACCGCCAAGCCTTGGCAGCAAAAACGCTTCCAAAAAAACTCAATGCTGTTTTGAAGCTATGTATTACAGTAGTCAACTAGGTAAAGTACAGTGCATTAAATACTCGACTGTTTAAACGTCTTTCTGAAGATTTAGGAAGTGACCACAAAACGTTGCTATTTCATACAGAAGTACGATGGCTATCAAAACGCAATATTTTGGGAGGACTATTTGAGCTCCGCGATGAAGTGATTATGTTTTTGGCACTGCAGACACAGAACGAGCTCAGTGCAGAGTTCAAAAAACCCCGTGACCAAGTGATTCCGCCCTATTTATCAGACTTTTTTGACACGTTAAAAAACCTAAACTTGAGACTGCTAGGTGCAGATTCAAATAAAGTAACACATCGGGTTGCCATCAAGATGTACGATGAAAAATTACAACTTTAGATACGTGAAGTGTCGATGAACCCTAGCAACTCTTCAAGTTTCAACAAAGAAGTGTCGGTCACAGAAGAAGCATGCTTTGAGGACGTTTTTGAAGGAACGATTTTGAAAAACTTGATAATTGACCTTTTGAAAAACCTCAGGAAGGAGTTCAGCAGGTACTTTCCTAACTTGTCAGAGGAGTTTCACAAACTATCAACCGACCCGTTCAACATGGACATACAGTTGCTGCAAGAAGAGTTGGAAGAGGAGGAAATAGAAATAAAAAATTACTCTGTTGCAAGATATGATTTTGAAAAGATAGCCAAGCCCTTATTTTGGTTAAAGTACTTAACAGTTTACCCCAGTGTTTCAGAAAAAGCTTTTCAGATGTACTTGCCTTTTTCAAAAACATACATGTGCGAAAAAGCGTTTCCAACTCTTATGGCGATCAAAACCAAGTACCGCAACAAACTTGATGTCGAAAGTAACCTACGCTGTGCTTTGCCTGAAACTGAACCCAGGATCTGTCAACTTATCCAGAACATGCAAGCGCACCCATCTCGCTAAATTACATTTTATGCTTTGTTTTTGTAAGTAGGTAGGCCTATTGCTTTACCTTCCTTAAATTGGAAATGCATCTGTGTTACAATATTGAAATTTGTATCAGTAATTATAATCGTTTTTCATGTTATACTTGTTTTAATTTTCATCATACGTACAAATGAGGGCGTGGGGGGTCTCCAAATAACCAGGGGGGGGGCGTGGAACAAAAAAGTTTGGGAAACCCTGGTGTAGATAAAAAAATTGTTTTCCAATAAATTCAACGAATAAATAAATTAGTAGTATAAGCAACTGTTCCTCTCTATTCGCTTGAACATGTTCATGAGTAATTTTGAAATAAATGAAAGATATTGATTTTAATAGATTTCTATATGTGGTTTAAGAATATGGATATCTTGGCCGTTGAAAATGCACTATAAATAAAAACTCGGAGAAGTTATTTTACCAATTGAACTTTACGAATACGAATTAGGAAATACACAATCTTCCTACTAGTCAATATAATTAACAAATATTCGTCTACGGGGTAGAAGGCTTTGGATCAGCCACGACACTGCGAGGTTTAGGGTCTATTCCACTTCCGATAAGGATATATGGGTAGGGCATCTTGTAAAAGATTCTGAGAATCTTCCTGCTCCAATCCTCTTACCCTTTTGTTTGGAAGGGTTCAACTTTGAACTATCTCTACTCCATTTTTATGTACATGCAACGTAGCACTAATAATGTGTTTTTCCTATTAAAGCGCCACTGGTCTATAAAGAGTATCTCCACCCCAGTTTTAGTACTTTTTAGTAATTTTTCGTTGCTAATATGCCCTCATGACCTGGAATAGATACATGCTAGTCTTTATTATTCAGTCTCGGTTAGTTTAAAAAACCGTATCTGTCAAATATGGCTTTTGATCAGAATTTGCAGTTTTATAAAACATGTTGAATGTCGAAGAATAGTCGTGTGTTCAGCGTCCTGATTGGAGTTCTGCCTAGAAAATCATTGCATTTGCTTCAGAGGATATTGAACTCCTCAGTCTCATTCTAGTAGGAGTCTGGATATGTAGCATAACATATTTAAACGCATTTAGTATATTGAGGTAACTAATAAATTCGTCTCTCCTGAATTTCTTGACCCCGCGAACCTCTATAGTTTGTCCGGCAGCATCTTTCATGAAACGGCAACAAAAGACAAAAACTTGACGAATATAGATAGAGTATCCATGAGGAAGATATAATTCAGAGGAATTTTCTCAGTACGATCATCATAAACTACCAAGTTTATATTTGTTACCTCGTTGTTCAATAATTTATTTAGAAACTTAACTTCAAAATTACTGATAAATAATAAGAAAAAACTCGAAAAGAGTGCCAACTTCAATATTAGCGATTTTAACATAATATTGAAAATCAAAGAGATTCAGATTAACCGAGCGAAATCTATGTACTAAGTAAATATTGTTGAGCATGTTTTTGAATACCTCAACTTTTTCTCTCGAAGATGCACCATGCGGAATCGTGTGAGTCAAATAATTAAATGTTGGCATGGTTATGTTTTGTAACTGAAGGATGGGTTCGGGACCGTATATTCGATTAAATTAAATATTTTTTAATTTATTGGGAGGAAAATATAAATATGACTGTTCATGATATCATCCTCAAATAAATCTGTACTCATTTTCTCTCCTCTGTGCTTTCGATTTTGTGTGCCTTCCTAATGATTTTCTGCTGTATAGAAGTAAAGGATATTTCTCTTCAATTTCAAGAGAACATGCCACTACGATATCTTCAATATTCGTTGCCAAAACAAAATTACATCGAAGTTTATCAAATCTGGCTTGAAATATGGTTGAATGTATAGAATTATCCTGATCTTAGAGTACAAAATTTAGGTATAATAAAGAAACAGTCGTCTTTAAATAAATTACGTGATATATTAGACTAATAATTTAACATATTCTGCTTCGCGAAAATTGAGTTTTGCAAGTTAAGAGATAATATCTACTGGGATTCTAAGAAAATTATTTTAGAGAAAGGATATGAAGTTCCAAATTAGATATTGAATTTATATAACTTGTTCATCGCCCTTTGCAATACATTCAATTCTTTTTACTCATAGTGAGCAATTGTATGTAGATATAGTAGGTCAAGTCTATACGTGAGATACTTTGTTTCTTGTCCCTTACGTTGAAGTGTGTTCAAAGTCCTCGAGATTGAGTGGGAAGCACCTCAGAAAAGAGTTGTGTTAGAATCCACATCGAAGTTGAAAATATACATCATTACTAAATGTTAAATGCTTAACACTTAAACACAGTCTACTTGAATGAGCGCAATAAGTGCAAGAATGGATGAGTAACTCTGCCATAACCATATCGAAGGATCTCAAATTAATAGGTAATTGGAGATCTCGAGTCCTTGAATATTCAAAATAATTGATTTCAAAGTGAATTCTGAACAGAATTCAAATTGGGAGAAATACATCGAATGGAACAAACTACTCCACCTTCCAACTTGAGGAATTTTTGACACATTAATCCGAGTATCAGTATGACACTTTGAGACATAAGCTTGATAAATATTATATTCATGTAAGTGATTAACATCGGTAATAAAAACACAATGTGTTTGGAAGTAATTTCATCATTGAGATATGCTATTTGATTCAGCATCCACATTCATGGTACTTAATATTCGAAAACGGTAAGTCCTATGACAAAATGTGTATGAAAATTTGTGTAGGAAATTCAATTGGTTTTAATTTTGCGTATTCAGTATTTTTCTATCCACCATATCACCTAAAGTATTAGTAAAAAATCACAGGAACAAGAAGGGTTCGACACACCTAACCTAACCTAACCTAAGTGCAAAGAAACTCTTCAAAAGTATCTTTGAAAGTCTAAGATTTTGTTTTACGGGTTTGTACAATTTGTATGTTAATTTCGTGAAAAAATTTCGATCGTATTAATTTAATTCAATAATTCAATATTTGAAGACTTGATTGGGGCTGGTTTTCCGATTTTCTCTCCATCATCATCATCAACCAAGGCCAAAATAATGGTAGCAGTTGAAAGTCTTGAATAAGAGCAGCAGACTGCAGTTTCGGTCTCGTTTGACGTCGTCAGTGTTGCATACCCATTCAAAACATCAAGGCAGACATGAAGCTACACGCATCAATTCATAGGAACGTATAAAGTATATATATATATATATATATATATATATATATATATATATATATATATATATATATATATATATATATATATATATATATATATATATATATATATAGGGTTTTACCCCGACGAGTTGCCCATATATCTGTTCATGCAATCAAACTGATTTCATGAAAAATATAAATCCACCACCCGGTAATTAATACCATTGCCAGGCAATGATTATAATCAAAACATATCCCGGAGTAATTATATATTAGGATAACGTTAAATGTTATGAGAATATATCAATCTACCAGAATATATACATACTATAGCATCATCAGACAATGATATCAATGTGAGTAGTGTCAGAGGCTTTCTCCCCGGAAAAATCCAGTGTACGGACCTTAGTCAAGTAACACTGAATGTTACTCATTAATAGTTTCCTTTGTGTGAAGTGGTGAACGATCGAATAGAATACTGCTCTGAATATAAATATGACAAAATTGTCAGTTAATTATATTACATTTATATAAACAAATAAATAAAATATGAAATGAGATTCTAAGCAGTATAAACTAAAGAGAAAACCTATGACTCTACCTCATTATTATTTTCGGAAAGAAACCTACGAAGAATTTTACAAGATTTGATGACTGTTATCTTTTATAACTGTTCAAACAAATTTTTCTTCAGACCCAAAATCTCAATACTTTTGTGAAGATTTCTAGGAATAACGCCTGTTGTAGAAATAATAATCGGTAGAATAAATATTTTCTTCATTTTCCACATTTTTTAATCTCGTCGCCAAGCATCATATATTTAGAAATTTTTTCATTGTATTTATTTTGTATATTATGTGTGTCGGGTATAGCAATATCAATTATATATGTTATTTGATTCTGTTTATCATAAAGAACGATATCTGGTCTATTGTGTTTTATAGCTCTGTTGCAAAGAATTGTTTTATCAAATAAAGAAAATAAAGTTTATATTTGTCATTTTCACGAATAATCTCAGGTTCATATTTGTGAAATTTTTTCTTTTGGGAATTAGGTCATGTTTAATTCCTAGATTAAAGTGAATAATATTAGCGACGGCATTATGTCTTTCTAAATAATCTGTTGAAGCAAGGACTGAGCAAGATGATAATATATGAAAAACTGTTTCTGAAGAACAGAAACATCTACGGCAAGAATCATCTGTATTTTGTTTGATGATGTGTTTTCTATAATTCCTCGTAAAACAACCTGATCCTGGATCGCAATTGCCAAGCCTTCTGTTTCAGCAAACAATTCTCCAGATACTAACCATTTATTCGATGCAATTTCATCAATATAATCATTTTTCAATTCTTTAGGTGCTTTCCGTGTAATTCCTTCTGCATCCAACTTTCTCTTTAGAATTATCATCAAATATATCAAAATCTACCTTTTGCATTGTCAAGTTCAGAGGTGTAAGATTATAATCTGAAACAACAACAATATCTTGTAATTTAGACGTTCTCTGTTTATCATGAAAATGGGAACGTAGATGAAAAACCTGTTTACTATGAAGATTATTCAAATCAATTAATCCACGACCTCCAAGATGTCCAGGTAGTGTAACTCTCTGAACAGCTGACTTTGGGTGGTGCTTATGATATTTACAGAGCATTTTCCTCGTTTGACATTGTAATTCATTTAGATCACTTTTAGACCATTTAATAATTCCAAAAGAAGATGTAAGAATAGGAACAGCATAGGAGTTGATAGCTCTGAAAAGGTTTTTACTAGTTAAATAACTCTTGATGATAATTCTAAGTCTTTTGTAATATGAACTTCTAATATTTTCTTTAGTGCTGCTATGTTTAATTGTCTTCTCTTGACAAAATCCAAGATATTTATATGTATCTCCTTGATACATTGGCTCGGTTTCGATATTGGAAATCTTTATATAATCAGAGGTGATCTTTCCTTTTTCAATAGAAAGATTTTTACATTTTGGAAGCCCAAATTTTATATGAATATCATTGGAATAGTTGAAAGTAATCTCAAGTAGACTTTTAAATGAGATCTGGTTCCGGCATATAATTTAATATCATCTAAATAAATTAAGTGACTTTATTTGAATTCAGTTAATAGACTCTTTATTTTGAAGCCGAAACTAGTAGCATTTAATTCATGAGATAATGGATTGAGGCAAATACAAAACCAAAGAGCAATTAAAGAATCACCTTAAAAATGCCTCTTTTGATTGGAATTACTTCGGATTTTAACGATTGTTTTGAAATATTCAAATGAAGATTGGTTCTCCAATTGTTCATTACAAATTCAAGAAAATGACGGAGTGTCTTATCAATTTTATAAATTTCCAAAATTTCTTGAAGCCATGAATGGGGAGAACTATCAAAAGCCTTTTGGTAATCAATGAAGGCTGTATGAATATTTCTCTTCTTAGTTTGAGCTTGATTCGAAGCAACAGAATCAATTACAAGTTGCTCTTTAGTACCAAGGTGTTTTTTCTACATCCTTTTGATGTTCGGAAAGAATATTATAATTCTCCAAATGTGCATAAATTTTTGGGTAATACATGCAGTTAGAATTTTATATATTGTTGGAAGGCAAGTAATTGGTCTATATTGAGACGGATCAATAGTATTATCACTTTTCGGTTTTAAATAAGTAATTCCTTGTGTGAAAAATAAAGGAGTAGCTGAGGGTTCTTTATTATAAATGAAAAATATTCAGCTAATTTTTCATGAACGCAAGAGAATTTCTTGAACCAAAAGTTATGAATACCATCAACACCTGGAGATTTCCAATTTTTTGAGTGTTTAATAACTGATGTTATATCTTCGTTTGAAAATTTTTCAAATTGCATGCATTCTATTTTAGAAAATCGACACCTTTCATTTAAAATACAACTTGCATTGGAATTGTGTTGCCTTGGCACTGCCCAAATTGAAGACCAATAATCAGTTAAAATATCAATTTTAGGAACTCCTCTTCCAGAAATATTTTCATTTGAACCTGAAATAAATTTGTAAAAATGTTTTTCATTATTTTTGAATAGTTGGTTTTGGAATTTTCTATCTAAATTTATTTTATATTCACGTAGTCTAATGGAGTATACTGAAAGTTTTTGTTTTAAAGTATCGATGTATTCTATCAATTGTCCATTACTTATCTCATTTTTTTATGGGTTTTATATTTGAGGAATATTTTTCCAATATGTGCCATAAGTTTTTTGATCGATTAACTCTGGAATATTGAGTCAATCTTCCTAAATCACATCTGATAGAAGAAATTTTACCTTCTAACCTTTTTTGCCATGAAGGTTTTTTCTTGATATTATAATTAGATCCAAAATTTTCCAATTTGTATCCAGAATGTTTAACTACTGTAATAGCGGCACAATATATAATCAGATGAAGTGTATAGATATATATATATATATATATATATATATATATATATATATATATATATATATATATATATATATATATATATATATATATATATATAGGTGTTACATAATCGTATGTCACAACTTGAGGGGTAAATCTAAGAGCAATTTCAAGAAAAAATTTGATATAAATATAGGTCCGCAAAAACTCCGTCACGGAGCTACAGGGTGTTGAAATTCCCAGAAAAATTGGTCTTTTCTTCAAAACTCCTGCAGTTTTGAGATATTCAGCCCAAATTTGAAATAAAAGCTATTTTTCACGGCCTCGATCATTACAAGTCCTAAATTTCAACTAGAATCTACAGGGTGATTTCTTTTCCGAAACCATGTCTTTTTTGCCCTCTCCAACTCTCTTGCAATACGCCACTGATCAGCGGTCAATCAATTTTCGTCATCTTCGTTCAATTTAAAAGCTTTTTTGATACGAGTAATTTTTTTGTATCTCCAACCGTTTTCGAGTGAAAAATTATTGAATTTGAATTTGTTTGAATTGTATGTTATTCGCTAAATAAAAATAAATTATTATAGAAATACTCGATAGGTATGCCCAAAATTTGCTTTTCTTTTGATAGCTCGTCTTCTGAGACTCAACTTATACTTATTCAATATCAAACTAAAAAAAGAATAATTAAAAACTAAATAAATTGCTGGAAGTGTCCTCCACCTGCAAGAATACAGGCCTCTGCCCTTCTTCGCATATTATCACGCACCCTTTGAAATATTTCTGGGGGATTTCTCATCGTGTCACATGAGGTTATTATTCCATTTCTCAATTCTTCCTCACTGTTCACTTGAGTGATATAAACTAAACTTTTGAGATATCTCCATATGAGAAAGTCTAAACTATTTAAGCCTGGGGACCTAGGTGGCCATGGTTCTAGCCCACCTTGAACTATCTATCGGTTGTTGAATGTATTATGCAATAATTCCCTAGCTTCTCCACTGAAATGTGCTGATGCCCCGTCATGCATGATCCACATTCCACGTTATGTTTCTCACCAAAAGTGGCACATCCTCGAGCAATAAAGGTAACTCCTCCTCAAGAAATTGCCGATAAGCAGGACCGTTTAGTCTGTTAGGCAAATAAATGGCCCAGTCAAATAATTTCCAATTATTCCGACACAGACATTTAATGGGAATTGTGCTTGATGAAGAGATTCTTCAATCAAAAGGGGGTTTTCGTCAGCCCAATAATGATTATTGTGAAAACTTGTGATAGCAACTCTCGAAAAGTTAGCTTTGTCTGTGAACATCAATTTACTATCAAAATGAGCATTTTCACAAATTTCATCTAAGAACCATCGGCAGAAATTCTCTCGAAGGAAAATTTCGAGGAAGTAGAGCTTGGAAGCGTTGAATATGAAACGGGTACAATAAAATGGCGTGGATAATCCTCCAAACTAGAACATGTGAAATATTCAACTGATTTTCAATTTTTCTTGTACTCACATGGGGATTAAAATCAATACAATTCAAAACTGCTTCCATAATATCTGGAGTTCTTATGGTTTGAGTTGCACCTTTTAAATGATTATTTGCAGTAAAAGTACCAGTTTCCCTCAACCTTTTCTGGATATTTGAAAATGTTCGCCTGTCTGGTGTTACTTGATTTGGTAAGCGCACCTTATATAATCGCCTAGTTTCCGTTGTGTTTCCGTCAGACACAGCGTACATGTAATAGATATCAGCCAATTCGGCGTTAGTAAAATTAACCTAGATTTCTTACAGCAATAACTTCAAAAGTCCTAAGACTAATCATCAATTTGATACACAATTCGAGCAGACACTGGTTCAACCTTAGCAACTGTCAAAATAAATAATAAATGAAAAAATCAAAGCCTGCTGGCCATTCTTTCAATTAGAAGTATTTTCAATTCAGCGAATGCATACAATCGTTTAATAATCTTTTGCTCGAGAACGGTCGGATATACGAAGAAATTACGAATGTTAAAAAGTTTCTAAATTAAACGAAAATGACGAAAATTGAATGTACGCTGAACAGTGGCGTACTTCAAAAAAGTTTGAAAGGGCAAACGAAGACATGGCTCTGGAAAAGAAAACACCTTGTATATTCTAGTTGAAATTTAGGACAAATAATAATGGAGGCTGTAAAAAATAGCTAGTATTCCTAATTTGGGCTGAATATCTCAAAAACTCCAGAAGTTTTGAAGAAAAAAATAATTTTTTTCAGGAAAGTTCTGTAACTTCGTAACGAAGCGGATCTATGTTCATATGAACTTTTTATCTTGAAATTGCACGTAGATTTACCTGCTTTAGTTGTGGCATACTATTATGGAACACCTAGTATATATATATATATATATATATATATATATATATATATATACATACATATATAAACGAATAACACGAAAAGTGTATGAAACGAAGAAGATAGCGAAAATATTCTAACTGCTGGATGGATGCACTTATCACAACCAGCTGACGCTCCAGGACATGTTTGGCTATTGAACAAGACGAATATTATATCTCAGTATCTTACAACACGTGTAATTTATCGCTACATCGATGTGTAAACATATTGAAGACTTCTTTTCAGGGAGCAATATTCAACCTTCTGTGCAGGTTTTCCGACCCGCTCTTCGTAATCGGCGTCAACTAGTACCTCATAATATTATGAATTGGTATGCAACACAGATCACGCCAAACTCGACCGAAACTGCAGTTTTTTGATCCTATTCATGACATCAGGCTAGATTCTACCGCTACTCTGTGGCTATAGATGCTGCTGATTATAAATAGTGGATCGCGAAACCACCTCCCACCTCCCAGGAGCATTCCACAAAAGGTTGAATATTGCTCCCTGAATAAAAATCCACAATGTGTTTACGCGAATAGCGATGAATTTTACGTGTTATGGGATACTGATATATCATGCACATCTACTCAATATTCTGGCTCAAGACATTGAATAACCTTGCAGGAATATTTGAGAAAAAATCAAATATATATGCGTGTTATTATGTTGCATCATTTCGAAAATTTGCAACTTAGAGGCCAACGTAAATTAGGGCTCATTTGTTGAAAAGAAAAAACTGTTTCAGTGATTTTCAAGAAACAATAAAAAAATTAGCAGTTGATTGTTAGCTTCATGGCGGTCTTATTCTGTGATTTTATTACTCATGGTAGATAATCATAACGTAAGGATAAGAATATTGGGAATATGAATTCATATTCCAGTTCAATTGACGTAATATAGTTATGATACATAGAAAAATAAAGTTTAGCGAAGCGGCATGATGCAATAGTATAAAAGGTGGAATGAATAAAATTATGTTAATAACGATCTTAGAGTGTTATTTGAGTATATGAATAGGTTTGATTGAATGATTCCCATGACTGACTCTAAGATTATATTTGGAAGAAATGAAGATATATTAAATTATTCGATTCAGATATGTCAAGTTGTTTTTCGAATGAAAATCTAAAATATGTGAAAAATTTGAACAAATAACCTTCGTGCAAATTCAATTACTCAATAGTTCTGAAATATCCATTTTCATGATATTGTTTCACGATCAGGCAAATAATTGGTCATCAATTTTAAATTCTAATACAAATGGATAGACGTAATGAACTCAAAACCAGGATGAATTTGTTTATAATTAGTGTGTCCCAGAAATAGTGTTGAAAGATGGGTTCCCGGTAGATAAGTGATTTTGATTTGAGGAAAATTGTACTGATTATTAATCATTTGAATTGTAGAGGCTTTTACTTGATAGAATTACATATCAAATAAGAAATAAATCAAACAATTTAGAAAATTCTACTAGGATAATATATTAGCACAACGCGTTTTGACACTCTGTGTCTTTCTCAAGTGCAAGGTTACATACTACTGAATTTCTATACTACTAACACACTTCAAATAGCAATAAAATTCAGCTTACGGAAATTCATTCAAGTAATACACACCGTCATTATCAGTCATGACTTTAGCAATCTTCTTCAAATAAGCTTATCTCAAAGTTTCTTTCAATTTCAATCTAAATTCTTTAAACAAAATTCATGTCTTCCAATGGATTCACCTCTTAGCCCTCTACTAGCTAACATTTTCATGAATAATTTAGAGAAAAAAATCAACATTAAACACAGATTTCGCTATAAAACACATTACTTTCTGGTACAGATTTGTAGATGACATTTTAGTTGATTTCCCGGTTCAAACAGACAAATTCAGCAATTTTAAAATTTCTTGAATGAAATACATTGCCGCAACAGCTTCACTTCTAAATTAGAAAATAATTACTCAATTAATTTCCTCGACTTAACCATTACATATTCAAACAACCAACTCACTTATAAGGTTTACAGAAAGGAAACATTCACAGACGCATCGATTCCAATGGAATCGTTCAGTCATTTAAGCCACAAACTAGCTGCATATAACTCCATGATTCATAGAGCTTACTCTGTTTCCCTTTCGACAGAAAATTTTCAAACTGAACTTAATATCATCAGAAAAATTGCCTCAAATAACAACATACTACCTCTCAATTACTATATAGCATCGTAGAAACCCCGGAAAAAAGATACACTCTCTATGATACACCGGCAAACTCTCTAATAAAATCAGTAACTACTTTTCCAAATTGAACATAACTACTTCATTCTCAAGCGGCCCCAACTTAAGCAGATTATTATTTAATGCTAAACAAAAGAACGATAAATTCAAGCAATCAGGAATTCATCAAATCAAATGCAATGAATGTCAGATAGCCTATGTCGGACAAACCAGTAGAAGTTTTGAAGCTAGATTCTAGGAACATATTTCTTCAGATAAAAATTCGCCAATAGTTGAACACATAAAATGAACTAACCACTCGATATCATTGAAAAATCTTAGAATACTTCAAAAATGTAACAAAGGGAGAGAGATGAAGTTTTTGGAAAGTCTGGAGATTAACAAACTATGTATAAACCCACAATTTATTACCCTCAACAGCCAACTAGAGCATAATGGATCCCCACTACACAATATTTAGGATAAATTTCATTATGTACTTGTACTTGCCTACTCATGTATTATATTGTTATTCACTTGAAAATGACCGTAATGTCGAAACCGGTCGTGATTATTGAATAAATTGTGGAAAAGTGACAAAATTGTCTCATTTCGTTTTACTTTAAAAATGAATTTAATTAAAATAAATAAATCATCAATACTATCAATTATCAAGTATTTCTGGGAATAAGTTGAGTTGACCGATTTATATCCAGTTGGTCATTAGGTATATTCTTGGAATGTTTATGTCTGTTAATTTCTAGGTCTTCAAGGTTATTCAATTTCTGGTCTCTACTCTCTGTATGTAAAACTTGGAAATCCAGATTAAATGAGTGGTTGCTATCTAAAAGGTGATTTGAATAATTGGAATGTGCTTTTTATTATTAAAAATACGTTTATGTTTCTATATTCTAGTTCCGAAATTTCTACCAGTATGGCTAATATAAAACTTATCGCAGTCTGGAAAATTTAAACGATATACTTCGGATTTATTTTCTTTTTAGTTTTTGTTTTGTAATTTTTAATATGTCCACCAAAGTTGTTTCTTGTTCTGAAAACTATATTTAAGTTGAAATTTCTAAGGACGGTTTTTAATATTTCGCTACTTTTACCAAAATATGTTAGACATTTATAAGATTCATTCTGTTTTTCTGACCGTGGGTATACTTGTTCAATGTCTAATCTGAGTTGTTTCTTTTTCAAAATGTAATTAATTATATTTGAGTTATATCCATTGTTAAAAGCAATTTGTTTGATTAAATTCAATTCCTTCACGAAATTTTTTGTTGATAGAGGTACGATGAAGAGTCTATGTATATAACTATTGAAAGATGCAACTTGATGTTGATAGGGATGTGCGGATGAGTTATATATTATTATGTCGGTGTATGAAGGATTGTGATAAATTGAAAAATTGTGTTTATTATTAGATCGAGTTATAGTTGAATCTTAAAAACTTATTGAGACATTCTTCTCGATTTCTGTTATAAATGTTATTTTTGGTTGCAAATTATTAAGGAATTGTTCAAACATACTTAATTGTCTGTTCGTACCTGTAAAGCAGGCAATTATATCAACGTAGCGGAACCAATATAGACAGACAGAGTTTACTAAGTGGTTTACTATGAATTTCTTTTTCTAAATTGTCCATGAAAATCTCAGATAGGATTGGACTCAAAGGGTTGTCCATTATTAAACCTTCATCTGAATTATAGATTATGTTTTCGAAACGAATGTAGTATCGAGGCAAACATGTATTCAGGAGTCGCATGATATCCGCTTCTATGAATGGATTATTCTATTGTAGTCTAACATTTGGTTTAATATGTTAGGTTAGATTTGGTTCAGATGGTGGAATGCATGGATAAAGGTTTTTGAAGTCGAAGGAAAAGAATTTACATTCGAGTGAAAGTGAAATTTTCTGAATAAGGTCGAAAGAGTTGCGTATGGCGTATTTTGCTTGAAAATTTCAAAAATTGTTTAAAATATCTACAAGGAATTTAAAAAGTGAATAAGATGGTGCTGTGGTAAACGAGACCACGGGTCTTACAGGGTTTCCCTCCTTATGTATTTTTATCAAAGATTAAAGTTGAGTTGGTGAGGATTGGCCGAAACGAGTTAATATTTTTGCTGATACGATATTAACGATTTTGACTCCTCAATTGACGTTTTATTTATTGATTGATTGTGTTAGTCTGATCCTCGGATAAAATTTCGGAATTTGATAAATTTATGAAAGATAGAGTTTTTGATAAGTAAAATTTTTTGATTGCTATGACTGTATTGACAGCTTTGGTGTAAATAAATTTCTCAAAAATTGATTTGGTTTTAATTGTTTTTATAATATTGCGATCTGGAATGAATAATCTTTTAGAATTTATATATCTTTGCTCGATCAAATTGGCTGACTGATGTTTACTATTGATGATTTACAACTGAAAGTACAGAAGAAGGAAATTTGTAACATTTATGTCAAGGTAATCCATTCAGAGCTATCATTTAGATTTCACTCAATAGAGTTCGATATTCTAGATTAAAAAATGAGGTAGAAATTTAAAATACGGAGCAACAAACATCATCCTTTAATTAAAAAAAAAACAGACACTCTAATTCGTCCCAGGCGTCATGTGGTGTAACAGATTCGCCTATTCCAAGGGAGCGCGCATAAATAAGAAACCTAAAATACCATCTCCTAAACCAAAAGTCACATATTTTTCTAGTCATAAATTCGAGAAGAGACTCATGCATTTTGCAGATTGTTTTTTCACTGATGACGAAACCTTACTTATAGAAAAAGGTTTTGAACATAATATTTCACCGAAACATCATATTTCGAGTTTTTAAACCAGCGGTAGAATACAGATAATATTATCAATAATAAACATCAGTCAGCCAATTTGATCGAGAAATATATAATAATTCTAGAAGACTATTAATTCAAGATCACAATATTAGAAAAACAATCAAAACAAAATCAATTTCTGAGGAATTCATTTTCACCGAAGCTGATAAAGGCAAAACAGTTATAGCAATCAAAAAAGAATAATACGTACAAAAACTATATCTTCCAAAAATTCATCAAATTTCAAAATTTCACCTGATGATCCGACTAACAGATTCAATTAACAAATAAAAACGACAATTGAGGAGTAAAAATCGTTAATATCGTATCAGCAAAGATATCAACTCGTTTCGGCCAATCCTTATCCCCCTCAACTTTACTCTTTGATAAAAATACATAAGGAGAAAAATCCTGTAAGACCCGTTGCCTCTTTCACTACAGTACCATCTTATTCACTTTCTACATTCCTTGTAAACATTTTAAACAATTTTTGCAATTTTCCAGCAAAATACGTCATCCGCAACTTTTTCGATTTTATTCAGAAAATTCTAAACAAACACCTTCCACTAGATTGTAAATTTCTTTCTTTCGACGTCAAAAACCTTTATCCTTGCATTCCACCATCTGAACCATATAACCTTGTGAACCAGATGTTAGCCTACAATTGAACAAATCATTTAATAAATGCGGATATCATGCGACTCCTGAATAAATGTTTCTCTCAAAACTACTTTCCTTTCGAAATCAAATTTTATAATTCAGATGAAGGGTTAATAATGGGCAACCCTTTGAGTCCCATCCTATCTGAAATTTTCGTGGACAATTTTGAAAAAGAAATTCATTGTAAACCACTCAGTAAACTTTTTCTATATTGGATCCGCTACGTTGATGATATTATTGTCTGTTTTGCAGGTACGAACAGACAATTAAGAATGTTTGAACAATTCCTTAATAATTTGCATCCAAAAATAACATTAACAACAGAAATCAAGAAGAATGGCTCAATAAGTTTTTAGATTTAACTATTACTCGATCTAATAATAAACACAATTTTTCAATTTAATATTGCAATAAAGTTGCATCTTTCAATAGTTTTATACATAGACTCCTCAACGTACCTCTATCAGCAGAAAATTGCGTGAAGGAATTGAATTTAATCAAAGAAATTGCTTTTAACAATGGATATAGCACATATATAATTAATTACATTTTAAAAGGAACAACTCAGACTAGCCATTGAACAAGTATATCCACGGTCAGAAAAACAAAATGAATCTTATAAATGTTAAACATATTTCAGTAGAAGCGAAACCTTACACACATTCCTTGGAAAATTCATCTTAAATATAGCTTTCAGAACAAGAAACAACTTATGTGGACATATTAAAAATTACAAAACAAAAACTAAAACGTGAATAAATCGGGAGTATATCGTTCAAATTGTCCAGAATGCGATAAGTTTTATATTGGCCGTACCGGTAGAGATTTCGGTACTATAATATCGGAAAATAAACGTAGTTTAATTTATAAAAAAGCAGATTCCAATCATTCAAATCATCTTTCAGATTGCAACCACTCATTTAATCCGGATTTCCAAGTTTTACATACGGAGTAGAGGCCAGAAATTGAATTTCCTTGAAGCCCTCGAAATTAACAGCTATAAAAATTTCAAGAATGGATTTTCCTAAGCCGGTTTTTTATTGCTATTTGTAGTGTATTTATAGTATAGAATATCAGTAGTACGGAACCTTGTACTTGACAAAGACACAGAGTGTCGAAACGCGTTGTGCTAATAAATTATCCTAGTTGAATTCTAAATCGTTTCATTTATTTTTTATTGGTTATTCATCAGTTTGGTACCTTATAATTGAAACGGAAGCTTCTAATTATTTAATTTTAGAAAGAACTGAAGTTTGGCTACTTACTTGAATAACACTCTTCTATATATTGAACTAATTACCCGGCATAAAATTAATGATAATAAAGAATAATTGGATGTTGTCTAAATGATACTCAAAAATGTAATTAGATAAAAAGTGCAAGTAAATGGAAATCTAAACAAAACATTGAGCTATAATTTATCTATTCAATTATGAGTCAATAGCAAAATTAAAATATCCTGCTAATGTTTCAAACGACGAATTTACATAACCTGAAATCGTTGAAGCATAAAATTTTCAGGAATTTTAGGTAAAGAAATATAATATACCTTCTAATTTGATATGAATCTGTGCTTTGTGGAAATCTTTAAACATGGTGAGATATACTCGGACGAAATCAAATATATAAAATTTTATGTACCCATCACACACATATAGAAATGTCGGGAAAATTACATGTCAAAGGAAATGAGTGGTTTTGACTTATCAGTTAGGCACCTTATAATTGGAACAAAAGTTTCTGTTGATTGATATTTATTTTTTGGATATTACTCAAGTTTGTCTACGTACTTGAATACCACTAGTATATATTGAAATGATTACCCGGTATGAAAATCTATTATTATAATGAAAAATTGGATGATGTCCGAAGGCCATTTAGAAATGAAATGATAAAAGAATAAAACAAGTATTGTGTTTTTAGGAATTATATTAAATAAAATTCCTAAAAACATATTACTTGTTTTTATTATTGATAATTGAATTTCATCGAGCAAAAGCCTCCCAAACTCAAATGATAAAAAGAGCAAATTAATGGCAATCAAAACAAAACGTTGGGCTTTAATTTATCTATTTAATTATGAGTCAATTGTAAGACTAAAATTACCAGCTGATGTTTCAACCAAATCAGCATAAGCTATATATATTTCCAGAATATTAGGAAACGAAATATAATATACCTTCTAATTCAATCTAAATCTGTACTTTGAGGAATTCTTCATCCATTGTAAGATAAACTCGGACAAAATCTAATACATAAAACCTTGTGTGTCCATCACTCACATATGAAAATGTCGGAAAAGTCGAATGGTGAATCAGGCAAATTACATGTCAAAGTAAATTTTATTCTTCGAAGTTTCATAAAGACAGGCCACATACTAAAATACACTTGTTGTATACACAAATTGTATAGAGTGGATTTAAAAGTTTCGATACATTTAATCCATCACGTTCGAAAATATTATGATCGAGCTGTGGGTCAGTATAGACAACAGAGGCTGATTGATTGGAAGTTTAGATCCTGAATAGACTAAAAGAAAATTTTTAATATGCTTTCCCCATCGAATATTCCATCCTTCTTGTTATTCAAGTTCTGTATCTCGTGATAGTTATTATATCAGAGATTTGGAATAAGTTCTTTCGTTTGTCGCCCGATATCATTGACGCCTCAAGAGTTATCGAGACAAAAACTGTATATTTCAGTAAGGAGCTATCTGCTACAACTTTATGGAGACCTTTTATACTGAGAGATTTAACATTGTTATCTTTTGCATTTTGTATTTGGACGTGGTAGATTTGGTCAACAAAATCAAAAACTAGAACTCTTCACAACATTCTCAGCAGTTAATAATCAAACTTTCGGCGCAGAGAAGGACTCATTTTCATTTTCATTACTACTCGAGAAGAATCTGCTCTTTAAGACGGATTTCGTATACATATCGCAAATTCAATCTGGAGGAAACATTTAATTTATATTTCACAATTCTTAAAACCTGTATAATTAATCGAGTTGAATGAAAAGTTTCAGATTATGTTATTTTTAGCTATGTCCTCATGAATTTATGTTATAAACGAATATGTCTTATATCATAAGTGAAGAATTCGGTGAAAATTAAAATTCTTCTATTGAATCGCTTGGGGCTTTAATATAAAACTCATATTCAGTACAGGTGCTGAAGATGAAACATATTATAGTTTCAGCTTTCATATTATATTTTCGAACTGTGGACATCTTTAGTTGATGAAAAGTAAGGAGTGGTTTGAATTGAAGAAACGTCAGTAATTATATAAAGTCTGAAACAAAGTTGAAATTGAAGAGCTAAGCCAACTAATTTGAACACTCAACTCTACTATGTTCGCATAAATTTATCCTATGGAAGTTTATCTGTTATATGGAAACCAAAAGTAAAGAATTTGGTTTAACGTTATGTTATTTTGAGTTATGCTCTTATAAATTTATGTTATGAACGCTTATCTGTAATATGGAAACCATAAGTGAGGAATTTGGTGTAAAAGTAGAAACTGAAGAGCTGACAGCTTATAGCGCAAACTTTGAATTTCATAGTTCACAGAATACATTTGTTTCTTGTTATGAATTTTGAAAGTCGAGAAAACGATTTCAGTTTTTCATCGACATTTCGATCTTTTCGCAAAAATTTCAACTTCATAATAAATGTGCTGTAGATAAATGGTATAAAAATCTGTCTGTCTTCCTGATACTCTATGCCTCTCAAAAATATTACAAATTCTGACGTCCATTTGGTAGTGGTCATTTATAGGTTCTTACTACTACAAAAACGAAACTTGGATTACAGAGTAACAGAATCTTAGACCACCCATTTGAGTGAAATTAATTTAATTGCATAATATGGTAATTCAGCAATATATTCACTATCAAGTACAAAGTTAATTATATTTGAAATCTGATGTTATCGCATTAGTACGCATACATGTTTATATGGCACATCCTTTCTTTCAAACTTATTGTTTTGGTATAAAGCTATTATCAAGTCACGTGACATCTACTGATTTAATTAGCTTCTTGTTGTTATCCGTACAATATGTCTCTATATTACGACTAACAAAAAATTAGAAGGAAGGCGTGTATGAACACAAGCGAATCAACATCCTGAAATTGGAAAGCTTCAGTCTAAAAGGCGTGAGATCGATCAGCAGGCTATAAAATTTAATATTGGAATGAGATATTAATGGCAAAAGACCTAAAAGTGGACATTTATGTCTTACAAGTGCTTAACACGATATTAATATCTACCTAACAGTTAGGAAAAATTCTTTGTATATACTTCCCAACTGAGAAACGCCAACTACAGTGCAGATGTACAATGTGTCCCAGATTGTGCAATTATAATGTTGATAAAAAACCTTACAGGAAACATTGAAAAATGGTTAGGAGGGATAGATTTATAATATTTCTGATGAACGTAGAGTGGAGAAAACCAATCAATGATATCTTGCACTGTTTTTGATAGATAGGAAATATGTTATATTCAAAGAATTAGGAAAAAATGCCTTTATTCTTATATATCTTATTATTTTTGAAACAGCAAAGGCTACTTCTCTCAATAAGAAAATCGAAGATAAAACACAAAATATAGAAACAAACAGGACAAGTTCAAAGGCGATATTTGCAAAGTGATAAAAAATTGGCTTCGACCGATCTCTCTTACATGCACAATGTTCATACTAATGGAGAAAATGATAAACAGAAGGCTTCTATGGTTTTTTGAAAAGCACAAAATCATTCATGCAGCTCAGTCAGGATTTAGGAAACGCAGAAGGACTTCCGATAATTTAGTTATCCTTCATTCTATATCCAACGCTTTCCAAAACAAACAGGATGTAATCGCAGCTCTGTTCAACATTGAAAGTGCCTTCGACACTATACCCAAAGCTGTCATCCCCAGTTAACTCAAAAAACTAAACATGACTGGTTGCATTGTCAGTTTTATAGAACAACTACTCACAAAGCGAACTTTCAAGGTGACTGCTAACGGGAAAACCTCTAAGTCTTTCAGACGAGAAAAAGGATCCGTTCTCAGCTCCACACTCTTCATACCAGCCGAGAGCCTGTGCTGCGAAGCCAATGATCCTCCTTTGAACTCAGATTTCAGTTCCTTCTCCTTTGCTACTTCGCCAAAATCTCGAAAAATTCTGATAATCCTGTACATCATCTCATAAACTCCGAAGACCAGATTGTAGACCATCTTTCAAAGCCCCAATTAATTCCACAAATTCTGCATCCTCTTCTCCAGGACACTGATATATCAAAAATAACGCCACAAAACAAATTTTCTTGTCCCACCATGGAAAAAACGCCTTCCAAAAATAAACACCTCACTTTCAAAATTTTACAAACACAAAAAACATCAAGCACACTCCTCAAAAAGTACTTTTTGAATTGATCAGTGAACATCAATACAGCAAAGTTCTTTACACAGATGCGTCAAAATGCAAATCGAGTGTTGGATGCTCTGTTACAACAGCACAGAACACTATCAACACATCGTCTACTTGCCTACGTTAGCATTCATACAGGAGAGTTTTTCGCCTTAATGAAAGCTGTACATGATATATCACCAGAGATGAAAGAAGTAGCAATATGTAGAGACTCGTTGGCATCCATCCAATCCATCAGCAATATGTACAGCGATCATCCACTTGTCCAAGCTATCCACAACTACCATATTCAACTTTCATCACAAGGAGTTTCTCTAACCCTGATTTGGATTCCTTCACATGTGGGAATCCCGGGAAACGAGATGGCCGACCGCACCGCCAGAGAAGTTTCAGCATCAAGTAGTAAAATAGAAAACCTACAACTACACAGAGACGTCAAAACACTATTCCGCCAGAAAGTTCACAAATCTTGGCAATTTGCATGGAACAACTCACATAGTAAACTACATGAAGTATCCACAACTATCAAAGAATTCGAAACATCCAATTTGACAAGAAGGGAAACAATAACTATACACACACTCCCTTACCAATAAACATCTGATGGCATCCGAAAACGCTCCATTCTGTACAAACTGTAGAACAGCCCTCGATGTAAACCACACACTTGTCGACTGCCCGTAGTATGCCGAAAGAAGAAGACTATGACATCACAGGAAACTTACAACATACACTAAGTTCTACCTGCCAATTCAGAAAAATAATCAAGTTTCTCCAAGACACAGATCTATACAACCAAATGTGAAATAAGTGTTTCTTTAAAATTTAGTATAAGTGCGAAATTATGAATGATTATGATACTATATGAAGAACTGTAACTGTGTCAATTGCCGTGTTGTCGAGACACGTTAAACTAAATAAAAAAAAATTGGCTGCGTAGATTCTGCATATTCTTTTCACAGAGTTATCATTACTCAATTGTTGAATTGCTGAAATTTGTCCAGCATCGAAATTTGACGGCTTAGATCAGCACATGTCGCAGACCATAAGACGGGGCTCTTGTGCATATATTATCATTACCAAATATGTTATTCAATTTATAGACAGGAGTATCTTTATTAGACAAGAACGAAGCGTACGTCTATTATTTCCTGTTTAAAAAAGGTTATTATTTTGATTCGATTAACCATCTGTCGAAGAGGTCATTCCTTACAATCTCAAAAATTACAACTTGCGAAATTATCGCTATATGTGTAGTCACATTGAAGAAGTTTTATTCAAGGAATAATATTCAACCTTCCGTAGAATGTTAAATATTCCTTTCTTAAGGAGCTGGTTTTCCGATCCGATTTCTGTTTATCTGCCCTTCATTTTCATAGTTTCCCGATGGCGATAGTGAGTGGCCTCTGTCTCAGTTCGTTGGAGAGCTCAATAACATTTACATGTTTTATTATACTCCAACGAATTGAGATGAGAATGGGCAGTCTGGATTGATGTTGAGAATGGGTATGAGATACTCACGAGGTGCGGAAGTAAAAATAGGCAAAAAATAATACCACATTCTGAAATCACTTTTTTGAGAGAAATGCACGGACGTTTTCGAAAATTTTTTCGCCGATTGGTTTCTGAATTATGAAACAAAACTGTGTTTTTCCAAATACGAATTATAAGCAAGTTTGGAATCAATATAGGGAATTTTTTTCCAAAAAAACATAATATGCTATATCAATTCCTTCAACTAATAACTATCTCAAAATTCAAATCGAAAACTCATATCTATCCTTTCAGAACATAGTTGATATTTGTAATTCTATGGTAGAAGATATACGTTTATAAGCGTCAAAGATCCCGTTAGTTCTTCATTTCTTCGAACATAAAGTTTGTTGTTGAGAAATTTAATTTTGCATGCGTTTCCTACATTAATGTTACTCACATTCTCGAAACAGACCCTAACATTGTGTTTTAGCTCATCTATGGTATCCCTTTTTTCTTTATATAATAAATCCTCAACATGTTCCTAGAGGAAGAAATTTAGAGGAGTCAGATTTGGGAAACGGGCTGACCATTCCATAGGTCCCCCATTTCCTATCCAGTGTTCATCGAAATTGCAGTCTGGCCGTTGGGATACGGTTCGTTGCTGGCTTGGCGGTGCATCTTCATGGTGAAACTATATATTTCCTCTTTTCTCTAATGGCAATTCTTCTAAATATCCTTCCACTGTATTTTCATTTATAATACGATGGTAAATTTTGCTTTTAGGTTGTCGTCAATAATAGTGTATGCCAATACACGATTATCTTACAAAGCGTCGTTGGTTAACACCAGGCTGGAGGGATTGTGATTTTCACATCTGTAATGATTCTCGTTAAAAATTCTGAAAGGCCTTGACTTCTAAATGTCAGTTTCAATTGCCATTTGTCGGCGATCGGCAACAAAATTTTTCAAATACGTCCCTGTAGAATATGAAACTATATTTTGCCTAACCTCAAAAGGATTCGAGATATCGTCACATATCCATATCCCGAAAAATCCTGAAAGCAAAAGGAATAACTCGAAAACTAAGAAAGTTAGCTAAAATCCGTTTTCACCAATGAGTTTACAACGAGTACTTGTGTGAACCAGCGACATTTTTCTTCTTGTGTGTGAACCCATCCCGGTAGCAGATTTGATTAGTCTCCAAAGTATTCGCGACAACTATCTGTGATGCGACTGTTTCGATAAAACCTATTGGTCCTCTCTCGCCGAGAAAACAAATTTACGACAGATTCAACAATTTACGATTTCACTGGTTAAGTAGCAGCTGATTCAATAAGGGGGAAAATACAAAAGAAAAGCTCTTGGTTTGAAATTACACATAATCCTAAGAATAAAAAACAATGATTTTCACTGGGATATTTGACACTGGACTAATTCTGAAGTCTGAAGGCTACGATCAGGAGATCTCGCAGACATTAAAACGGACCTCTCGCACATATAAACAGCTCAAAAAAGTCTAGGAAACACTTACCAATATCTTTAAAATATGAATTTGATGATTCGAATTTATAGAAATTTTTCGGTTTTTGTTAGGATGTATTGTACATAATGTATTCTCAAGAAAACAAAATAATATTTGACTTCACCAAAGCACCTATTATAAAAAAAATTTGAAATTTGAAAATGACGAAATTTGGTAAAACACAAAAAAAATCCTGAACTAATATTTTCGAAACGATATGGAAGCACTTATATTTTTCAGTACCCAGAAGGTCCACCTCTGTTATTAATGCCACTTTGGCATCGTCGCGGCATCCTCAATATTAAATTGTCTATTACATTTTGGCCATTCCAAGCCCCCTGAACTGCTAATCGAAGCTCCTGTTCATGATGGAAGACGTTTTCACGCAGAAGATTTCTTTTTAGGGTGTCCCACACATGCTCGATGGGATTCAGATCTGGGGAGCAGGATGGCCACCGTAGAAGATCGATATCATTCTTTTCAAGAACGTTCAAGACAACTCTTGCGCGATGAGGACGGACATTATCTTGTTGAAAGAGTGGATTTTGACCCATTGTTTGGAGATACGGTACCACTACAGGTAAAACTATCTCATTTGCGTAAGAATTTCCCGTGAGGTTGTTCTGTATGAAAACGAGGTCAGTTCTTCCACCAAGGCGTATACCTCCCCAAAACATCACTGATCCGCCTCCCTGTCTAAAAACTTCTCGAGCATGCTGGACACGGTTTTGCTTTCCAGGTTCCCTCCATATTCGAATTCTTCCCGAATCGGGATAATAACTAAATCTAGATTCATCACTGATGAGAACTGTGGCCCACCTCTCTTGATCCCAGTTTACGTGTTCTTGGCACCAAGCTAAACGAGCAGTGCGATTTCCATGGGTCAGTTGTGGAACTCTTAAAGGACGTCTGGAGTGAAGTTGACCTTCTTTCAGTCGATTTCTCACAGTTTGGTAGGAAATTTGTACATTATGAACTCGTGATAGCTCTTGAGCTAATTGAGATGTTGTGGTAGTACGATGTCTTCTGGCTTGTTAAACCAAAATTCGGTCTTGGGCGACTGAATTGACCTGTATGGCGTTCTTCTACGCTACCTGTTTCATTGAAACGCGACCATAAACGGTTTATGACACTTGGGCTACTTCCCAGAACCCTGGATACTTCCCGTTGTGAGCTCCCAGCTAGGAGCATGCCAACTGATTTCAAACACTGAATACATAAAATGATTATAAAGCAGCGTGGCATCTGCTGCATTTTTAGTTTTTTATAAAAAAAACTGAAATCTGTTGAGGCACTCTACATAATTTTGTGAGAAATTGATCCAACTTATAGATATCGGTACTACCATTCATTCAAAATACAGCTGTTTCAAAAGTTGACATGAACAATGTTGCCTTTGAAAAGAAAATCGACCGATGTCGGCATTTTCCACTGAGACTGCCTTCTTCTGGGTTAATTTTTCGTTGGAACACCCAGTTTGTATGATATTCTAGATAAATGTATAATTTTTTTAATGAGAAAGGGGGTGAGTGAGTTGTTAAGATAGGTTGATCAACAAGAGCATTACAGTTCTTATTTGACTAGTTTAATAATTCATAATATAAATCCACAGCTATTATTTTGTTCCAAAATTCGCTAAGATAAATTTCAGATAAAGCAATTTCATCTTGCAAAAAGAATTCATCAGATGTTGATGAATTTTACAAGGAGAAATACATATAGATAGAGATGAATGGGGCACGGAAGGAATAAGTGTAAGATTTCTATTTTTAAGTTCTCGTTAATAAGTGAAGAATGTACAGAGAGTATTGAAATGATATTATTTACTTCTATTCTACTTACCCTGGGTTGAATATCGTGGAATGCGAGAGCCAACGCTTTCTTTCTACTTATTATAAATATAAACATATGGTAGATATATTATGGTTAATTCGTATGGGTATTGTTCAGATAACATTTTGTTTCAGACTATAGATTCCAGGAGCAACTATTCCGTGTACAATAAATTGACACATTGATAAGAATGTTTGGAGAAGAGGAGCAATAATTATGTTACGTACTTAATTGAGACAGGTAGGTTAGATGCCGGAAGATATTTCTATCACATGGGTGTATCCATAGTTTCTCTATCCGTGTAACTATAGTGTTTAGTACAGAATTGAAATGTGCATGATGTTATGATTATGGTTGTGGTTATGGTTATTATTTCGCTTTTATATATTTGTGTTTGTTGGTTTGCGGTATATTGTGCTATTTATTATATTGCTTCCTTATCAGTAGCTTTTCGTATTATAGTTTCATTGTGAACTTTACGTTGTCGTGAAAGGAGTTCATTGAAAAGTATATATATATATATATATATATATATATATATATATATATATATATATATATATATATATATATATATATATATATATATATATATATATATATATATATATATATATATATATATATATATATATATATATATATATATATATATATATATATATATATATATATATATATATATATATATATATATATATATATATATATATATATATATATATATATATATATATATATATATATATATATATATATATATATATATATATATATATATATATATATATATATATATATATATATATATATATATATATATATATATATATATATATATATATATATATATATATATATATATATATATATATATATATATATATATATATATATATATATATATATATATATATATATATAACACCCGGTATATAAAAATTTTTACCATAAGTACTTACCCTATATTATAACAAATTCAATGCTCTTTCGGAAGGTATGGTCAGATTGCTCAAATATCGATTTTAGAAAGAAACGAAGCCCTCAACATTTATGAAACTAAATCCTCGCTGCCAGGTGTTGTCAAGTCAAACATTAATATTAAAATCTTACCACCAGCACCCGTGAATCCGTGAATTCCCACAACTATCCAAAGCGAACGACAATAAACTATAATTAAACAACTATAACTCCAGGTCCTAACGAATCAACCAATAAACAACATACCAATCTACGTTGAATGGTATAAGGTTAAAAAAGCAACAGCATTTTCTTACCGTCGGCAACGTCGCAGTGATTCGAGATATATCTTCATTCGACAATTTAAACTAACCTATAAAGGTCCATCTACGAAGGATTTTTATTTGCATTCCGTAGACATTCTGTTGGTCGCTCCATGACTGAATGGAAGGTATAATTTGATATAAATTTGAATGGCTTTAAGGTCCTCAAAAAAATTACACAAGTATAAATTTCTCGTTGAGTTGAACATATAATCCTATGTACGTCTGATATCAGATGAAATATATAGAATTCCTCATTTTATTTTATAATGGGAACGAAATAATCTTATGGTTTATGTTAAGAATGTTGAGAGCAAACTAATCGCATTAACCTCCAAAATACCAGAATAGTATTTCTGGAGGTGGCTTCGTATTAGATCAAAGACTTAAAAGGAATAAAATAAAAGCCATGTTTAATTTCAAACGTCCTTTATGCACGTGAGAATTTACCGATGTATTGTGGTAGAACTTAAGACGGCATTCTGCATTTAGAAAGTCCATAGGCAGCGACGGATCGGGCGATTTCAGGAAATTTTGGAAAAGAGAAATAAACTGTTTCAAGAAAGTTAGAGATATACTTTCAGTCTGTGATTGAAGGTATATCTCTATAAAGAAAATTATCACTAAACAGACAAATTTTTTCTCCATTTCGTCATACTTTTTGTTATAATTTCTATTATGATAAAGCTATATGGTAATCATGAATATGAATATATGAATAAAGATTATTAAATACTCCTGAGCATGATAAGAACTTTTCATTTGTAAAACAACTTCTAGCGATAATCTGGTCTCGGCCGACACCTATGGTGTTACACTGTCCAATTAAAAAATGTTCAGTTCTAGTTTGGTGTTCGTGATGGTGTTTACTTCTCTAATCGTCAATATCAATATCCAAAACATCAGCATAACTAAAGAAAATACTATACATTACATAACCAAAAAAAGTACTGAAGAACTCTATTCTACTTCTAATCTCAAATATTTACAGTTAGTTGTGTGCTACAATCATTAAGCAATACCAGAATATTAATACGTATTCTTATACGTATTAACAAGTTATGCGTATAAGAATACGTATTAATATTTGCAATCTTTGCACTAACAATCGACTTCAGTCACAATGGCTACAAAGCTGGCATGGAAATGACTTCAGTGGAAAAGAAATTAAATACATAAGAAATAATGATGAAATTTCGGAAAAAGGATACCTACCAGAAAGGATCTTCTTCTTTCAAATATTCAATTATCTTTTTCAAGGAATAGAAACATTTGGGAACAAAGGAGTTTCTATAATATAATAACTCAATTAATTCCATAGTCAATGCAGAAGATTCATCTATTGTTATTAAGTGATACATTAAATTACGGGTTGATGTTTTAGAAGACTGAAGATAACCAGATAATGCCCTATTTTGAATAACAGAATAATACTAAAATTGAAAATTTCTGCTCGAAATTACATTTTAGTTCAAAAATCTGGAGAAAGAAAAAGAAGATAGGTGTTCTTCTATATCATGATCCAACAGACATTTTAGAGAGATAAAGCAGAATCATAAAGTAATTATTGCAAAATAAATTCTGTTAAAAACCTTTGTATAACTGGACTACGTTAAAGTTATTTATTTTTTTGTTAGACAAAGCACATATATCAATATTGTGTGTTTGTAATATTCAATGTTTTCATTGGAAAGTATAACTGACGAAATAAGTTATTAGGTACATATACAGGGTCATATAAACATTGGTCCGCACATACTTCATTACCGTTTTACAGGGTGTTAAAGTTTAATCAATAGATGCAGGTAAATTCGAATTTTTCGTAAACCGCTTGAGATAATCAGGTAAAATATTGACGGTGTCGAAATATTTCAAAGACGCATAATTTTCAATACGAAACAATATTTTATACTCACCAATGGCACGCGTATGGGCACAACGCACAAAGAAAAAACTAGAACACTACCGTCTTTCAGCAAAAATTGAAATAATTTTTTAAATTTGCAATTAGATTTCAAGAAAAAAGTTCTTTTGACATATTCTTACGACGCCGAGTTTTTGAGGAGGAAGTGTTGAAAAGAATAAGAAAAGAAAGAACATACATTTCATTGTACGACAAGTAGTCTTCAATTAAAAAAAGACATCTTAGTGTATTTCTTTTCTTCATTAAACTACAACAAGTTTTGCTGGTTTGATCACTTCAAATGTGGATTTTATTCAAGCGAATGCAATGTTTTCCGTTAAATTTAAATATTTTATTCTATTTAGTTTTGGGCTTATTTATTTTCCGCAATAGATACACAGAAGACAGAATAGATCTTTTTTATTTATTGTCTTTTTGATACAAATAATCTTTATTGCCCTTTCAAATATTTCAATTGGGCTGAAATATTTTGATTATAAAATGAAATAGTTCTTTGGGAATATAAGTTATACAACAGATATAATGGTTATGGTACCTAACAAAATTTACCACCTTTTAAATGTATCAAAAGTGAATATACTTATAAAACATGGATGAGGTGAAGGGTAGCTGTTACTTTTATAAAAATTGTTCAATATTCAATTCAAAGCGTTTCTCAAGAATTTATAGTTATATAATAAAAAGTTTTTCCAACTTCATAATAAATAGGTGGGTAACGAACATTAATAGTGTGTAGAAGCGGTTATAGAAATTGGAGAAAAAATTTTTGGTATAAATAACTAAACGGCGATAAACCTATTATAGAGAAATTGGATTCATAGAATATTGAAAAGGCTACTCTGGGATGGGAGTGTTATTTTCAGTGGCAGATCATATTTCAATCATTGTAACAGAAATATGAATGCATCCTATTAGATGGAGAACATCATAAATATTATTAGGCCTTATAAGCTGCAGTAGCAGAAACATTTTATTTTCGGAGAATAGCGCACAACCACTTCGAACAGCAATTATTGTAGAAGCACTAGAAAACCATAAAATACATAGTTTAGCGGATGAGGAAAGAAATATATTACCTCAACTTTGGGCTAATGGTCAATTATTAATTATGACTTCATTAGTTATGGAGTTCAATATCGCATAGGAATGGCTGCAAATTTCAGTAGCTTGAATATAAGTTCAGTTGTTAGTACAGTCGTGTTATCTAATTAATTATTTGATTATCAAACTGTTTTCGATACATTTTGAAATATAAAATTTTTTACTTCTCATAACAATATTGTTCAATATATTGCTGTTTAGTCAATTAGGTATTTCGCTATGTTATTGAAATATGGAGCTGGCTTAGAAGGAAAGTACTCAATTTTCTTCTACAACTCAAACCGTGTAATAGCATCAGAAGATCGAAATTTTTAGTAACTGTGAAGCACAGGATAGAAACTGATAATGTAAGTGACTTAATTGAGGAAGACCAAAACGGGCTTGAAACGATAAACTGAAGTTGAATTAGCTATTAGTAATAGAGGTTTATTCACAACAAGTAGACTTTTTGCTCTTGACAACTCACAGGTCATTTCAAAATCATGAGACTTGTGAATATCATTTTCTCGACAATTTAGTTTTCAATTCTGATTGCCAAATAGAATTTTTCGAAAACGCGCAGATATACATACACTTCATTTGAGTTATAAAAGTAAATTTAATTGAAAATAATATTGTAACTGCAATTGCAAAATTTTTCTTCATTCAGTCAATACTTAACCTAGTTCAAAAATTCAAATCAGTAATTATCTTTATATATAAAAGTTTAAGTCTATACTGCATCCATACTGCATCCATACTGCATCCATACTGCATCCATACTGCATCCATACTCCATCTAAACTACAACATGGAACGACTTGAAATTTATTACAGTTAATAATTTATTCTTATGGATAGTAGTTAGATGGTTTTATTTCTGTGCCCAGTATCTACTACATGAGGCTTGAAATCGGCAAACAACTCATCTGCATGAATCTCTTATAATCATAAAATGGTTGTTCTGTGATCGTATTTTGGTTTAAATTTGTTTACATTCGTAATTATATAGTTTATGATCTTGAAAATTGTGCAGCTTAAAGAAGAAGTGTTCATTTCGAAGGAAAATTAATTTATGTCTGTATGCCAGAGCAAAATAATGCCAATTTAAATAGCAATTCAGAAGACAGCCTTGGGAGAATGATGCCAAGTTCTTTGCTCATCGGAAGCAAATGTAAGCCAAGTGTAGTGAGCATGATCAAAATTGCACATATGACGAGTCTGTCTCCTCGAAGTCAGCTTACGAGTACTAGCAAGCTCTTGTGAAACTAAACATATTCAAATATAATTTAACTCAGTATAAAATATCGGACAGATCAAAAAGGATTTTTGGATTGTTGAAAAATAATGAGAAAAATTACTAAATTTTCAAATGAAAATATCAATAAATCATTGGAAAGAATATACAGTAAGTATCTCCATTATTTCAAGAATTTTAGAACTACAGGTCTCAAGGGTTATTTCCTTATTATTTTTAAATGCACTCATGTTGAGTTAGAAATGATGGAAATCTCAGTATCAAAGGCACCACCAGCCCAATCCAGTACCATTATGGCTTTCAATAATCTAGTTGTTCAACGCCATTTTCCCTCTACACATTTCTTTTTACTGATTGGTACAGTTTTCAAAATATTTACAATTTATTTAATTTACTCAAACACCAAATGAACCAACAACTAGAAATCAGGTATTAATCAGTAATAATTGATTTAACAAGTGGAAGGAGCATTTTTATTTCAACCTCGTTCAAACTTCTAAGGAGTGATGCCTGAGGGGTTGTCAACATTCCGTCAAATTTCTAAAATGTTGCCTTCAACAATAGTTCGACACATTTTTTGTAAATACTCAGCAGTATCCAACAAAAGTTTAAACGAAAGTTTGGCAGTAGAATATAAATAATTAGCGACATTCCAAAAACTGATCGCAGAGGCTTTGCCAACCGTAAGAGAAAACTTGCTTAACTCTTATCTATATAAAAGGCAAGCGGATAAAAATAATGACAGTACATATGATTCCGAAGGGAGGACAGGAGCAATCATTGAAATGGGCATAGTAATCTTAACTTTTGATGGAAAAATTCGAAGGAAGCAGCACAATATGGCTAGACTTGAATATATTGCAAAAAGCTAAACGAAGACAATGTGTCTGCAAATTTCAATGTGGGCCCAAATTTTTTTAACAGAATAGACCAAATATCCATACCAAGTTTTTGAATTCCAAAAGAAATTTTTAAACCAGAAGATAGTAGAGAAAAAAACAACCCGCAAATATTTAGAAATTCATCTCAATATATCAAAAATGAATTTTTATCGAGAAGAATGTAAAAATACAGATGAAGAATGACTTTCCGCCACACTATGACTGGAATTTCTGAAAAGTCCCGATTCTGTCACGTGTAATATTTGCAACAAATTTAAATTACAACTGAATAAAGAAGCCAGTATGGGGAAAAAACAAAAAGGTTGATTATGAAGATCATTTGAGAGATACTGGCAGCAGATATAGTCATAAGAAGACTAATTGAATAAGGACTTGGGAAAAATACTGAAAAGGTGCTTTACAACTCTAGACCTACATAACAGCCAACGCTTTTTCACCAGAAAAGCAGATGAATCCATTGCTAGTAGAGCATTTGATATAGGAATAGATTTTCTTATTTCAAACTCAGCCTAATTATATGTTCGAAGAGATAGGTCTGGGTTACTGTTTTACCAAATACACTTCAATGAAGAAAACTTCAAGAAAATTGATATTAGCAGAAACGCATTACACCCAAATGATATTGTAGTTTGTGTTTCAGAAATAAGAGAGCCAATATCGACCAAAAAATAGATTCACCTTTAAACACCGCTTCGATGGGTATCTACTAGATTAGAGGAATTTTATTAAACTGTATAACATGTTAGCAAAGAATCAGAAGATTAATTTCTTGTCTAATCTGTAATAAGATGATGGTGTTGCGGTTCCCTATCAGAATATTTGTTCCTATGAAATTATTATAGCTGTTTTGTAATAATGAACCTGTTCAATATTTTTATCTATACAAGTGTCAAAATTGAAAAAATGTGTATCTTAGATCTAGGCGTTATAATTTTTAATACCGTTTTCTTATATTGTTTGTAGATATACACCAGGATTGTATTATTTTTAATTTTAAGTTTGTTCTTGTTTTGTAAATAAAAAGAAAGTAATTCATTCTAATTTATGAACTTGAAATGTTTCACTTACAGTTATAATATTTAATTTATAAGTCCGTAAAAACTATTATTCGGAATGCTTAAACATGCTTAGTCAGTTGTAGAAAAATTTTAATAGAAATTTACGAAAGTTACAAATTTATTTTGATGTATCTTCAAATTGATAGTTTTCGGATTCTTCCTTGTATCCACACTGAAATACATTTTTCCTCGCTGAATTTTATGTTTCTAGATTTACGAGAATCACCCTAAATGTTTCGCTTCCCTTGCGAAATAAGCAGTAGAATGCAACTCCCATTTTCCGTGAGCGTAGACTGAAACGTTTGTAACAATTGAAAACCTGAGTTATGGTATCAATTTTAACTCGATTTCATAACGGGTTTCTTAGAAAAAAAATGAATATGTCCATTTCAGCAAAACATCTTTCTTTTAGTCAATAGAAAGTGCAATGTCAGTGTTAGGTTTTGATTTCCTTGACAGTGTCAAAATATGCCCCAAAATGCAACGTAAACGACCGTAACTTTCATTGTTTCTTTGTTAAAAATGATCACCGCCCTATGTGTTCGATATCGATTCCATTTCTAGACTGATGAGTGTTTACAGGAAAAGTGACTGGACAGTAAGACTGACGGACACAAAACGATGTGATCGTATAAAGTTTTTTTTTGGAAAAAGAAACCCTGAAAACACTAAAATTTTGCTAGGTTTCTGGAAAAACATCAATTTGAAGCTTTTTGAGCTGTTTATAACCAATTTAGTGAGACATCGTTCAAATTCAAAATGGTGTGTATTATTTAAATTGTTCTTGTTTTCCATTGAAATTAAGAATTGTAACAGGATTTCACCCCAAATATCAAATGATTGTTACATCTTAAAGGAACCGAATTCGAAATGCAGTATATGTAGGGCGAGTTGAATCTAATAAATCAGTTGCATCTTTCGCTGGATCTGCTGGAGTATATCAGTGGCTCCTGGAAATAATATGATGTACGTATTACAAAATAAGTATCTTACTCGAAAGAATGGTCGTTGGATGCTGTTAAGATAAGAAGTGGTATACTAAGACTCATAATATTTCAGGAAAATCATTTTTTTTCAATTAACTTTATTTTCACAAGAAACACATTTTATTTAACCCCTTCATATTTTAACAAAACTCAAAAGTGAACATTGAAATATCGAACCAAGCACGAGCATAAGATATCATATTGAAACCGTCTTGAGCAGTAAACTCGGGCTGCTAGGTTATCGCTATCTTAGTTGCACAAGTAGTAATCAAGTAACTGAAACCTTCTGGCGTATATACTATTACTACTACATGTAATGGGTCTTACTTTTGGCCTAACACTATAATTACCGTGAGGTTAATTGATCTATAGCGTTCCAATTCTTGAAAAACTTAATATTAAAATTTCAACCGTTCTAAACTATGTTGAAAACTCTTATTTTAAACTAATAATAGATAATAGCATATTGTTACCAACATCGAAAATGTCTTCAATGTTAAATTATTGTATTTAATAGTTCGTAGAAGTAAGGGTTACTACATTATCTAAAATTAATTATAGAGCATGGAAAGGAATTTAACACTAGCTAAACCAATCTTTTGAGCTCTTTGGTGACAACCATATACTACCAGAGAGCAATCACTAAATACTCAACAAAACATCATTATATTTGGATTAGATTTTTCTTGTTAAAATGTTGACAATGAATTCACTCATACTTAACTGTACAAAATATATAATTTTATTAAACCGCTGATGCCACAAATCCGGCGAAGTAGAAATATTATTTTTATGAACTGTTTCAAAAAACAATGAATGAAGAATAAATAAATGCATGTACATATAAATTCCTAGTTTCTGCTGAGTCCCTTCCTGGCTACACTCTATGCTAGCAGTATACCCTGTAATAAAGCTCAAGAATTAGGAGTTTTGAGCCTCTGAATTTCGCGAGCGGTAAGTGGAGTACGTCTAACATTTGAATTTAGTTGTGCGGTGTACTTTCCTTTGTGGAATGCGTCACTTGGAAATTTATTCTCATGGGGAATAATTATTTAAGATCGTGTCCATTTTCATCTAAAGCAAATGAGGAAGTTTTCAAGCATATACTTTCAATGTTGCGAAGCTCTCAAGAAGTTTATTATTTCAGGAAAATCCTCTCTCTGAATAATGAAATGAAGGAACTGAGCATAATTTTTTGAGATTATTTGACTAATATAATTTTAAGCTGCAAACTGTACGGAAAGATCCAATTTTTGTATACGTAACTGATTTTTTCGAGACAATATTGGACAATCGTTCCATAACAGGTCCTTCGTCGAACTTGTTGATAGGTGATACATCTTTCAATTTTGGTCAGTCAGAATTTAATGGGAGAGGGTGGAGCGTCCTTGCATTACAACGTAGCATATTTCGAGAAGAACGATGTTTAAATGTTGTTTTTATTATTTCCGCCCTACTTAGAGGATTTTAAATTTGTATAAAATAAATCTTGAAATAATTTTGCAGAAGAAAATATTTATTTTCAAATGAAAACTGCATCAGAAATTCTTTTTTTCAGAGAATCGGAATGAAACCAAGACAGATACCTATCGAAGCGTCTGTTACTTTTGTTAGTAGATGTTTTTCAGAAATTTATCCAGTACGTTCTACACGTTTGATAGCTCCTGGAAACCGTTATCTTCCGTAATTGATCAATTATGAAAGAAATTCACAATTTTGCAAATCTGTGAGCAGTTGCTTTTATATCAAACGCAATTTAGAAATATTCTAAGGAGGGAATTTCAAAACTCCAATCAAAGAATGTTTTCAGCTATCAATTTCCAAATTTTCTTACTATCTGCATTTAAATCTGGAGAATTGTATAGACAGATATCTTTGTTTAGACGTATTTGTGGCAATTGAATTTGAATACAACTTTTCGCCTGACCAAAGAGAAACGCATTTAAACCTAATTATGTTAAAAACTCAGTAAGAAATTATCCAGGATTACACCAACTAATTGAAAAAGAATGAAGAAAAACGGTTGAACAATGAATAAATGAACTGCAAAGAATAATTCACCACGAAATAAATTCGGGATTGAGAGTTTATCCAAAATACGACACGACCAATATCCTATTGAAAATCTCAGAAACTTCAAAGGACTTGACAAATATGATTGGATTATCTTAAGGCCTGGGTAAAGATACCGAAGTTCTAAGGTGTGTTGCGATGGAAGGAAACAACATCTGGGTCAAATGTTCGGGAGTATCGGGAAATTGTGCTCTTTATTTGCCTGCTTCGTTTGTGAGAAACCCTCTGTATTTTTTTTGTATTTCTTGTTTGTCTATATTAAACCCTTTAATCAATAGTGTGTTAATGGTTTTCAAGCTACATGATGTGTAGAATATTCAAATGAACTCGCATACGGTTTGAAATTGAATTTATAACGATTAGTTATATATTGTATTATTTCTCAAGTTTCTCTTGACGAAGCAGACCTTTAAGCAGCCCGGAATGAATTATTTTGGATTCAGTGGAATATAATGCTAGTAAGACTAGCTTTTCTCCTCTAAACACGAATAAGTCGCCTATCGCTACACAAGCTAAAACTGGATTCAACTTCAAACAGTTCGAAATACGATTCCTATGTGGGTGTTCTCGAGCTCATCTTAAACAAGCTGAATGAATCACATTTTTGAGCTTAGGATTACTAAATGAAGAAATGCTTTACAACAACGTAGTTTCTGAAATCGATAGATGTTGAAGCAATGACAATGACTTTGGATTGCGTGTAAAGCGATTCTTCCTTTAGATTTTGCCTAAATGTTAGGTTTTCGCAACGAACATGGTAAGCGTTCTTAAGCTTTAATATCTTTCAAGAAGTAATTTGGTAGATCACTTTTTACACTTTCACTAACACTAAGTTATTGCACAATATCCACTTGCCTCCATCCAGCTTTAAGCATTTCAATTGCTGGTTCGCATTTGCTTACGGGCATACATGTTTCCATGCCGTTTTGAATAAATTTACTGTAACATCGTATCGTTCAGATAACATACATTTTGTCAAAAAGCTACCCAGAATTGATTATTTAAAAAATCTTGCTTGAAACCATAGTCAAAATTTTTGTTGTTGCTAAGTTTGCACAACTGTTTTCTATACTGATGCGGGGTTTGACCACGATCTGTCATTTAGTTTGTTTAGAGTGTTAGATATTGACAGTTCTCACAAGTGTGTTTTGCGATTTCTACAATGGATAAACATATCGAACGAAGTATTTGTCTGAAATTTTGTATTGCAAATGAAGTTTCGTGTGCCGCTTCGCTGGAAATGTTACAGATAGCTTTCGGTGAATCCACTTTTTCGAAAACATTGATAAAGTGAAGTAAATGATAATTGAAAATCGTCATCTAAATTTCTCGATAGTCAATGAACTTTCTGTGTCTTATGAATCAATTCGTATCATTTTAAACGATTGTTTGGGCATGAAACGCGATGCCGCTCGACTACTTTCAAGAGATCTGAATTTTTTTCAAAAATTGAATCGTGTGAAGGTCGCTGCAGACATGCTAGAACGAGACAATTTCTACCCCACACTCATAAAACGCATTATTACAGGTGATGGGACATTGGTTTATGAGTTTGATATGCAAACCAGTCAAAAAGCTTCGGGATGGCGCCTTCCAACTGAACCGAAACAGAAAGAAACCACGTCAAAGTCAACATAATGTTGACTTCCTTCTTTTGTTATCGCGGTCTGTGCACTCGGAATTCTTGCCAGAAGATCAGACGGTAAATAAGGAATATAACTGGAGCGCTATACTGCGTTTGAGAGAGAAAATTTGTCGAAAAGGGTCACAAGCCTATGATTGTGAATGAATTTCTGACAAAATAAACTAAAGAAATACCATCGATCAACCACCGTATTCACCTGATATGGCTCCGGCCGAATATTTCTATTTCCAAAACTCAAAGTACTATTTCGTGGTAACCGTTTTGAGTCGATAGAAGACATAAAAGAGAACTGAAGTCGATTCGGAAAAAAACGTATGAAACATGTTTTCATGATTGGATTAAGTGTTTTTTTTCGGGAGGGGCCTACTTTGAAATCTGGATGAAAAATATATATTTTGTCTTTTATTGTCCAATTTCTGGTGTTTTTTTGATAGAAGGTAGTACAAACTAATTCTCGATTAAGTGAAACTGCTCGACTGCAACTTGGTATTATAAAAACATTGTGCACAGTCTGAAAAGTTGGTTATTTTTTCTGAGATAACGATGAAATGGAAGAAGAACATGTGCATATGGACAAGACAAATGCGATGATATACTCAAAATTTCATCATTCCTTACTTTTTTGTAGTGCTTCCAGCATTGTCGATTCCACATTCGCGGCATGTATGCGCACAAAAATATATACACCCGTGGAACAGGAATGTTGGCTGCTTATTGCGTCGAAAGATTTCGTGCTTCGTTCACAATTCATGTGCGTGAACGCATTTACATTCACAGTATTTTGGGAGTAGTGTATAAGTCGTGGTAAGAATTGGACCTCCTATACTTCTGGTACTTAACTAAAAATAGTGCTCGCATCATTTTAGTGTGGTACAGAGATAACAGTCGAATTGCACTCGAACATTGCGGCAACGACTGTAGAGTCGGCGGTTAATTTATTTATTTTCATTTAAATGATAAAATTAGTAAGAAAATAATTTAAGGACTATATAGATTATGCGTTATTGTCAAATTTTGATGTTTGTAAAAACACAATCAGAGGAGTGCAAGGTATATAGAATGGATGAACATTCAAAACACATCAAGCCCCTACGATCGCCTTTCTTTCCTGAGGAGAAAACCGTTGCTGATACATCAGTAACAACGAGTCTGTGAGTGAGCTGTGAAAAAAGAGTGTAATATGTAAATGGAACGGTAACAACGAAAAATATTGTTTCTTCCTTCAAGATACTCAGCAACTTGTTTAACCTTCTCTCAAATATGAATTATTTTGGAGAGAATATTGGTATAAAACATGATTCGAGAAACAAAGACTCTATTATTTTTATTCATTTTTCTTAAGAAGAATAGATTATTGAAACTTTCAGATATCAATGTGGTAACGGATATATTAGGATGAAAGATTATGCGAGTATTTTGCAGATGGCCTTTTGTCAATCGAGTCTTTGGCCTATGTAAAGGGTGCCCCAAATAGACTCGACTTTGGTGATTTCTCTTAATTCCACAAAAAATAACGAGAGATCATCTGGGACAGGGTCCACAAAGCTATTTATGAGGAATATATAATAGTAAAAACCGTTTTTCAATATGTTTTACCGTCTGAGATAGGGCAGCAATTGACATTGGTAGAATTACAACAATGTGTCGTAGCTCTTTCGTTCTCGAATATTCGTCGAAACCGTAAAAATATCTAGCGACAATTTTCCATGATGGGTAGAATACTTTTCATTAAAATATTTTTACTGGAAAAATTCTTGATACGACATAGTTTTCTAGATCGAACCTAAGCAATAGAAAATCTTTTCCTGACATAAGAGAAAAGAAATTGTTGTTATAAACTGCAAATATTTCTATATGTTGGATGATTCATTTCTTGTAATATTATCCGTTTACCTTTCAAAGAAAAACCACTTAAAATTTTAGAAGGTTCAAAAGAAAAATGTATGCTACTGAATTCGCTACCAGATTTAACCTCGCCTACTAACATGTTTCTCAGCATTCAGCAACGGAATTGCTGGAATTTGTCTCACGGCATTATGAAGCCTTTGTAATAAATCCTCTTCTTTCTTACCAGATTGAACATTTCATCATTCAGAAATTTCCATTCAAAAATGTCGAAAGGACTGAGATCTGGAGATCGCATGAGCCATAAAGTGTATCTCTATATAGTTATTACCGAACATGACATTCAATTTTTTGACAGAAGCACCTACATTATGCGCAAGCACCTTCATATTGAGATCAGTTTGTCCCTAGGGCTACTAGCGAAAGAATTTCCAGAGAAGGCCCAAAAATTCGGTTGGATAATCTGAACTTAGATGGTTGTTTACACTCTTCTACTATATAAATTGTCTTAATTTTTGTTATTTCACTATTGTCAACTTTTTATTGAAACTATTCATGTTCGTTGCCTTTTAGAACATGTTGTTATATCTCATGTTATTGTCATCTTTTCCGTCCATATAATATTTCTAGGAAAATTGGTATTCTCATTGTCATTGCAATCACTGATGATTTTGTCTAATTTCAGATGTTTGAAACTATTCGAGATTTTGTGATTACGACATTCAGTAACATCTCTCAGAACGTTTTTTCTCATGTTGATGATTATGACTTCTCGATAATAGCACCAATTATATTAGTTTCGATTTTACTTATTTTTGTTGAAAATTCCTTAGCTCTCGGCTTCTTGCTACTGCTATGGACAATTATTCGTTTGGTAATAAATTGAGCATATTTGGAAAATCAAATTCTCAATAATTATTAATAATAAAATTTTCTTTATTTCTCTTTTAAACCGAGAAATTGAGATGTCATATCTCGAGAACTCAGACTTCAGGTAAACATCATTTCTTTAACAACTTTCTATTCGTCTTGAAAATGTTCCTCTAGAAAAATTTTTTTCATTAAAACACTTTTTCCCCATAACCCAGCGAAAGTGTGGGTATATCATACCCATCATCCTACTCATTTGCTTGTATTTCTTGTATTCGACCTTGAAATGTATTGTTGCTTTGAATAGCTAGAGTTGAAGGGGTGCAGGCAGTGTCCTCGTTCGAGTTACACGCTTGCAAACTGGGTTCGTGCATGTGATACACTGCCACATAGATGGTGTATACATTTCGTGATAAGAACTAAAATAGAGATTTTGCTAAGCTGAATTACTTTCTTCCTAGCATTGTAAATTATAAAGGAAAATGGATATTAATCGAGAAGAAAACCGACGTCGGTCAATGCTGGAAGAAGTACTAGACATTACTTCAGATGAGGCGAGTTCTGAAGAAAAATCTGACCATTGCAGTGAACATAAACTTCAATATGATACTGACCAAGAGATTTCTAACCACAACATAGCTGAGACTAATGAAATTAGTGCCAATTCCGATTACCCGGAAGACAATATCCCGTTGTCTGTTTTGAAAACACGCCGTCATCCAAAACTTGAAGCTCAAGCAACGCATTACAAGTCAAAAGGTGGCCAAAAATGGTATGAATGTCCTCTTTGAACTAATATCCGTACAGAGTAAAAGGAGCAGCAAGAGAAGCACATATCCTAGATACATATTTAGGCATATTTTGAGTGCTAAGGATGAAGGCTTACAAGTGGTTGCCGTCTACACCGGCTTCGGAAAAGCCTTTGACATAATTTGTCATAATATTGTTGGTTGTCGCGTCGAGGAGGTTGGGGTGGGTGGTTCACTTTTGTTATGCGTCGACTCTTATGTGAGAAATTGACAACAGTACGTTGATATTGGTGGTGAGCATAGATCGGGAACATATTGCTGTACATCCAAGGATCACACCTTGGTCCCATCCTATTTCTCATATATGTAAATAATATAAAATATATTTAAAAAAATGCAACTTTATATCATACGTAGACGATCTCAAAATCTATTATACCATCAGGGGCTTGTCTGACTGTCTTGTTGTACATAAGGAGCTCTCGCTTTTTTCAGAGTATTGCAAAACCAACAGCGTTCTCCTGAATTTAAAAAAATGTCAAACTATCACGTTCACTCGAAGTTCAAAATCCTTGAATTCTTCTTACCAACTAGATAACAATTCTCTAATGAAGGTGTCACAAATTCGAGATCTTGGAATCATCCTGCATTCAAAGTTGGTTTTCGATCGACACATTGATTGCAAAGTCAGCTCTTCAAGAGGAATGTTGGGGCACACTCTCCGCCAGTGTCATATATTCGAAAATTCTAGTTCTGTTCTCAGTGTTTACTATGTCTACGTATTCAGTAAACTCAATTATGCCTCCGTTATATGGAATGCTCAGTATAAAGTTTACATCTGGCGAATTGAAAAAATTCAGAATAAACTTTCAAAATATCTGGCTCACTTGTATAATTTCACGGAGGCGGAGGGGGTTGACTTCTATGCGGAAGCTAGAAAACATTTTCAGTTGGTTTCACTCGAGGACAGAAGACAGATGAATGACTTCCTTACTCTTCAGAAGATATTGGCTGGGGAGGTTAGTGCATCAACTATTCTGGAGAATATATTCTACAACTCTACTAATTTTCACTCGAGGAAACATGAGTAGTTCTACATGCCTTTCAAAAGAACTAACTATTCCAAGCACGCGCCCTAAACGAAAATGCTACGCATGGACAATGAATTTAATCAGTCTGTTGACATTTTTTTAAATAACATCGTAAGATCTGAAAAAATTCTAAAAGACTTGTTCTTGATAGTTTCGTCTTTTTTACATTTATTCATATTTTCTATTTCTATATACTTAATAGCTAATCGTTTTTTTTAATTGTACTTAGTGAATACTGTTTTGTGGGTTTGAACCTGTTTGTATTCTCGAAACAATAAACAAAAAACACTGTTGGAATATTTTTCTGACTGAAGAATAAAATATCATATTGAAACAAACTAACGAAGAAATGGTAAAAAGACAAGAACAGTGCAATGATCCTGTTAAATTATACAATGTGAAGGAAACAACATCTACAGAATTCGATCTTTTATCGAGTTGTATTATATTGCTGGTCCCAATAAATCAAATCGCCTGAGTCCCGAAGATTTTTGGAGGACGGATGGAACAGGAGTGAGCATATTTAGAACAACAATGTCTTTGCGAACATTTTACTATCTGCAAAAATGTGTTCTATTTGAATATAAATCAACAAGAGAGGAACTTAAAAAGCTTGATAACATGGCTCATATCAGAACAATTTTCGAAAAGTTCGTTGACTGCTGCCAGAAAGCTTAAACTTCTCACGAATATAGGACAATAGATGAAATGCTTTTCGTATTCAGGGGTCGATGTGGATTTCGTGTTTATATTCCCAGCCAACCTGCCAAGTAAGGCATCACTGACCAAGCTCTTGTAGATGGAAAATCTTTCTACACCGTGAATATGCAGGGAAACAACAATCAGACCCATATTCTGTCAGCAACAAGGCTTTTGGCGTGGTAACTGGTATACCTCTTACAAATTGATGATGCATTTGCTGAATGAGCTCGGCCTCACGTCAATTGTAACTATGAGAAAAATAAAATATGTATTCCGCCCACATTTTTGAAGATCGGAAACTCTCCCGGAAGCTCTATGTTCGGTCCTCAAACGAATGTTTCTATGGTCTCCTATGCCCCTAGGAAACATAAAGTGTTCATAGTCATGTGAAGCCTTCACTATAACGAAAAAGTTGATAAGACCAGAAAAGCCAGACATGACTACATTCTACAATTCAACGAATGCTGGAGTAAATGCAGACGAACTCTGTGCTATTTACAATATGTCGTGTGATAGCAACCGCTGTCCTATGACTATTTTTTACGGAATTTTGAATATAGGTGCCGTCAATGCAAATAATATTTTTCGTGAAAATCAGGGCGAAGACACTGAACGCATCAATTTCATCCGTAACTTAGGCTTGGTTTCAGTTTACGTACAACTGAAGTTACGAAAAGACCAAAAAAATATTCAAACCTACATACGACATAGGTTTATCTTCCCAGATCAACAAACCACTTTCATCGACTCAAAATGTTCCTGGTCGTTGTGTCAGATGTAGAGATTGCCCTTAGAAAAATGATCGAAAGACAAAATACGTATATGCAAGGTGTGGAAAGTGGAAAGGCTATGTGTATGGAAGCATGCAACATTTCTTGTGAAATCTGCATTGATTTTTTAACTCTAGTTCCTGAGTTATTCACAAGATTTTTTGCTATTTTTAAGTTGATTTTGTTTATTATTTCATGTTCGAGCATATTTCTGAGTTTTTTTTTTGTACATATAACTCGTTTTTATTAGTTCCGTTTCAGATTTTTGAGATTTTAAATATTTTCGTTGAAAATTCATAGCAATTGATTTCAAGTGAAGTTAAATATAGAAATTAGCAAAATGGCACAGATGTTTTATTTCAAATACATTGGATTTGAGTCTTATTATAATGAAAAGTAATCAAACTAATACTTTTTTCTTAAGTACCAAGTTTCACAACCAATTTTGTAAACTGGTATGTCATACCCTGCCGTATACTCCATGTAACATTTTGTCACACATACAATGTAACAAGAGGCTAATTTGACTTTCGTTTGTTTCAACTTATTGACGCCAGTGGCGTCCCGGCAGACAGGTCAACCGAAACTTTCTATGGAAAAACAGCACGACACTGATTTTCTTTAATTTTCATATTCTCCAGTTTTTTATGTATCAGTTTTAGATTTTGAGATATGAAACAGAAACTATTCTGTAACCTGTCCGTCATACTGAATATAGAACACTAAATTTCGAAACAGAGGCATATTTTTGACCCAAGACAAAAGTTGTTTAGAATTGTACACTAAAATCAGTACCCCGCACGGTTAGCATTGATTTCAATGTACCAGTTAAATTTTCTGATTCTGTGATATGTTGTACTTTTAACCATTTTAACCAATTTTTTGATGGGTCTTGCTCTTGGACAGGTTACAGAGTAGCTTTTATTTTACTTCTCGAAGCTAGAACAGATACATACAAAACTCACTGTAGAAAAATTGTATGTTGAGAAGTTCAACCTGAAAAAATAGGAAAATTGAAAGAAAATCAGTGGCGTGTTATTTTTTTATCGGAGGTTCTGGTTGACCTGTCTGCCGAGAAGCCACTGGACTCGTTAAATTAGAACAAATGAAAATCAAATAGGCCTCTTGATACACTGAATATCTTTACCGATTTTCGACTGCATTGAACAGAAATTCATGGAGATATAAACAAGAAAACAATGTTTTCACGAAACTTTGACACCCTGCATCTCAGTAAGAAGACACATTTTATCAACTTGAGTTGGGTTAAATCTTAATCTTTTGAGCCCAGGATTCCACAGTTGAAATATTTTCAATTGTTAATGAAACACCCTGTATATGCATTTATAAGTTAACTCAAACATGCTATAACAGAAACAAGGAGGCCATCTTTCTGTGCTTCGAGCCTTTGTTTTCGAGTGACATAGCAAATCAGAAGTGTCCATTCCCCCCTTTGCCAAGTTATAAAATAGATTAATTTCAGGTTTATTTTTTTATTTATGTACACTGTCATCCTCATATAACGATATAAACAACCATTTGTCCTTGAAAAATAAGACAGTATAGTATTATTTTCGTCAAGAGCATAAATGGTATAGACAATATTTTCCTTCTTTTTCGAATAATTTTGGATGGTTTTCCGGCCTATTTTTGCATTGAGGCCTAACAGAAACTGTATCATAATATATTGACGAATGTAAACCGATTTTCTGTTGTTATATTTCTTTTTGTGTTATGAATTGGTTTCGCCAAGCTTCAAACGTATTGTGTCAATACGGATAAATTACTAGTTCTTTCTACATTCCCTACCTAAATAATAGCATTTACAATGTGAGAGGTTTCAGCGTCGAATAAGATTACTCATTTCGAATCATATTTGTCGAGATCATAAGGTATACAAATTCTAAACAGACATCTGCCACGAAAAGATAAAACTTTTTTGTTAACTGTTATATATTCTAAGGGACAAAAGTTATTTCTACAATTTTCGATATATCGGTTCCAGATGTTCCTGATCGCAGCAAATTCATTTAAACTTTTTCTTTGCTGTCGTGTCCTTTTATCATCGAATCTGAGGCAACGCAACAAGAACATAAATTTGTTTTGAGATCTAAATATCGTTGGTTCATATTCTCTTGAACATACTTTATGTGATTTTGTTTTACGGTTCCACTGATGTCTAGCAAACCGATAAAGAAATATATTTCTGTTTTCCCGATGTTTGTAATACATACCTTGGCGTTTGAATTTACTACATTTTATACGATTTACTCATTCGTATATTCTGCGTCGACCTTTGGAATCTCCTCAATAAAAATAGTTCCCTAACTTCCATATCGGTTTTTGAAATAATAGTTTCACCTCTGGGTGCGAGATGGAAAAGAATTAGGATTTTTGGAAACGATGGTATTTTTTGCCAATAATGTGTAGCTACACCACTTCTATATATTTTCCGTATACAATTCTCTTTTTTCAAGTTAGAAGAATCTGATTAAGTATCGGATTTGCCGAGTCTGCTTTGACCCCATCTCAAAATATTTCGTCTTCTGTTTCGAGGTCATTAATTTTGCTGTTAGTTCAACCAATGGCTGATGCGCCAACCAACTTGGAGTCGGTTCATCAGCTTCAATTAGCCTAATAATCTCCTGAAGTTCTTTTTCAGTCAAAGCTCTACTGCCAGACGCCATACTGAAAATGTACACAACTGACAACATGGGGAGTATTTACACGGCACTCTTGACAGAATCACAGCCGATACAAAAATTGGTATATATTGAAAAGGTAAATAGAATCACTCAACGCTAGCCTAACGCGGTAGAAACTTGTCATTAATTTGAAAGGTAATGAGGTCACCCAGGTCCCCATGTTGTCGTTCAAGTGTTAACGAAAAGCGGTTGAATATATCGAAAAAGGTTTTTGTGAGAGTGGCGTTCGAGATTTTGAAATTAAATCAGATTCAACAATACTTATATGCTTTGTCATGATGAAAAATTTTACGCGAAGTGAGTCAAATTCTTACTAAACTCAGAACATCTTAAATTGCGTCTGTTGTAGGACAGTAGAGAGCCAAAGGTTTATGAGTATGTTGGAGCGGAGGTAGTATCTCGGTTCGGTAAGTTCAAAAGAATACCGAATATGTTCCATAGGATATGAGATATATAAGATAAGACTTTAAGGATGGGCCAATCTTTATTTAATTATGGTAGCATTTCATTATTAGCAAACAAGCCGCTAATACAGAATAACGTAGAAAATGTTATTACAGGTTTACTTATCCGAATGAAACTAAAGAGCCTATATACCGAAGAATTGAATAGGCTATGCTCTGCCCTGTTTTCAATGTTTATCAGTGATGAATTCATTTCGGTGATGGTTAAACTTGCTTTTCCCGTTTTTCATTTCTGACCCCTTTTACAGTCATATGCCACTTCCCCTTAATTCACCCATGGCCGGAGTGAAATGCCATTTAATGACTTACTCGGCTGAATTGTCTTCAAATTTATATTTCGTTGACTTATCATCCCGTAAGCCATATTCCATATAATTAGTTTCGTTCAATACGTCTAGCAACGAATCGCTTTAACGTGTAAAAGATTTCTCCTCCAGATAAATTTTTGACTCATTCTATATGGAAAAGCATATAAAAATTGCGACATCAACCATATATAAGGATCTACTTCGACCGAGTGAAACTTTCACTCCTAGAGGACCCGCATAATTAATTCCTGTTACCCGAAATGATAGCGTTGGATTTATTCTATGAACAGGTAAATATACTATTTTATGAGACTACACCTTTGGTTTCAATTCAAACGATTTGTTAGACAGTTTGTAGGAATGATTAATTCCTTTTGTCTGTCTCGCCAAAGATTAAATCGATAGTTTCCATCATTGGAATATATTGGAAGTTGATGAGACATTTGGACTATGTCTCTGCTTAGAATGAATTGATCTATCCGACCGAGCTAGTATTGAAAAGATCTTGTTGAAAGTAAATATCCTTAAAACTGCGAGCATTAATACTTTTCAGAGGAGCATGAAACACTACTTACAACTTAATGGCTTCACTATTTTCTTCAAGCAATGATGTTTAAAGTAGATGGTGTTTATTTTATCGAAGCCGTTTGAGTATTCAATAGATTTGCATAAACTTGGTGAAGTAGAAGCCTAACTTCAAGTCCTGTTTGATTTCCCCTTCAAAACAGTAAAAACGTTCACGGGCCTTCTTTCTTGTTTCTCCGATCCCTAAACTCTTGATCTATAAATTTCTCTGCGCTCAACAACTTTGACTCTCTCAGCAAAGAACTATATCTTCTGTATCTTAATTCATTGCAAAACAAGTGTCAAAATTCATTAGAACCCAATATTAGATTCATATTACTAGTTTCAGGAAATTTGGGGTTAGGTTAGATTAGTTAAATTTGAGTGGTGGGGATTGACGAAATTTGTAATTGTCAGAGTTTTAATCGATTACGACATTTAGTGACATCTGTTATTGCACTGGTCGATAGTCGTGGATTCTCGCTAATTCCATTCATTATCTTAGTTTCAATTTCTCTTATTTTTTGAGATACTTCTTATCTCTCAGTTAATTCATGAATGCCCAATCTATGTTCTAACTCAATTTTCCTGATATTGCTGTGGACAATTATTCATTTGGTAATATATCAAGTATGTTTGGAATTGGGGAACAGAATGTTGATATTTGAAGTAAAAATCAAATTCGAAATTATAATTAAAAATAAAATTTTCATGTTTCTCTTTCGAACTAAAAAAATAATATGTCATATCTCGAGAATTTTGACTTCAGGTAAACAAAATTTCATCAACAGCTTCCAATTTGTCTCGAAAAAGTGCCTCTAGTAGAATTTTTTCTATGAAAACACTTTTCAACCCTTAGACAATGAGTGTCTCATACGATCTCATTCCAAGAGAATATATTCTGAAGAATAAAATGACAGTTTCAGAAAAATTTGGTTCATTATCAATAATATAACTTATTTTTGTATATAATTATTACATTTGGTAATACTCGAAGGATTAGTTACAAAATTTGGTAAATTTTCATACTGTTTTCTGCACAAATGCTCAAATTGCATTTTAAGTACTTATGACATCGAACACTACTTTCAACTTAGTGGTTTCACTAGTTTCTTTAATCAAGCAATGATGAACCAAGTGGACAGTGTTTATTTCATCGAAGTCGTTCGAGTTTTTAATATATGTGCATAAATTTGGTGTGATGGGAGCCAAAGTTCAAGGCCTGTTTGATTTCCTTTTCAAAATAGTGAAAACGTTCACGGGCCATCTGCTTTGTTTCTCCGATACCTAAACTTTTGATCTTTGAATCGGCTGCCTGGATTTCAAGCGTTTTTTCTTTCTTCGACAATTCTACTACGAAGCCATGGTTTCCTCATTAGAATTTTCTGAGCGCTCTACAACGGTGACACCCTCAGCAAAGGGCTGTAGTAGAGTGTCCTGGATTTGATGCCCTAACGGCATCTTAATTTTATCGATGCAAAATAAGTCCGAATATCTATCTGAACCCAATAGCAGATCCATTTTACTCGTTTCAAGAAATTTGGGGTAAGCTAAGTTTAGGTGATTTGATGAAATTCGTAATTGTAATGTACGGTACCTTACATTTTCGGTTATATTTTCTATCACCAAACAATAAAATTCTCTCGAAAAATTATTCAAGGTAGACTAAATAAGAGTGGTCGATTTTTTGTTAGAATAGAATGTTGCATTATTTAATGGCTATTGTAATGGTAGATATTTTCAAATGTAGCCATTCCGTACGTCTGTAATTTGTCATCAAATCCTTCTCCAAGAGCGCTCTTAATGGGTTCGTATTTGAAGGTTTTTATTGAGATTTATTTAAAGGCGTCGAAAAAAGTATAGAATGAATGTTTATTCACAGTGGTTAGGTTGTCATTGAGTGATCGATGTTATTCACATTTGCTGTTGTTATATCAGATGTAAAATGATGGGCGTTTTTCAAAACAATATTTCAATGATGATATACAGTCAGCTATCGTATGCTTGTTTCTCGAACTAGTTTCACGAAGCTTCAATGTTTGAGTTTGACTACAATCTACTTTAATGAAATCTTAGCAGCATGACATTTTATATATGATATGATATGATATATTATACTTTCTCGGCATCCTGCTTAGTAGTACTATTGTGGCTCTTGGGGGCTGCGTGCATGGCAGACAGATTTGAGAACTAGCTCTTGTCAGGAAGGATTATTCATTGACGGATTTTTGAATAATTCTTTTTGTCTCAAGTACACATATGTAGACTCCTCGCGAAGTTTATCGCGGAAGATATTTGTCCCATCAAATATTCACCGACGGGAGGTTTTATCTCGAAAACAGAGGCTATAAGCACTATTACAGCGTGATAATTTCACTCGTTTTCTACCGTTGATGTGATTCACGGAACGGCAAAAGAAGTCTCCCAAATGTTTGGAATTTTTAACGTTTTCACATCTGTATGTTATTGTTCGTATCTTTCTCGAATTCCGGTAGCGGGTTCGCCGTGTGGGTCCATAGAGAGCAACTCTCATACGTATGTACGAGGTGCGTCCTTTCTGGAATCGATAGGGTACCCCGATGTAGCTTGATAGGATGCTGAGAAATGATATGAGACACTGATGAGCTCCTGATAAGGGCAAAACTGCAGTCTTCCGCTTCGTTTCTCGGCACCCTGCTTAGTTGCACTGTTGTGGCTCTTGGTGGCAGGCAGATTTGGGAACTAGCACTTGTCAGAAAGGATTATTCATTGAACTACGGATTTTTGAATAGCTAATAAATAATTAAGGTTTTTGCAACAAAAAATATCTCATAACAGTTTTTCGAAAAGTTGATAATTACCGAGTTATTTAACACTTCCTGATTTTACGAAATTTTTTGCTTCTCTTTATGAAAACAAGAATATCTCTGTTACTCTCACAGCTCCATTAGATCTGACCATACCACCGGAAAGAGCATTGAATTTGCTATAAGATAGGTGAGTACTTATGGTAAAACCAATTTGGAAATTCTCATGCAGTGGTGCGGGAGTAAGCATTGCGCTTTCCGAACAGACATCAACCTTTCCGAAAGACATTTGTTGAAGTGTTTAGGTGCTCCGGTGAAAGTGGTTCTTTCAGTGGTTTAAAAACTAGAGAAGGTGGTGGAAATGCTTAGCAATGGAGACAATCACCTGTAATATTGCAAGCTATTCGCGAGGACCCTACAACAAGTACTCGGAGAATTGGTGTTACATTGAGACTTCATCATTTGACGGTTCATAGAGTTCTCAAGCGGAATAATATACATCCTTACCATTTGAGTTAGGTTCAAGAGCTATTGCCATTGGATAGTGAGTTGAGGTTGTGATTTTGTAGGTGGTACATGAATAAATTACAGGATTGGGGATCACATAAAATTTTATGGACGGATGAGGGGTTTTTTAACAAAATTGGTATGATAGATTTGAGAAATTTCCATATATGGGATACAGAAAATCCTCATGACATATTGTGTCATACTCTCAGCACGAGATGAGAGTATATGTGAGGTTGGGGTTGAGGAGGAGTCAGCTTGTCGGGCCAGTTATACTACCCGATCGTCTCTATTCAAACGAATTTTTAAATCTATTAAATAACAAAATAATTAACGTTCTGGAAGAGATGCCTTTAGCTACTCAGCATTACCTTTGGTTTCAAATGGACAGCTGCTCGGCTCATAATTCTAGAATGGTCTACAACTGGATGGCTGAGATATTTGTAAAAAAATAGATAGGTTGATTCGGGCCGGTGAGATGGCCACCCAGCAGCCCTGACCTTACGCCGCTTGTTTTTTATATGCGGGGCTCATTGAAGGCTAATGTTTATAGAATTCCCGTTAATACTACCTATCGTTCATTTTTAAGTGGTACAGCTAACAAGCAAATACCCCTAATTCTGATCATTTCACAGTTTTTTCATTGCGCCTTCTAAAACAACCGGTATACAAATTTTTTTTAATATTAGTACATATCTATCTTATAGCAAATTCAATGCTCTTTCTGATGGTATGGTCAGATTCGATGCTGTAGGAGTAACAGAGATATTCTTGTTTTTATAGAGAGAGGCAAAAAATTTCGTAAAATCAAGAAATGTCAAATAACTCGATAATTATCATTGTTTCGAAAAATTGTTTAATGTTATGGGACATTTTGCAAATTACTTGTACTATCACCTACAGTTTGGCATCTTTTAAAGTAGAAGACACCTGTATATATATATATATATATATATATATATATATATATATATATATATATATATATATATATATATATATATATATATATATATATATATATATATATATATATATATATATATATATATATATATATATATATATATATATATATGTATATATACCTGATTTTGAACTTGTTCAATTGATGAATGAAAAATTAAACATCGCTTATCTGAAAATCCAACATGTTTTACATTTCACGGTAAAGCTTTGGCTATAGATATTTGCCATTTGTGTTCAGTAGTAAAGTCGAGATCCTTGGAAATAGTCGTTATAATAATAACACTTCAAGTATCCACTCATATATCTAATTAAGTAGAGTATTTGCGTTTAAAATGGAAAAGAATGATCCTGACTGATAAGTCTTCTGATTTAAACTTCATTCAAGAATTTTCAAACATGGTCTAACTAGCTTCTTCAATTTTTAAAGAGCACATGGCTCAATAGACTGCATTACGTAAGCGAGCGCTTTAGTAAATCATGTTCTATAAAAATTTTAATTTCCCTTTACAATAGTTCTGAAACAACTTTCAAAATCCGCATGTTCATCTCTGATGAATGTTTCAAGGTTTAAGGTAGGTAAATTCAATCGTAAACTATTCATTTCATTTTCTGAGTTACTCTCCATTCTAGAGTTCGCAGATCTGCAATTAGACTTTTCATTACTATCGATCATGTTTTTCATTTATGAAGCTAACTAGTGATATCGGTTCTTCAAATCTCCACAGTTAGATAAAGTGGTCTCCTACCTCTGTGGTTTTATGTGAAATAATGTGAAGATGATTATTGTCACAGCATCAAATTCATTTATAAATTCCTCAATTCAATAAAGTTTGGGTAAAACTATATCAATGAGCATAGATTTGCTGCTATTACTTGACTTGGGAGAATAGCGTACAAGTACCAATAACCAAGAACTAGAAGAATCATTTTGAATTTAGAGGCTTTGTGGTTTGTTAACATAATAGGACAGAGTAGTAGGTATGCTTATCGCCAACATCCGGAACGGATAGGCACGCTCAGAAGAAGAAGTAGGTATGCGAAACAGCCATTTATGTACTCTGGTAGTTACATTTTTAAACTGACGTAAAATTTAATATCATATTGGTGCTTTATTGTGATTAAAAACACCATTGAACAATCTGGTGCACCCCAGATGAATATTTGTTTTTGAAATTCTGAAAGAACTTGGAACCGAATCTGATTTCATTACGCCGAAGCTTGTGTTTTAGATAATCATTAACTTGTATTGATCTGAGTGTTATAAAATCACTATGGGTCAGTGAGCTGCAAAGTCTAGTACTTCAATCATGGTGATCAAGTAAGTCAAATCTAGTGAGCAGGTATGAAAATGAATATTTCGAAATACTTAATAGGTATGCCTTTAGTTTGATAGCTCGTCTTCTGTGATTCAACTTAGACTTATTCACTATCAAACTGAAGAAAAGAACAATTTAAAACTGAATAAATTGCTGAAAATGTCCTTCTTCTGCAAGAATACAGGCCTTTGTTCTTCTTCCCATATTATCCAGCACTCTTTGAAATATTCCTGGGGTATTTCTTATCCTGTCACAAGAGGTTATTATTCGATTTCTCAATTCTTCTACATTGCTCACTGGAGTGGTATAAACTAAACTTTGAGATATCCCTATCAGAAAAAGTCTGACCTATTTGAGTCTAGGGACCTAGGGGGCATGGTTCTCGCCCACCCCGGCCTATCCATCGGTTGTTGAATGTATTCTCTGGCACATCCTCAAACAATAAAGGTAACTCCTCCACAAGAAATTGCCGATAATCGGGACCATTTAGACTGTTAGGCAGAAAAAATGACCCCATCAAATAATTTCCAATTATTCCGACATAGACATTTAGTGAGAATTAATCTTGATGATGAGATTCTTCAATCAAATGGGGGTTTTCCTCAGCCCAATAATGATTATTGTGAAAACTTGTGATAGCAGTTCTCCAAAAAATAGCTTCGTCTGTGAAAATTATTTCACTATCAAAATGAGCATTTTCTCTAATTTCATCTAAGAACCATCGGCAGAAATTCAGTCTTGAAGGAAAATCTCAAGGAAGTAAGTTAGATTTCAGAGTTTTGACGCGTTGAATATGAAACGGGTACAATAAAAATTAATGGAGAATCCTCCAAACTAGAACATGTGAAATATTCAACTGATTTCCAATTTTTCTTGTAATCACATGAGGATTCAAATCAATACAACTCAAAACTGCTTCCTCAATATCTGGAGTTCTCATAGTTTGAGTTGCACTTTTTGAATGGTTATTTGCAGTAAGAGTATCAGCATCCGTCAACCTTCTGTGGATATTTGAAAATGTTCGCCTGTCTGGTGTTACTAGATTTGGAAAGCGCACCTGATGTGATCGCCTGGCTTCTGTTGTGTTTCCGTCAGCCGGACCGTACATGCAATCGATATCAACCAATTCGGCGTTAGTAAGATTAGCCCTTTTTTCTTACAGCAATAACTTCAAAAGTCTTAAAACTAATCGTTAATTCTATAAACAATTCGAGCAGACACTGGTTCAACTTTAGCAACTGTCAAAATAAATAAATAAATGAAAGAAATCAAAGCCTACTAGTCATATTTTAAATTAGAAGTGCTTTCAATTCAGCGAATGCATGCAATCGTTTAATAATTTTTTATTCGAGAACGGTTGGAGATACAAAAAGTTACATCTTTCAAAAAATTTTCTACATTGAACGAAGATGACAATTAATTATACGCTGATCAGTGGTGTACTGCAAAAAAGTTTGAAAGGGCAAAAAAAACATGGCTCCGGAAAAGAAAACACCTTGTAGATTGTAGTTGAAACTTAGGACGTGTAATGATGGAAGCTGCAAAAAATAGCTTGCATTCCAAATTTGGGCTGAATATCTCAAAAACTGCAGGAGTTTTGAAAAAAACACAAATTTTTTCCGGAAATGTCTACACCCTGTAGCTCTGTAACGAAGCTTTTGCGGACCTATGTTCATATAAACTTTTTTTCTTGAAATTGCACCTAAATTTTTTCCTCAAATTGTGACATACCTTAGGTAACACCCTGTAGAATAGTTCTTAGATGAATTTAACGTTTTAACCAAATCTGTCCTTAGCGGTTGAATGGGGAGCAGTCTCTCAATCTGATATATTCATATTGGATTCATAATGAAAGACTTAAACGCGGAATATTTTTGGATATTTGAAAATTAAATTGCACTATTTCTTGTTGGAGGTATCATATAGTTCCAAATCGAATACTAATTATGATCAGAACTGAGTCAAATAGGAACTAGTTCTGCCTTTCTAACTATCAATATCATCAAAATTATAGTGCACTCTAAAATTTTTGAGACAATTGCATTGTCTTGACATTTGTTCAAGAAATAAGGGGCCGACAAGAACATCTGTGCGGGTGAAATAGCCCCTCCCATTGTTGCGTGTTAACTTTGCTGGTCACGTGACCAAGTGCTCAGTTCTAAATGAATCTCTGAAGCTTCAAGAAGAGCCAAGCGAACAAGACCGGATCTTGCAAATTTCGTTTCAATATTTCTAAGGATTGGTGAGGATGGAGTTTGCTTCCAATTTGAAAGGGAAAAAATTGAGTGGTCAATTCAAGGAAGTAATTGCTAATGTTATTCATTACATGAAACGAGAAGGGATGCACATTAAAGCGAACCTATCAACAACTTGTCGATGAGAATGAATATGCAGGATCACGAGAGAGCATTCGAAGAATTTTGAGAGGAGTGGGGTTCTGTTGGATTAGGACGAACACGAATAGAAAGCTACTTATGGCAGAACGTCTCATACAGCAACTACGTTTGAATTAATTAAGAAGCATCAAACAATACCGTCGAGAAAAGAGACCAACCATTTATATGGACGAAACAAATATTTATTCCTCAGATACATACAAGAAGGCTTGGAGTGACGAGGCAAACGACGGCCTACGTCGGCCTCTTCCAAAAGGACCAAGACTGATAATTTTGAACGCCGGTAGTGTATCTGGATTTGTACGAAACGCATATCTGGTCGATTTTAAAACCGGTGATTGTCATATGAATTTTGCAAATTACGATAAATGGTTGAGAGAAAAAATCATTCCAAATTTACCACCATAAAGTGTGTTAGTGATCCCCATATCACAATGTATAAACAGAAAAACTCCCGAGCATGGCTTTCCGAAAATAAGAAATGAAAGAGTGGCTGCAACGTCGAAATATTGCCTTTGGAGATGGAATGCTCAGACCGGAACATTATAATCCAATCGAATTGCACAAACCCAGATATATAACGTATGCTATTGACAAAATTCTGAATCATAAGGGCTACGATCTACTTAGACTTTCCCTATATTACCCTGACTTAAACCCTATTGAAATAATTTGGGCAAACATGAAATTTTATGTTACTGACAGGAATGTTGATTTCTCAATGAAGAATGTGACTTTATTGATAATTTCATAATTACTTTGCAAGCAGACTATAGTGACACCAACAGCGAGTCTTCTAGTTCTGATGAAGAACTGACAGAAAATTTTTCGTTATTGATCTCAATTTGTGTTTCATATTTAAACTGATTGCAAAAGTTATCTAGGTAAAAAGAGTTTTTATCATTTTTAATGAATTGGTATTATTACTCTGACAACCAAGTAAATCCGAATTATTCGTTCGCACGATATCGCAATACGATTGTACCTCTGAAAATTTTTTCCGTTTTCTCTGTTATGTCGTTAATCCTATATAAACCCATCGAGGTATCACAAGGGTACTATGTATTTAGGAAAAATTAGTTATTAATCCTTTGCCGCAAATCCCTATTTAATATCAACCTTCAATTTCTATATTTCATCCTATTGCACAGATTACAGGTATTCTTGAAGATTTGAATTATAAGGAGAAAACAATAGTACTTATTATCCAGAAATTACATTGCAGAACGTATTATTCATCTTACTTCATCCGCTGCCTATCTCTATTGTTTTTCACGCATCTTATGAGAATCTCAACCGCACAGATATTCTAGTCAACTTGTACATGACATGACATACTATTGATTTTAACTGAGCATCAATAATTCAATTGGTTGTTTTCAAAATTTTATTTCATAATCTCCGCTCACTACCTTAAGTTTTTTTTATATAATAAATTCAGGATAACTGTGAAAATTCACGAAAATTCATTTGAAGTATTCAAAGTATTCAAAGAAGAAAAATGTTGCTGTTAAAATTTCAATCATTCATGGAAAATACTCAACATTTGCAAGTTGGCATTTGCAACATTTTATGAGACAATTTCGTGGAATCGTGACTTTTCTCTTCGAGGGGTCGTTTTCTTTTTTCATGTGTTTGGATCTAGTTTATATCAGAACCCTGAACGTTCACAGTGGAAAATAGGAGAATACTTTCTTACGGTACAAGAAAATCCTGTGTCGTTTTATCCAGCCACGTTCAGCAGCCACCTAAATATTTTTTGTTAAATTCAGGGAAGGAATAAGGTGAATTAGGTGCTAACCATCCCATCGAAAAGTATTTTGTGTTGAAATTGATTACCATACCTGAAAAATGAGATGAATAAAGTTTAAATTTTGAATTTATATATATCTAAGATACTTCTTCCACAATAATTGAATAAAAATGAATTTTATATTCTTCAAGCACACTTCAAAGTAAAATTCAGTGTTTTGGAAGAAGAATCGTTCATGTTATATGTTAGTGCACACATGTTATGTTTCAATAAGAATAACAGGCGATTTAAAATGAATCAAGCTCAAACAAAGAGGAGAAATATTCATACAGCTTTCATTGATTACCGATAGGATTTCGATAGTTCTCCTCATTCTTAAGTCATTCCAATCAGAAGAGGCATTTTTCAAGGAGATTCTTTAAGTGCTCTTTTGTTTTGTCTTTGCCTTGATCCATTATCTCATGTTTTGAATGCTACTAGGTTTCGGCTTTCAAATTGACTCACTTAATTTATTTAGACGATATTTAATTATATGCCGGAACTAGATCTCATTTAAGACGTGTACTTGAGATTTCTTTTAACTATACCAATGATATTCATATGAAATTTCGACTTATTAAATGTAAAAATCTTAGAAAATTGAAACAGGAAAGATCACCTCTGATTATATAAAGATTTCCAATAACGAAATCGAGCCAATTCATCAAGTAGATATATATAAATATCTAGGATTTGTTCAAGAGAAGAAAATTAACCATAACAACTCTAAAGTAAATATTAGAAGTTCATTTATAACAGACTTAGAATTATCAGCAAGAGTCATTTAACTATTAAAAACTTTTTCAGAACTATCAACTCCTATGCAGTTCCTATTCCTACATCTCCTTTTGGAATTATTAAATGGTCTAAAACTGATCTAGATCAATTACAATGTGAAATGGAAAATCATCAGCACCACTCAAGTCAATAATTCAAAGAGTTACACTACCTAAGACATCTTGGAGGTCATGGACAAACTGATTTAAACAATCTTCATAATGAACGGATTTTTCTTATATGTTTCTATTTTCGTGATAAACAAAGAAGGTCTAAATTACATGACATTGTTGTTTCTTCAGATTATAATCTTACACCTCTGAACATGATCATGATATATTGGCTAATAAATCAAAAAAAGAAGGTTGGATGCAGAAAAACTTACACGGAAAGCACCCTAAGGAATTAGAAGATAGGTTGCCTCCACAAGAAATTATAAAAAACACATCATCAAGCAAAATATAGATGATTTCTGCCATAGATGTTTTTGGTCCGAAACAGTTTTTTATATATTATTATCTTGCTTAATACTTGCCTCAACAGATTATTAAGAAGAACATAATGACGTCGATAATATTATTCATTTCAATGTAGGAATATAACATGACCTCATTCCCAAGGAAAAAAATATAACACATATGAGCCTGAGACAAATATTTATTTTGATAAAACAATTCTTTGCAACAGGGCTGTGAATCACAATAGGCCAGATATCATTCTTATGGATAAACAAAATCAAATAACATATATAATTGATAGAGCTATACCCGACACACATAACATACAAACTAAAAGCAATGAAAAAGCTTTTAAATATATGATGCTTACCGACGAGATAAAAAAGTGTGGAAAATGAAAAAATATTCATTCTACCGATTAATATTTCTACAACATGTGTTATTCCTAGGAATCTTCAGAAAAGTATTGAGATTTCATTTCAGAAGAAAAATTTATTTGAAAAGTCACAGAAGATGACAGTCATCAATTTTGTGATATTCTTCGTAGGTTTCTTTCCGAAAGAAATAATGAGGTAGAGTCATGGGTTTTCTCATTATTTTATACTGTTCAGAATCTTATTTCATATTTTAATATAATTTTAATTTCATATAATTATGTAATATAATTAGCTGACAATTTTTTCATTTACATTCAGAGCAGTATTCTATTCGATCGTTCATCACTTCCCACAAATAAAACTATAAATGAATAACATTCTGTTACTTGACTAAGGTTAGGTGAGGTTATATCTCCGTACATTGGTCTTTTCCGGGGAGAAATCCTCTGACACTACTCGTTGGTACATTGATGTCATTGGCTGATAATGCTATAGTTAATATATACTCTGGTAGATTGATATATTTTCATAACACTTAACGCTATCCTAATATATAATCTAACCGGGATATGTTTTGATTGTAATCATTGCCTGGCAGTGGTATTAATTACCGAGTGGTGGATTCATATTTTTCATGAAATCGCTTGGAATGCGTGGATAGATATATGGGCAACTCGTCGTGGTTAATATATATATATATATATATATATATATATATATATATATATATATATATATATATATATATATATATATATATATATATATATTTAGGTCATGTCCAAGACTATTTGCTTCTGTAGTGTCATTAAATTCAGACTAGTAATTGTCTTGTACAATGAAGATCATCCATTGGAAAATGTAAGAAAATTAGATATGATAAGAACATATTTCAGGTTTCCTGAAAGGCTGATATTTTTCGAAGAATGAAACGAAATCCTTACGAGTGGATCGTTCAAAGTACCAAGGAAAAATAAGTATAGACTAAGAGGTAAAGAAGAAGTAACAATTGAAATGATGGGAGCTGTTATGGCCTCAATTTTCAATTCGAACAAGCACATAGAAACAGAAACTGGAATTTCGACACATCATGAAAGTTCATATCTTTCAAAATGAGAGTATCAGGATATTTGAACCCAAGATATCCCATTTGCCAACTAAATTTCTTCAATTGATATTTAGAAAGAAATGCATGAACGCCTAGACTTAATAGAGGAATCATGAGGCTCAATGAAGTCCGCATAACAGTGATCGGATATTTAAACGCCCTGATAAGTATTATTGCTCAGCCCTACATTGGTGTGCAAATACGGCTTTAATTTGAGAAGTATCTTCAAGAATAGTTGCGTTTTAGCCTTCGAAATTTTTGATGAAAACCTGAATGGGCGTTGTTATAAGGGAATTATCAATAATATTATTGAAGGATTTCCGGATAAAATGTTCCTAACAACAAGATCGAATACTCTTTTAACACGTATATGCTCATCCCATCAAAATTCAATGGCTATCAATGACATATCAAATTTGAATTTTTGGGATGACTCGATATGGTCTAGAGTTGAAATGAGACCTATTCTACAATATAAATATTTTCAATACGTGCCGAAGAAATTCTTAGAAATGTAAATCATACAATGAAAATAATCGATACACTTTTGAATACTTGAAATGAAATTAGAACTTTCTTTTGTTTTAATGGAAATTAATTCATGGAGCTTTTCTATTCTTGTTTGAGAAAACTTTAATGTTGTTGGTCTTTCTTTTGTATTATCATATATTTCCTTCACATATGATATTTTCGTAATCATCTTGAATGGAATATTCCCAATGCAACATCCATAGAAGCATAAAAATGGAAAATTCTAATTTCAGAACGAGTAATTTATATCTGAACTTGTATTTGTAGTACGTATCATTGATTCATGAAGACCACAGATTATGAGCTTTTCGAGACGACAGACATTTACTATGGTCTGAATTTTGTTGAACAATATAAAAAACAATGGTTTTGGACTGGACCTAAAACTTCTTTTTCTACACAACCAAGTTTTACTGAAAAAAGTGCTCACAGAATATCAAATTAACTTTAAAACAAACTTTATATTATATAATGACAAAGATGTCTCAAAATTTGGAAAATTTTGATCAACTCAAAAACTGAGAGGAATATCGGGCTAGAATATTTCACCTAGCTGCCGTATTGAGAAATCGAAATTTACCCACCTTGAGCAGATGGCTCAGGCGGAGAGGTATCCGAATATCCTATATTTGGCCGAGACAATGGATGTTGTCAAAAAGTTCCGATAGGACACTTCAAGATCTTACTACAAAGGTTTCTCGTTTCAAGATTTCAACAACAGTCACAGAATATAGAAATATGATTGTCAAAACTGTGATATAGTTCCTAAGAAACTTTGCTATGAAATTTTATTTACACAATTAACATGACTATAACTCTGCACAGAATTAGGATATCTCAGCTGACCTCACCTTAAACAAGTGTGAATGTAGGTTAGGTTATATATTATAATGATTTGGGTAGGCGAGTCTTCATTATGACAAAATATTTTATTTATTTTACAATAAAGTTTGCTTCAAATTCTCCAAAATCTATCAGGTGACTTCTGAAGGACACTTATTGTCTCTAACGAGTTGGTAAACAATATGCAAAACTCTCTGGGCTACAATTAAATCATAGGTAGGCCACAAGCGTCATGAAATGCGTTAACTATTATTAAGTTCTCTAGACGCCTAAGAAAACTAGTAGTTTTTATAGGTGTCTTTCGAAAATATGTTAATACACGAGTCTTTCCTTAGAGAAATATACGGTGATATTTAATCGAACCGTTTCAAAATAACGACCCTATAATTGGGAAAGTTTTTTCAAATTGAATCTCAATTAATCCATTATTTCTTGTAAAAAACCATATTGTTTTGTTATCAGAAATATATAAAAAATACGCAAAAATCTAAGAACAATCGATAATGATAATAACAATCCTATTTCATTTAAATTTATTCATAAGTATTTGTTCTTTGAAGTTTTCTTTATCATTTTTTCGTAATATGCGTTCTTGATAGTAAATCCCACTTCGTCTTTTTCTAAAGTAGCAGAAAAGTAATTCATTTACCCAATTTATGTATGTGAATTATATTAAGTAGACCAGAGCTAAATCACATGCCATATTTTGTCATTTAATTGAAAGCTATCACTTTTTGGACGAAAGTCAATAAAGGATGATCAGTTTTGTCACAATGAAAAAGAAGAGAAGTTCAAATATTCGAGCGTTTCTCATAAATCTAATTGGTAGTGGAAGTCCATATTTGCTTTTTACACACTATATTTTTCGTCGAAATCAGATTTCATTGCAATGCCAACGTAAGTAAAATATTTATATCAATTTGATAAATTGATATAGAAACTACATACTTAAAAGTTCGTTGTATAATTAATGATTGCCATTTCTTCGATATCGATTGTTGATCTCCCGTCCTCTGAGCAATAGTCAACCTTTAATTTGTTGAACAATTCACTTTTTGACATCTCTTGAATGAAGTCACGATTTTTGTCTCTATATTCTCGCCCTATTTTCTTTTCCTATGCAAACTTTCCAAGTGATCAGAAGCATAAAGAATACAGGCGCTGGTCCAGACGATATACTGTACATTTTTAATAAAAAGTTACCTGAACTTGGCCTGATCTACCTTAAGTATATATTGAACTATATTCTATTTAGAAAAGAGTTCTCGGATATTTGGCGCAGGGCTACTGTCGTTCCTATTTTGAAACATGATAAGGATCCATCTACAATGAGCAGTTATAGACCAAGTGGGGTCACTTGTTGCTTCTGCAAACTATTTGAAAATATAATTAGCAATAGAATTATATGGCATCTGGAGTCCAATGTCCTTCTATCTAATCTAGAAAATGGTTTTTGCAGAAAGAGATCGACTACCGATTGTCTAGTTGCTTTAGAGTCTGCAATTACCGACCGAGCAATCTATCAAAATGGGTATAAAGGTTAACATTTTACACGTGATGAAGATACCTTCTTTTGCTACAATGTTTGCCGATGATCTTTCTATTGGAGTATATGGTGTGAATTTGAATACTTCTCAGATCATACTTCAGGAATGCCTGTCGAACCTAGAAAACTTCGTAGATATGAATGGCATGAAAATATCTGAAACCAAATACGTTATCACACTTTTTCGAAAAGCGCATTAGCAACGTTATACCACGCTTATATATTAACGACACGCTACTAAAGAATACTGATGAGATAAAAATTCTAGGCTTACCATGGGTTGAATGCATGAGTTGGAACACCCATATAAAGAAATTGAAGCACGATTTCAGCAGAGAAATTAATATGTTGAAGGTCCTAAATAACAAAAAGTGGTGTGCCGATCGAAACCTCCCAGAAAAACGTACTTTGTTTTTGCGAGAAGTAAATTGGACTACGGTAGCATAATCTATGAATCAGCGACTGAATCTAAACTCTGAATATTGGAAACAATAAATAATAATGCCGCTAGACTGATTTTAGGTGCATTCAGAAATAGCCTTTTCCAGGAGTGCTAGCGGAATCAGATGTTATACCTCTACATGTTCGAAGACATAAATTACTCCTCATTTTTATTGCCAGAATAACCAACAACCTGAGTATTCAAAACTCTGCTATTTTCAATTCGATCCAGGTGAATTTTCGTAAACATTCAGTTATGAGCTCTGTCCAACATTGGAAAACCATAAAAACATAATATCGACCTCGTCTTTGTTGGTAGCAAACCTAAAATACCAGCTGACATAAAAAATCGCTTCCATGATCACATTTCAAATCATTTCGCAAACTCAACCATTATCTACATTGATGGATCAGTACAAAATGGCATTGTTGGTTGCGCCATTAGAATCCATGTGCTCAATTATACTGACTTCAAAACTAACCTAACCTAACTGATGACTACAGCATTATATCTGCCGAAGCCTTAGCGATCCATTTGGCATTTCAATTTATTAAGCAAAGAGATTTGCTGAACACTGCTATCTTCTCCGATTCGTTATCTTGTCTAAATGCTTTGAACGGAAGCAGTAATAACACCCTGATCAACATAATGAGAAATTAACTATTCTCCACTACCAATCGTCCTATTATATACTCCTGCCCATTGTGGTATCATTGGCAACGACGAAGCTGATTTGGCAGATAAAGATGCAGCAAATATGGATCTTCCAGCTGAGGTTCCAATCGACAACAGAGATTGGTTGAGTAAGGCTTCCAATCAAAGCGAATGCATCAGGAATAGAGACTGGCACTCAAACGCGAATATATATATATATATATATATATATATATATATATATATATATATATATATATATATATATATATATATATATATATATATATATATATATATATATATATATATATATATATATATATATATATATATATATATATATATATATATATATATAAATCAGCGGTTCATTTCTCAAGAAGAAACCAACTTATAATAAACAAGTTAAGGATTGGACATACAAATTTGACACATGTTCACCTCATCACCAAGGACGAGAAACCAATGTGTGATAGCTGCCAGACTAATTTAAGTGTCAGTCACATACTTCTGGAATGTGAAAAGTTCAACGACGAGCGTTCCCGCTTGGGAATGAGCAGAAATTTGATGTCCCTTTTGGGAAGTACGAGTGGTTGTTCCAAAACTGTTGAATTTCTTCAGGATTGTGGGGCGATAAGATTTGATGTGTGAAAATAACTGCAATATTCTTTATTTTTATCTGATAATTGAATCATCAGTGTAATTAATTGATAAGTAACTAACTGTGTAGTGATATGTAGTCGCTTATACTCCCCAGGAGGCGCATGCGACTTAAAATAAAGCAATGAAAAAAGTCATTAAATTTCATTTTCGAATTCTTCTAAGTAAATGATGACGTATGCTTGTTTTCGTTTCACATAGGTGAGGTTAGGTTAGGTTTTTATATATTTACAATAATAAGTACTGTGTTTTCAGGAATTTTACTTAATAATTGCGATTCGTAACGCGTTTCACTACACCGTAGCATCTTCAGACGAATGAATGTACAAAAAATATAAATATAAATGTTCTTGAGTAATTAAAAGCTTATTGGTTTGCTTCTTCTTAAGTGGTTATTTATGACAGGTATATCCAATGAAATTAAGGAATAGATTGCTCCCCGAAGAGATTCAATAGAGGTGGAGGGCTTAAATCGACTTGTTCATAGATGAGTCTACCTGAGTGTTCGTATTTATTGATTTCTAAAGTTTCCCAAAGATCTATCTTCGAATATTTATTATCTGTATGCAATATTTCAAACTGTGGGTCGAAAGAGTGATTATTTTCTAAGAGATGATTCGCGTAATTTGAATCTGATTTTTTATTTGAAAAACTGCGTTTATGTTCCGATATTCTAATATTAAAGTTTCTATGAGTTCTACCAATGTAGAAATTATCACAGTCATTGCAATTCAATCTATAAACACCTGATTTATTGTTTTTTGGTTTTACCAGGTTTGGTTTTTATTATTTTTTATATATTTGCACTTTATTATTATCATTGTTTATATTATATATTTAGAATATCGAATTTTCAAGCAATCTAATCACTTAATTCACAGTTTGATATACCTGTCATAAATAAAGATACTTAAATTTAGAAGAAGCAACCCAATAAGCTTTAAATTCTACTCAAGAACATTCATATTTATATTTTCTGTACATTCATTCGTCTGAAGAAGCTATTCGTCTGTGTAGTGAAACGCGTTACGAATCGCAATTCTTAAGTAAAATTCCTTGAAACACAGTACTTGTTTTTATTATTGATAATGGAATTTTACCAAGTAAAAGCCTCTCAAATTCAGAGAAAAATTATATATTTACCCTTGTTCATCAACAATGGGTGAAGGGATTGCTAGAATAAAGTAGCTATTGTCTTCTTCAAGATCTCAGATGATATTAGAAGAAACGCTCATCAAGTGCCAAGAAATATTTTAGGTGAAACTTCCCTATTATGCTGTATATTCTACATAGATGCTTTCACTGTCTATATATTCATAAGAAAGCAGAGGTAATGAAGTATTTACTTCTTGCACAAGAATCCCTTGCTCTACAGACTTACCTCAGTCAGAAACATTGCAACGCAAAAGTATCAACATATTCTGTTTTATTCCCTAGGTAGGATGTAGGACACTATTTGCTCCGAAATTCCTGAATTGGGAATGTTAGATCCAAATTTTATACGTGGCTTTTTGGATATTCGGAATAGAATACAACGTTGACTATAGAAAGGTAGATATGGACCGATTCGCGTATATAGCAAGATTTTAAATTCCCTAGCGAGTGGAATACGAGGATTTGAACCCTGTTGCGCCGATCATTGGCAGTGACGTACTTAGCTTGCTTTTTCCCTGTAGGATATTTTATTATCTAGAGAATACGTGAAGAAATAATCATGAGAATATGAATTAAATGAAGTAAATTTATTAAGATATCAAAACAACATTCACATTATTAAGAACTGTTCATCCAGCAGTTGATAATAATCAGATTTGAAACAGTTTTCTTCATGACTTCTACAAGCGACACTTCTTGGGTATTCACTGAATTATTTTGATCGAAATAATACCACTCAGAATCATTGTGTTTCTATAATCAAAAGAGTCTGATTATTGCGCTGTTACATTTGTTCAATTAATGATAATCGTGTTCATTAAACCAATAGATTCACAATCATTGTATGAAATATACAAGTTTGTATATTCCTACAGTAATTCTTTTAATTGATTTATTATACATTCACATTGAAACAACGAATATGAACATTGACTTCAGTAAATAATGTTGATAAACTCCATTGATAATATTATTATCCAAATCATTAGGAGCAAAACTTTTTATCGAGTAGTACAAGAGCTTTCATTAAATCCTTACATTAGCTCAATGAACGTATTCCACGAACCAACGAACTTGATAAAACGTTTCATTGAATCAATGTACGCATTTTCATTGTAGTTAAATTAGAATATTTTGCCGCGACAACATTGCGATCTTATGGTAACTTGTGAATAGTAATTCATTATTATTACATTTGAAATTTTGAATCGTATGAATAAATATTATATAATGTTTCCAAACTTATTGCTTCATTCTTCAATCTTGATTTTCAAGTAACTTCATAATACAAAATAGGTTTGACCATTCATCTTTTCAATTTAATCTTGAAGAGGTCTCTTCATTTTCGATAAAATATAACATGAAGGTAGATTCATAAATTATTCTAATATTTAACTCTAATAGAACCAGCTCGGTGGTGTTGGAAACATGAGGCTCGTATCCTGCGCAGAGATACCTGGGTTCAATCCGCAGAATGTCGGTGCGATTTTTCGGATTCTGCGAATCGCTTGAGTATCCATCTTTCGGAGGAGATGTAAAGCCGTTGGTCATGTCTAACAGAGATGTGTTTGCCATTTAAGATCCCCTCCCTCGACACGAGAGGGGTTCGGAAAAATTTCCGGGTTAGTGAGGTGACAGAATTCCCCGGCGTGTCATTGGCCGAAAGGCGGAAATAGAGCACATTAAAGAAATAACAAACAAATAAAACTCTAATAGTGATAACACTGTCATATTTCAATTCTACAAAAACATAATCAAATGTAACAGATGTGGAAGGAAGAGATAATTTTCAGAGATGCCACTTGTTAATTTGATATTATTTGCAGTTTATATAGGCTTTATGAGATAAGAATCTCATCAGGCACAGCCCAAAAATATTATCGAACAGGCGCCATTCTATGTAAACCGACACGACATCGCTTGGTTGGATTAATATTTAACTCTAATAGAACCGGCTCGGTGGTGTTGGAGACATGAGGCTCGTCTCCTGCGCAGAGATACCTGGGTTCAATCCCCAGAATGTCGGTGCGATTTTTCGGATTCTGCGAATCGCATGAGTATCCATCTTTCGGAGTAGATGTAAAGCCGTTGGTCATGTCTAACAGAGATGTGTTTGCCATTTAAGATCCCCTCCCTCGACTTGAGAGGGTTCGGAAAAATTTCCGGGTTAGTGAGGTGACAGAATTCCTCGGCGTGTCATTGGCCGAAAGGCGGAAATAGAGCACATTAAAGAAATAACAAACAAATAAAACTCTAATAGTGATAACACTGTCATATTTCAATTCTAGAAAAACATAATCAAATGTAACAGATGTGGAAGGAAGAGATAATTTTCGGAGATGCCACTTGTTAATTTGATATTATTTGCAGTTTATATAGGCTTCATGAGATAAGAATCTCATCAGGCACTGCCCAAAAATATTATCGAACAGGCCATTCTATGTAAACCGACACGATATCGCTTGGTGTTTTCTGAGTTTCAGGTACTTAGTTTATATTTTTCACTCTCATTCTTTGTTCTTAACATGAATTTCTGTGTAGCGTCCGAAAAATTCTACCTATGATAAAAATGTTAAATCTATCCTAGATGATATGAAGAAGTTAAACATAGAATGAAATAAGTGGAAGTGAATGTTTTCATAACAATAGTCAAATTGTCGATCGCGAGTGTTGTTCGAGTAGATCTCGAAAAGAAAAATCCGCGTTTTTTATTCTTGCCGCTTTTCTATAAATTTCGCCTACAGGAATTGAAATCATTCTGAATTGTAACTTGAAGGCAAAACTAGGCCGATACAAAGTTCATCATTAAACGGTACAAAATAAGTACAGCGAAGAAATCTGAAACGTATCATTTCAATAAGGATTGAAAGGAAGAATTTTTCTTTTGAATGGTGAAGGATAAGTGCACTTGTTTTATTTGTCTTGCGTCAGTTGCAATACATAAGCGTGGTAACTTAGAGAGGCATCATAAAACAGTTAATTAAAACTATGGAAAGGATTTTCGGCCACAAAGTGAATTAAGAAAACGAAAAGTACGTAATTTGATATCTTGTTTGAAAAAAGAACAAACCATGTTCACAAGACCAGCCAAATAATCAAAAGCTGCTAAGATCGCGTCATTTAAAATATCTCATATATTGACGAAACACAAGAAACCATTCTAGTATGGATCGTTTATGAAGGACGCATTTATTGAAGTGGTGAGACTTTATTTGGAGATTTTAAAAATGAAACAGAAATCATGTCTGCTTTCAGAGAACTCCAGTTATCTCGTCCGATTGTCACAAGGCGTATTGAAGTCATGAGTCAGGACATGACAGATAAACTAATACATGATATCATGAAATGTACATACTTTTCTTTACAGTTCGAATGAGAGACATTGCCCAGCTGTGTATTTTTATTCGAATGGTATTCAGTGACATGTTGGATAAGGAAGAGTTTTTGACAATCATTCTTCTCATAGGGAAGACCCGTGACGAAGATATATATGACGTTCTCTTCGATTTTACCAAAACAAAAAGCTACCAATATATAAATTAGTGTGCATTACAACCGATGAATCACCAGCAATGGCTGGGGCACCAGCAGTGATACGGAGGAAATTATGGGCATTGCAACAAAAATTGGGAATTACATCCGTGTACGTAGCTTGCAACGGCGGCTCTCTAAGTTGAAGTTGGAAGATAGGGAGTCAGCTGTACACACTGATTCAGATACTCACACGGACGGCAGGTGGTTGAGTCACGGAAAATTCCTAGAAAGGTTTCAAGAATTATTGCCCGAATAACAGCTTTTATAGGTGAAGGAGGTGATGACACTCAGATGTTGAAAAACGAAAAATGGCTGACTGATTTGGCATTTTTGACTTACATCACAATGCACTTAAACACTTGTAACTTGGAGCGTCAAGGTGAAGGAAATACTATTATTGAGATGATGAGCGCAGTAAACGCATTCAAATTGCAACTTATCATAGATCAACTGGAAAGAAAGGATCGGAAACATTTTCCGTCTCTGAAAGCAAGAAATCCTGAATAGAATTATGATACGTATGAGGCTGAATTATCAAATATTTTGGGACAATTCGAAATGCGTATTTATGACTGCAGTAAATTGGCAAATATATCATCATTTATGAGTTAGTTATCCTTTTTCATGTAGAAACATTGGGGAATTAGCTACTGAAATAGCAAGTCAGTTTAATATGAACTCATGTTCTGTTGAAAAATAGTTGGTGCAGATTATATCAGATATACATCTCAAAGCTGCAGCATCTGATACAAATTTTTAGTTTTTTATATCTGAAGATAAGTATCCTATTCTAAGGCAAAGTGCCTTTCAAGTGACGACAATGTTTGGGCCAACTTACTTGTGCGAGTCTGCATTTTCTAAAATGAACATAATTAAGTCCAAAATATTGCAATCGACTAACTGATGATCATATGACACCATATGAAACTCTCTTATTTTGGAACAACCAATAAACTCACAAGTTTGAATAACTATGAGTTTTTTCATTGATATCATAGGGTAGGACCTAACTAACCCTAACCGAAACCTTGACTAAAATAATGTATATTGTGAGGAAAGCTTATATCTATATATGCTACGGCACCCCCTTCCTAGGTAGGTAGGTAGGTAGGGTGTATCGTGTATGTACGACAACCCTCCATAACACATACTTGCAGCTTCTCAGATTCGATCATTAGTTGTCTAAGAATATTGAAGTAGATCGCCAGCAGTTCAAGTTTGAGCACCCCTGCTTTAGATCATTGAAAGGAGACATATGTTCGTTGAAGTGTTTCATTTGACTATTGTTATTGTTGTTAACATTCCTTAATATTGTAACGTTTCTAAGTTATTGAAATTATTTGTGGGTTCGAATCAAACACTTCAACGTTATGGACACACAAACTAATTTATTCACACATAGACTGAAAAATTATAACGCTAACTAAATGAATAATTTATATAACACAATCAATACTGCTTAATTTATCTCTAACATTTTGTCCACTTATTCGCGCTCTGTATCTAAACTTTCACTTCTGCGCGTCGCGCTCTCTTTATATCAAGTCGGAATTGCTTTAGAACATTTGCATAACTTCGGCTCTGTTCCAGATGTTCGTTCGAGAATCTTCCGGAAACAGCAGCACTGATTTCTTTGTAATACGGCGAGCTGAAACCTTTGAATTCTTCTCGAAGTCTCCCGAAGTGCGTCATTTTGCCGGCCGTGACAGGGTCGGCTTCAGGGATGATTGGATATCGTTACACTGCCCCCTCTTAAAACTGTTCTGTCCTAGAACAGATTGAGTCTTTGGTCACTATGCCGGTATCGGCATTTATTTACAGCTTTACATCTCCGTTTTTGATGGAAATAACATTCAACTGTCTTCTCTCCTTGTCCCGAAGGCGTAGGATTGAAACAGCACACGAGAATTTCCATTTCGATGCCTGGGAAGATAAATTCGATCATGCTCCGTACTGTTCTCCAATATAACTGGTCCAACCCTCAACCAAGTTTCGGTATGGCGAGTTTATTCACACCCTGCTTGGCTAAGTTCTTTTTCAAGTCTAGTAAGGCTGACAATAAATCTTCATAACAGGGTATCTGGTGTGAATATTCTTTAGTCACTAAGTAGTAGCATCTCATCCTCTCATAGATGGCAAAGGTTTCACAAATATATATTAAAAATACTCGACATATATTTCGGGTTGTTAGACCATTATCAAGAGTAATACAATACTAAATACAAAACGAGTGATTTCACTTATATATGACGGCATTCACAACAGGAGGTAAATTGAAGTCTAGTTGGTCGTTGCAAATTCAGTGGTTTTTCCTATGAGCGGAGGTAATTTCAATTACCTCCGAGATAACCATCCTTTTTCTTTTGTTACCTGGATGCATGAGTTTCATATTCTCGAAATCTATGAAATGATTTTTATTGATGCAGTGGTCCGAAAAACCCGTAGAGTTTTTATTTTGGAGAATTTTTTATGTTCTTCAACTCTCTCCTCGATGCATCTTCCGCATTGGCCTATATAGAATGTATCACATTCACTGCAGATTATTTTATATACTCTGCTTTTATCCAATAATTTTGCTTTATCTTTATTATTAACCAATAATGAATCCAAATTCTTTTTATTAGTGATGATGGTGTTAATATTATTTCTGTGTAATCTTTTATATATTTTGTTGCTAATATTAGGAATATAGTTAATTGGAAAAACTTTGTTAGATTTTTCAGTATGCAACGGATAAATGCTCTGCAATAAAACTTTATGTCGTTTCTGTCTTATTAAGCTATTAATTAATTTTGGTCCATAGCCGTTGTTCATAGCGATTAATTTTAAAACTTGAACTTCATTCTCAAAATCGACAGCTGACAAAGGAATAGAAAGCAGTCTGTGCACAAATGAATGAAAAACACTCAATTTGATACTCTAGGCTTGGGAACTACTGATATGAATCAGGGTTTCCGAATGGGTTGGTTTTCCAAAAAGGTCCAAAAAGTTCAAAGATATTTCAATATTTTCATTTTCCATTGTAAATTGAATCGATTGATGAAAAGAATTTATAAACTGTAAGAAACTATTGAGTTGAGTCATTATTGAACCTGAAATAACTTGTTTAGATACATAGGTTTAAAGCTGACATCGTTTCTTCTGTGAAACTTTGTCTCCAATAAAGTTATTTCAGGTTCAATAATAAAATGAATCAACAATTAGATGGTTTACCTATGGGCTCTCCATTATCTCGTGAAATATTTATGATAAATTTAGAAAATAGAATTTTTAGTTCCCCAACATCCTAATCAATAATGTATTTCTATCTAACCTAACCTAACAAAATCAATAATATATTTTTATGGAAAAGACATGTAGATGATATCTTCTGTATTTTGATTGGCACAGACAGACAACTCAATAGTTTTTTACAGTTTCCAAATTATTTTCATCAATCGATTCATTTTGCAATAGAAAATGAAAATAATGACAAATCTTTGAACTTCTTGAAGTTGTTTAAAATATACAGAAAACCAACCTATTCGGATACCCTGATTCATAACAGTAGTTCCCAAGCCTAGAGTATCAAATTGAGTGCTTTTCACTCATTTGTGCACATATTGCTTTCTATGCCTTTGTCAGCTGTCGATTTTGAGAATGAAGTTCAAATTTTAAAATTAATCGCTATGAACAACGGCTATGAACCAAAATCAATTGATACATTGCTAAGACAAAACTTTTATTGCAGAGCATTTATCCGTTGCATACTGAGAAATGTAACTGAAAATTTCCAAATAACAGAAATAATATTAACACCATCAGCACTAATAAAAAGGATTATTGGATTCATTATTGGTTAATAATAAAGATCTATTCTCCACTATAAAAATTCTACGGGTTTTCTGGACCACTGCATCAATAAAAATCATTTCATAGATTTCGGGAATATCGAACTCATGCATCCAGGTAATAAAGAAAAAAGGATGGACATCTTGGAGATTATTGAAATTACTTCCGCTCATAGGAAAAACCTGCCAATTTGCAACAACCAACTAGACTTCAGTTTACCTCCTGTTGGGAATGCCGTTATACATAAGTGAAATCACTCATTTTGAATTTAGTATTGTATTACTTTTGATAAGTGGTAAACGAATCATTTATGTTATCATAAATTTAAATATGGTTTCTTTTATTTTATCAGACTATTAAGCATTTCTGTCAAGAGGTTATAGATAACAGCAATCATATTAGTTTTATTGAATACCCTTGGCCTTCCCATTTTAAATAGAATACTGCAGAAAACAAATTAATGAAAATGTGTTCTTCCTCTAAATAATTATACTGTCAAAGTGAGAGGAATCAGAAACACTGGCTTCATTATATCAGCTTAGCTTATTGTTCAAATTTATTTTGGTTCAGTTTATAACTTTTAAGTTAATCTTCAATTTATTAGTTATTAATTAATTTATCTGTAATATAACTACATATTTCTATTAAGTTACGTTATGCTGAAATAGCATTTTCTCCCGAAAATCTAAGTTTTTTCTGCACTCTTCAAAATTCATTCTTGAAACAGAAAATTTTATGGATTAGTTGATTCATATTCAAGTAGAAGAAATTAACCAAAATACTTCCTCGCGAATAGTAGCATTTTGTATTATTCATAAGTAATTACTTCCGGATATAATAAAGTTAGGACATTGCCTGGAAGCGGTATTATAAGTGGGTGGTGAATATACATGTTTTAGGTACAGATTGTTTAAAATTGATACGGCAATATTTGTGTAAGTGATTGCTGAAATAATTTCATGAAAAAAGTTCACATAAACATAGGTCCGCAAATACTTCGTTATCGATTTACAGGGTGTTGAAGTTTTATCGAAAGATGCAGGTAAATTTGAAATTTTCGTAAACCGCTTGAGATATTAAGGTAAACTTTTGGAGTTATCGAAAACCTTGGAAGACACATAATTTTCAATACGAAGTAATATATTGTACTCACCAGTAGCGCGAGTTACGTTCCTGGAAACGATGCTTCCCACAGGAAATGCTGGATCAGCGGATCCTATAGTTACGTTCCTGAAAACGATGCTTCCCACAGGAAATGCTGGATCAGCGGATCCTATTTCACGTACACAGCTTCACCGTGTTCACTAATGTTATAAATCATGTTTGTATATCTCATATTATGCAGTCTGACAATAGCTCCCATTTAATTCAGTTTGTAATAAAATAAATGTTTTTAAAAAGACTTTTCCTTAAGTGAAAAACATAAGTGGCTTAGTGCGGTAGGATCTCGACGGCATCCCAACCAGATATCCGTGAGTTTCAACTCTTCATCGAGAAGGACCAAAGACGAAAAAATTGCAGCCAATTCATCAACCGGAGAATGAAGATAACGAAAATCTTGTAAGTTACTCATTGTTCCTTTATGTCAGACTCCTCGAATTCTCCTGATCCATATAGAGATACTTGTCCAGAAATCGAGTCAATTTTAATTCAATCAATTTCAAAATTATCTTTAATTTCAACAGAGCCGAATCAATCTAACACAGATAATTCGAATTCTGAGAATATTTCTTTATTTAATCAAAATAAAACAGTTAATTTCAATAGTGAATACATCACAATGCCTAATCAAATACCAGTTTTTGATATGAAATTGCTACAAATCGTACCCGAATTTGATGGCAATCCGTGTAGGTTATTTCGTTACATTTCTACAGTAAACGAATTACTACAAGAATATTATAATGCGGCTGAACCAAATTGTTCACAAAATAAATTTCTTAAATTTGGTATTTTATCAAAACTAACAGGACCGGCTGAAGAAGTTGTTTCTTTGAGCGGCAGTAACGAGTGGCCGACAATAAAAATATTTTAATAACACATTTTGGTGACCAGCGAAATGAAAGTAGTTTAATTTCAGATCTTGGTTCGTTGCGTCAAGGCAACAACGAAAATTCATTATCATTTTATTCTCGAGTTATTTCAACCCTCAATCTTCTCCATAATCATTTGAATATTCATGAAGATAATGAGGCAGTAAAAGCTTCAAAAAATCGCTATATGATTCACATGCTCTTCATACTTTATTAGTGGGATTGAAAGAACCCCAAAGTTCCATGATCAGAGCAATGAAACCAAAAGATTTAGCGGAAGCGCAAACGTACATCATTGAAGATAATAACATACGTTATTTGCAAAATCTTCTAATTCAGTGAAAATCTTGCCCTCACAAAATTTTCCAAATACTTCTTTTCACAAAAATTCTTATCAGACAAATATTTCTAATTTACCAGCTCCAAGATTTTCACAAAATCATTTTCCAAGTACCCCAATTCAATTACAACAACGTTCAAACCAACCACGTCCAAGGTTTCCTACGAACAGCCAAGTTTTCGGAAGGTTCAAAACGTTTGGAAAAATCCGTCTAACGGACAGTCTCCTTCGAAACCAACCCCTATGAGCATTGTTCATACTAGGAATAGTTCTAGACCGACCCCATGAGTGTTGTTACTCAATCATTGAATGTACCGAGAAATTATCAAAACTATAAACCCAATAACTATTACAGAAATAATACCAATCACCCTATAAATTTCATTTCCGAAGAATTGAATAATGTTGATTATGATGAAGATCAATGCATGCCCAATTCTTCATATTATTGTGATGAATTCGACGGACAAAATTTCATTCAAAATAATGTTCAAATTTCTGAAATAGAAAATGCTGAAAAGTTCGAAGACAAATTGATTCCATGCTGAAACAGAACATCATTCGCCCAAGTAATTCCCCTTGGTCATCTCCGATTTGGGTAGTACCAAAGAAAGCAGATGCCAGCGGTAAGAGGAAATTTCGAATCGTGGTCGATTTTCGTAAAGTTAACGAAAAGACCATCGACGACAGATACCCTCTTCCAAATATTTCTGAGATTCTCGACAAACTAGGAAGATGTCGCTATTTTTCAACCCTCGACTTAGCTAGTGGGTTCCACCAGATAGAAATGGCTCCTGAGGATATCCAGAAAACCGCCTTTTCTGTCGACAATGGGCATTACGAATATCTGAGAATGCCCTTTGGGTTGAAAAACGCTCCAAGCACCCTGCAGAGAGTGATGGACGACGTGTTAAGAGGTTTACAAAATGATATTTGTCTTGTATATATGGACGATATCATTGTCTATTCGACGTCATTACAAGAGCATATGGTAAATCTCAAAAGAGTATTTCAACGTCTTCGTGAAACAAATTTTAAAATCCAGCTCGATAAAACAGAATTTTTAAGGAAAGAGGTTGCATTTTAGGGCATATTGTCACTCCCGAAGGTGTCAAACCTAATCCCGATAAGATAAAGGCAATCATGGAATATCCGATTCCTAGAACAGTCAAAGAAATCAGAGGATTTATTGATTGTTAGGTTATTATCGCAAATTCATAAAAGACTTCGCAAAATAACTAAACCGTTCACGCAATGTCTCAAAGCGAAAGCAAAAATCATACACGATGATGCTTTCCTAAGAGCATTTGACTACTGCAGATCTCTTCTTTGTAATGCCCTATATTACAATTTCCCAACTTCGAAATACCATTTATTCTTACTACTGATGCAAGTAACGTATCAGTTGCAGCTGTTTTATCGCAGGGACCCATTGGTAACGACCGGCCAATTGCATATGCTTCACGCACGTTGAACGATAGTGAAAGAAATTACAGTACTATCGAAAAGAACTCTTAGGGATAATCTATGGAACTAGCCATTTTCGACCATATCTATATGGGAGAAAATTCAAAATAGTGACCGATCATAAACCTCTTCAGTGGCTTATGTCTCTCAAAGAGGGCTGTAATCCTAGACTTACACGTTGGAGACTCAAACTAGAAGAGTATGATTATGAGATATGCTATAAAAGGGCAAGGCTAATACTAACGCCGATGCTTTATCTAGGATTGAGATTCACCCTACAGAAGCAGATAATTCTTCATCAGACGATGATTTACCAATCTTTCAGTATATGAAACAGGTAAATCGGGATATGGAAACAGCTTCCATGTCAAACAACATAAATGACATCCCAGATCCGGACGAAATCGAAGATCAGAACCCGGAAGCAGAAGAAAAATAACTGACGATGGACAAACCGTGCATACAAATGCTGAGGACCCTATTTTAGGAATAAGCCCAACGGAATCTCCAATTAATATCTTTCAGAATCAGTTGCACATAATTCCTTCACTGATTAACCGAAAAGCAACAAAAAATGTTTATGGGATCGAAACAAAAAGAATATTTGGAATATTTACATTCTTAAGAACGATCTTACCCCCATCATTTCATTTTTTAGAGACTTTGGTGAACCGAAAAAGACCTATGCATTTTATTTCGAAAGTAATGGCAACGATGAAACATATAAACAACTTTCAAATCTCATGAGACAAGCATTCAAAAGTCTCGCCTTCAAGCTTTTGAAGTGCAATAAAAGGTTAGAAAATATTATAAATGAAGATCGACAAAAGGAATTGATTTGCTATAGCCATGAGACAAAAACTAATCACCGAGGTATAGTAGAAACTATTGAACAACTCAAACGAAAATATTATTGGCCAAATTTATCAAATGATGTCAGATTTTACATAAATAACTGTGAAATTTGTCAGAGAGTAAAATATGATCGAAGACCACCTAAGATAGAATTTCAATTACCCCAACTCCAAAACGACCTTTTGAAGTAGTACATGTTGATGTCTTTCAAGCAGATAGCCAAAAGTTTTTGACAATTTTGGACAAATTTTCAAAATTCGGTCAAGCCTTTCCATTAATAGGTGCTAACGCTCCTGCAATTGTACAAGCGTTAATATCCTTCATGTCATTTTATGGATTACCTTTACAAATAGTCACTGACTCTGGCACAGAATTCAACAATTCGACAATCATGGATTTTGCCAATCTTCATAAAATCAAAATTCACATAACCACCTCTAAAAATTCAAATAGCAATTCACCTGTAGAACGTTTTCATTCGACCATTCTGGAACATTTGAGAGTATTGAAAATCGAAAAACCAAATATTCCAGTTGCCGATTTAATGCCATATGCAATTTTTGGATACAACCATAGTATTCATTCTACAACACAACAAAAACCAATCGATATTATCAGCGGTCATCTAAACACCAAAGACCCCTTCGAAATTGACGTAGACAAAGAAATTATGAACAATTACATGCAAAACCACAAAGAACGAACCCAACTAATTTATAACTCTATTCACGAAATTAGCGAGAGAAAGAAGGAAAAATATATAGGTAAAGCAAACGAAGAGCGTGAAAAACCAATTGATTACCATGAACAATCGACAGTTTTTCGAAAAACGTCAAAACTCGCGGTAACAAACTAAAAGCGCCCTTCATCAAAGAAAAGTTCAAGAAAATGAAGAACTTAAAATAAAAACTGAACGCAGTACTTATCACAAAAACATTTTTAAGAAACCGAGAGCTAAAAGACCTCAAAATTTGTTGCAGGAACCTGATCCTGATGATGATCCACCGGTCCATGTTGGAACCGATCAAAATAGTGGATCTTAAACAAAACCCTGGTATCCTCCCTTTCTTGTTGGCGAAACTAAAGTCAAAATCGGAACTCATAAATTCCTCCATTATGTCGATCTGTACCCCATTGAAAACGAAATAAAAGTTCTAGTCAAACAATACAGAAATTTTAAATCTTCTCTTTCAAATCGATTTAATACATCCGAATACCCTACAGAAACTTTGGAACAACATATACAATATCAAATCAACTACATTTGGAATAAATTCAAATCTGTATATCCTTCGAAGATAGAAAACGGAAGAAACGCGGATTAGTTAATGGTCTGGGCAATATTATTAAAGCCATTTCAGGAAATTTAGACGCCGATGATGCCGAGCGCTACGATAAAGCTATTGAAAATTACAAGCTAATAAGGAACGGATAATCTCTACTGTCAATCACCAAATTTCATTAACTCACGAAATTCTTGAGAATAATAATAAAACTCTTTCATTAATGCTGCATAACCAAAACATAATTTCTAGAAGAATTCAAGAGATCAAAAATGATAACACCCAGTATTTTTCTATTATAGACACTTTCGCTCAAATGAAATTTAACTTAGACACAATCGGATCTATTCTTGAAGATTTGGAAAATTCAATTACTCTAGCTAAATTAGGCTCTCTTCATCGTAGTCTTATCTCAAAAATCGATTTAGGCCATATTCTTACGATTCTCTTAGAGAACCATTCGAAAAATCAATTGATATTTTCTGACGAAAAAATATTCACAATTATTATGATCTAATTGAAGTCGAAGCTTACTATTCAAAACAAGGATCATTTTCGTATTGAATATTCCCTTGTACACCCCGATCGATTCAACCATTACCATTTATATTCCATTCCATCCAAAAACTTTACAACTATAATTCCTAAAAATACCTACCTTACAATGAGTAGCAATCTATTCCAATACGATGACGACCAATGCAGATATCTCAACCCTGGTTACCTTTGCGAAGAGAACAAGCTTGCCAACCACGCCGACCGAGACGATTGCCTATTTTCAATTCTTCAGATCAAAAATTCTTCAACTGTTCCTGACTGTAAAATAGTACCAGTAAAAGTGAAGAAATCCTTTGTAGAAGAAGTTGATGAAAGCCACTATATTGGAATCTTCCCAGAACAAGAAAAAATAAAGATGAACTGCGAAAAAACAGATTTCACAACCCTCAAGGGAACATTCCTCTTCCAAATTCCGTATGGATGCAGTATTCAAACAGTTGACTTCATTTATACCAACACAAAAGGTACCTCTTATCAAGTACCCTTATTTTTACCCGAAATAAAAATACCTACAGGGGATCATCATTCAGAAGCCCTCAAAATTCAAGAAATTTCACTGGATAAGTTACACCACCTTCAGAAGGAAGTCGAGAAACTCCAACCGATTCCAGAAGAAACTGAAGAACCAGCTTATTCGCATCTTTACTTGACCACCCCCGTATACATCATAATTTTTCTGGTAATTGTTTGGAAAATTAGTTCAAGATTGCGTCGAAGAAATGCAGTACCAGAAAAGAATCCAGAAGAAGAATCTTCGAGAGTTCCACAAGATTTCAGTCAATCGCCAGACCAAGTCAAAGAACGAGTTTTGTTCTTCCGTCCAAAACTCTTCCCTAAGGATGGAGGAGTTACGTTCCTGGAAACGATGCTTCCCACAGGAAATGCTGGATCAGCGGATCCTATAGTTACGTTCCTGAAAACGATGCTTCCCACAGGAAATGCTGGATCAGCGGATCCTATTTCACGTACACAGCTTCACCGTGTTCACTAATGTTATAAATCATGTTTGTATATCTCATATTATGCAGTCTGACAATAGCTCCCATTTAATTCAGTTTGTAATAAAATAAATGTTTTCAAAAAGACTTTTCCTTAAGTGAAAAACATAAGTCGCGCATATAGTCACAACGCTGGCTATTCTCAAAGAAAAAACTAGAACGCTCTTGATTTAGTCAAATATAATGAATATTTTTCAATATTTTAATTATTTTCAGGAAAAATCTTTCATGACATTTTCCGTACGACGCCAAGTTTTCGGGTAAAAAATGTTGAAAAGAATAAGCTAATAAGTTTAATTCAATGACCAAACCAAAACTTGAGAATTACCAATACCTCTAAATATATTAGAAAAGCTATTCAAAGTGACCTTCTTCAGCTCAAATGCAAGATTCCAGGTTTCTCCTCATTGATTGGTGAACTCTTTCGCAAACACCTGAATCCGTTCTTATCACCTAGCGATGATTCTATTTCGTAAGTCCTCAACATCTGGCACGAGGGTAGTTTAAACCGAAGACTCCAAATGACCCCACAAGAAGACATCGGGGGGGTTTGATTCTGGGGATCGTGCAGGCCAAAATTGTTGTCCACCTGATTGAAGGGGGCAGGTGCGCTATCGTGCATAAACCTCATCGTTTGTTTTATTGCCAAAGGTACATCCTCCAAAAATCCTGGAAGCGTGTGTTTCAAAAAGTGGCGGTACACCTCCTCTGTAACAAATACTGGTCTAATTAGTCAGTCACCTACAATGCCGATCCAAACGTTCAACGAGAAAGGATGTTGAAATCGATCTTCATATGTTTGATGTGGAATAATCACACCACATATGATTATTATGAAAATTCCTTAAAGAATTTCATGAAGAACGCTTCATAAGTGAACAGGATCAGCATCAGAAATTGAATTTACTTACGCAAAAGCCATTGAGAATATGCAATGCGGGCAGCAAAATCGGTAGGAAGAAGTATTTGTACGCATTGTAATTGGGATGGATACAACAAATTTTCAATTTTCAATTGCTGACACTTAAAGCGTCAGCAATTTTTCTAATGGAGGTTCCACGATCGTCTTGAATTTTTGCAAGAACCTCATTTTCCAGTTCTAGGCGTCAATGAATGCTTTCAAAAGTTTTTCTGTTGGAGGCAATACGGTTTGGAAATATTTCAATGTACAACCACCAAGCTTCTAATGAATTTCCATCAGCACTTCCATACATCTGAGTATTCGTATAACGTTTTATAATAGCCGATTTGAAATCAAAATTCCATAGATTCAAAATTACTGAAACACACAAACACTCAAATTACACTGGCGTAAATCATTTTTGTACACATCTATGGTAAAGGATAGATTAATCAAAAACTCTTCAATCAGGGTTGGGCGTCGTACAATATAATGTCAGAAAATTTTCTTTATAAATAATTAAGAACTTCAAAATTTTTTATTTTTTATTTTTGAAAAAATCAGTAGCGTTCTAGTTTTTCCGTGAGAATAATCTGCGGTGTGCCAATACGCGCGCCACTGGTGAGTCTAGAATATTGTTTTGTATTGAAAATTATGGGTCCTTAAGAGATTTAGACGCCCCCAGAATTTCATTTCAATATCTCAAGGGGTTTACGAAATATTTGAATTTAATTGTATCTTTCGATTAAATTTAACAACCTGTAAATCGGTAACGACGTGTTTGCGGACCTATGTTCATATGAAATTCGTCATGAAATTACTTCAGCAAGCACCTACTCAAATATTGCCGAGTCTTTTTCAAACATCCTGTATATTGATAATATATTATTATCACGTATGTATTGTTACTACAATCCACAACAATTTTTGCATTGAAATCCGCCCTATGGTTACGAGTGAACAATTTCCCGTGCTTATTTCGGAGAGGATCATCAAAGGGATCTAAAAAGGCTTTACCTAACATAAACGCAAAAGTTCTTATTACATGAAAAAGCAATTGAAAGGTGAGTGTTTCGAAATTTTTCATTATTGAGCATTCGTCAAAAATCCTCTGAGTTCATTTGCTACCATTAAATTTCATACTGAAATCGAAACATCACAGTATATATTGCCTTTTTCGGACGATGAGATGGACCTCATATTAATAAGATGTGATTTACAAAAAAATATTTTAATATTTCTTTTGAATCATTATTTATTCAGCTCAAATTAGCAATATGTTCTTTTTCTAAATATTGTTCTTCAAGTTTTTCAACTTCTCAACTTGGCAATAGTTGCACATTGTGGATCAGCAAATTTTTAAATTGCTATATTCTGAACAACTTGACATTTTTTGAAGCAACCCAGTCCACATTTTTTCTATTAGGTTTAATTCAGGATAATAGGGGGTAGGCAGAGAACCGAATGCCCGTGAGCAGCCAGTAGGGAATCGATAACACCTGCCTCAACCCGTTTATGCTCCTGAGTTATTTAATATAATTCTAGTTTGATGGCTTGTTGTTGAAAAAATATACCTTTTTGTTTCAACCATTGCTGCATTTTGACGTTTTTGTTCGAAAACACAATATTTCCTTCTATAGCTACATTATGTAACGAAGTGTTATCAATTACAATTACAGAGTTGGGTGGTAAATTTGATATTAATTTAGCTTCTATCCAGTTGTTATAATTTTCATGGTTCAAATCATCATGATATTCCCCTGGTTTTACTCCAGATTTGAATATTAAAAGTGAATCGGGAACAAATTCCTGCTCACTGACAGCATGAATTATAACTAACCGAGGACCTTTTTCAATTTTTTTATGTAATCCATGAACATAATTGTTTAACCGATGATGAGAAGAAGTGTGGTTAGAGTTGATATGTTTCATAAATTCAAATAATTGGCCGATTTTTCTTTTTATAACCTGATCATTTTGAAATAATCTGTAATCAATAAAAATATTGCTTATACCTAAAGTTTGAAAGTAATTTTGATAAAAAATATACCTTATCCTTTCACCAAATTCAGATTTGTATAACTGATACTATTTCTTTTTTTATATACGTCCGGATTTGAAAATTTCCTTTCAACTTGCGTGTTCTAAGGAATTGAATAAATTAAATATTTACAATATTATAATGATAAAAATTAGTAAAATTTGCATTTTTCATCTGAAATCAAGAAAATTATTTTCTGAAAATTCCGATGCTTCACCTTGTAATACACCAAGTCCTACCTTTTTCATTCTTTTTACCGTACTTGCAGATATATTTGCAGCTTTACACAAACGATTCATAACTTCGTTTAATGGAAAGCTTAAACCATAACACGCTGCATTTTTCATAAATGTTATTGAATCAAAAATGATTATTTTACATTTACTAATGAGACGCTACGGTACTAATAACTTTTAGCTGCCAGTATGCACCACCGACTAGGGCTCTTCCGAATTTCGAATTCGAACCTCGGATGACCTTGAAGGATCATCTCAGAGCTCGCGGACTCTAGTCATGGGTAGTATTGCTGTTCCAGTGGAATAGTACAACTTGCGTGTACGGTGAGACTGAGGAAACTGCAAGAACTTTTGTCCTGGACTGTCCTATATCTCAATATGTAAATGGTTATCCACATAAAAATATAGTATCAGAATAATTTTTTGTTTTGGTTGAAATTTTGAAACCCAGTTAGAATTACCTTCACCAAGACTACAATTTCCCCTCATTCTCTTTTATTTCAAGGAAAAAAATTAAACGAAAACTCAATATCTCTGATTACACTTTCCTTCACAACGCACTTACAGCTTAGCTGTTGGTGACATATGAGTGACTGGCGAGACAGGGTTTTCCTTTAAGATTTTTCTCCTCCTTTATATAAATTATGTATGGCTCGATTCTTTTCATTATTTTGATGTTTGAATTCAAAAGCTCATCGTGATTTAAATGTTTATCTATTCTATAGAGCATGCTTTCCTTACATCGTGTTTTCACTCAAAAGGAAATTTGACATAATCAATGAGAACGCCTTTTAATCTTTCAAAATAACTAGGCGTAAGAAGTATTGGTCATAATAAAATTATAAGTAGATTCATAATATATTTGGAAAGTGAAACAGTGCCATATTTCTATTCCAAAAATAATAAAATATTGATGATTGAATAGTTCACAAATATGGTAAGCTCTACTACTACTGATCTTAGACCTTGGTTATTGATAAAAGACGAACGTTTCGAACTGCATAACTTCGATGTACTTTTAGCTTTGTTTATGGAAAACAACCTCTGTTATTCTCATCACATAAGAAGTGACGAGCTGCTATGGTTTTGTCTTACATGGCACATCGTATTTTTCGAATTACAAAACGCACCTTTTCACACAGAAACATCCGTAGATTTGTAGATACCCTCTGTTTTTCTAGAAATTATCTCAAAATTTGAGCTACCTATGTTGAATATAAATATATATTATATATAGTCCGCGAGCTCTGACATGATCCTTCAAGGTCATCCGAGGTGCGAATTCGAAATTCGGAAGAGCCCAAGTAGGCGGTGCATACTGCCAGCGCCTCATTCTGATTGTGAACATAGAACTCGTCAAAATATTTACTATGAAAGATCTAGGTATTGCAAAACTGGTGTTTGATAGTATATGTAAAAAATCATTTTTGTTTCAATAACATTTATGAAAAATGAAGCGTGTTATGGTTTAATATTTCCATTTAACCAAGTTATAAATCGTTTGTGTAAAGCTGCAAATATATCAGCAAGTACGGTAAAAAGAATGACAAAGGAAGGACTTGATGTATTGAATGGTGAAGCACCGGAATTTTCAAAAGAAAATTTTCTTGATTTCTGGTAAAAAATTTCACCAATATTCATCATTATAATATTGTAAATTTTGATTTTTCAATTTCCTTAGAAAACGCAAGTTAAGAGGAAATTTTCAAATCCGGACGTATGTAAAAAAGAAATAGTATCAGTATTACAAATCAGAATTTAATGAAAGGATAAGATATAACTTTTATCAAAATTACTTGCAAACTTTAGGTATAAGCAATATTTTTCATTGGTTACAGATGGAAAAAGTCAGGATAACAGAAAACTTTCAGTTGGATCACTAGATATTAGAACGAAACGACTAGATAATTTTAAAATGATCAGGTTATATAAAACAAAAAAATCAGTGGTTAGACAATTCTGTACATGGATTACATAGAAAAATTGAAAATGGTCCTCGGTATATATATATATATATATATATATATATATATATATATATATATATATATATATATATATATATATTTTTTTTTGACAATCATTCTTCTGAAGGGAAAACCGGTGGCGAAGATATATATGACGTTTTCTTCAATTTTGTAAAGAAGTAACAAGGTACCAAGATATAAATTAGTGTGCATTACAACAACAAGTTTTGTGTTCAAAAGTTTTAACACGGGGGAGAATATGGTCATTGCAACAAAAATTGAGTATTCCATTCGTGCGAGTAGTGCAAGATAGGGAGTCAGCTGAACACACTGATTTCGTTCTTCAACGTCAGGTAATTGAGGCGCGGAAAATTCTTCTTCTTCTTCTTCTTCACCGTGTAGAAGGCGTAGCGCCTGTTCAGTTCCGGTTTCCCTGTAGCAGTTCTTGTGAAGTTGATTGCCAACTGTCCCGTCATCGTTTTGGTGGACGTCCAACGGGTCTTCTTCCGTGTGGTATGTTGTTATATACCATTTTGGCTATTCTATCTGTGGTCATTCTGTTTACATGCTGGTTCTATTCTCTTCTTCTTTTTCTTACCCATCTTACAATATCGTCTGTTTCACATTTGTCCCTAATGTCCGTATTTCTTTGTCTGTCATTCAATGTGTAACCGGTTATAGTTCTTAGCGTTTTCATTTCTGTTGTTCTTAGTATCCTCTTTGTTACCGACGTTTCCGCTCTTGTTTCTGTCCCGTATGTCATAATTGGTCGCACACATGTTTTGTAGATTCTGGATTTGCATGGTATACTGAGGTGTTTATTTCTCCAAATTGGTTGTTTAAGATGTCCCGATACTGCAGCTGCTTTGTTCACTTGTCTCCTCACTTCATCTTCATGGTATCCTGTGCTTGTTATTTTGAACCCTAAGTATTCGATTGACATGACTTGGTCTATAGTGGCGTTGTCTATTGTTAACTTGCAGCGCAGAGGTTCCTTAGCTATGGTCATGCATTTTGTCTTACTTGTTGAGATTTCCATATTGAAATTTTTTGCGCGTTTGCTGGAGGCGTATAACATTCTTTGTAGGTCGTCTTCTGATTCTGCAATGAGTACGGCGTCATCGGCATAGCATAAGATGTTGATTTTGTAGGTTCCCATGCGGTATCCTAGTCCCAAGTTTTTAACGGTCTCTACAAGTTGGTCCATAACAGTATTAAATAGGCTACGACAATCACCTTGGCGGATGCCCGACGTTGTTCCGAAATGCTGCGTTAGGGTGTGGTTTGTTCGTATTTGCGTTGTTGTATTAGTGTTCAGATCTTTCATGAGTCTTATATATTTTTTGGGTACCTCTTTGTTTTCCAGTATCTTGATTACATCCTTCAGTTGGACTCTGTCAAAGGCCTTCGTTAAGTCTATGAAACAAAGATATGCTGGAGTGTTATATTCAAGAGACTTTTCTACTAATTGCCTTGTTATAAATAGTTCATTGACCGTGGACCGGTTTTTTCAAAATCCTTGTTGTTCTTCGCTGATTGGCATTGTTGACGTTATGTCATCATTGGCAAGAATCTTTGTAAGCAATTTCAAAGAGGTGCTTAACAAGGTTATTCCGCGATAATTGGCAGGATTTGTTTTGTCTCCTTTTTTGAAGATAGGCACTGTTATACTTCCTTTCCATTCTTCTGGTATTTTTCCGTGTTGAATTGTGATGTTAAACAGTTTTGTGTACTCTTCCCTCATGGCTTCTCCGCCATATTTGGTCATCTCATTTGTTATCTTATCATCATTTGGAGCTTTCCTATTTTTAAGTTTACTTATTGCCATAGCTACTTGCTTGATTGTTACCGGTTCATTTATAATGTCGTTTTCTAAGTCTTCTTCTAGGGGTTCTTATTCATATTCTGATTCGGTGTAAAGATTTTTAAAATTTTTTTCCCATGTTTCGTTTGTGATTGTTTTCAGTTGTATAGTTTCATTGGTGTCCTTTTTCATACCCCTCAATGATTTCCCAATTCGTTTTTGCGCTCCGTATATATCCGCTTCCATTTCAGCACTAAATCTCTGCCAGTATTCTTCTTTAATTTCCCGAACTCTGTTATTTACCCTATTTCTTATTTCTATGTATCTATTTCGGTTCTCTGGTGTCGGATGTTTCTTATATTCTAGATATATTTGTTTTTTTTCTTTGTAATGTTTTTGACTTCAGTGGTGATTCAGGGTTTATTATTAGGTTTGCCGTTCTGTGATACCGTGCGTGTTCCCAAGGCCTCTGTGGCACCCTGGTATATATTTTCTTTTAGTTTGAGCCATGCTATGTCGGGGTTTTCTTGCTGCAATATTGGATTACGAGTTATATACTGTTTGCAACGGTTTGAATAAAGTTGTTTTGTGCTCTCATTGTTGAGCGATTCTACGTTAAATTTTTCAGTTTTTACAGATGGTGTTTTCTTGTTTAATTGAGTTGTCATCTTCAGTTTCCCTAGAACGAGCTTGTGGTCTGTTCCAATGTTAGCTGATGACAAAACTCTTACATCTAAGATTTGTTGGGGTAGAAACATTCGGTTAGTGATAATGTAATCAACTATGGATTTGTTGTTTCGGTTATCGTAGAAAGTATATTTGTGCTGTTCTTTGTGAGGGAAAAAAGTGTTATTAATTCGCAACTCGTTCTGTGCACAAAATTCCGTCAACATTTCGCCGTTTCTGTTAATTACTTCTTCGTTATTTTTTTGTTTTACCCCGTTTACTACTTCGCTACCTACTCTAGCGTTAAGGTCTCCTAATATGATTATCTTTTCCTTAGTTGGTATTTTATCTAGTTGTGATTGAAGACTTTCATAAAAATCTACCGCCGCTTCCTCTGGTTTGCTTATGTCAGGTGCGTATTCTGATAGGATATGTAGCGGACGGTCGAACGACATTATGACTTTCATGATTCTATCGCTAACATATTCTACGTTTACCATATTTTCTTCGTATTTTTCATGTACTAGCAGTCCTACTCCCGATGTTGCTTTTTGGTTTTTTTCTACTTCAGAGTATACTAAGATGTAATTGTTTAATTTTGATAATCCTCTTCCCTTCTCTTTGGTTTCGGCAAGTGCACATATATCTATTTTGTGTTCGTTCATTTCAGGGATTATTTCGTGGTCTTTGGAGAATAGAGTTTTTATGTTCCAGCAGGCTATTCTTACTTGATGCTTCTTCCTGTAGAGTTTATTCCTATTTCGCGCGCGGGTCCTTTTCCGTGTTTCCTGTCCTTGTTCCGAGGCTGTATCTCCGGTGCTTTGAGCAATGAATTGTTTTACCCTAGGCAGGTTGCTAACGTTTCCTAGGAACCCTCCTCCTTGATCCGGGCTTGGAACCGGCATTAGCACTTGCTGGACTACTCAATCCATCCAGCTTGTACCAAAGGTGGAGAAAATTCCTAGAAAGAATTATTGCCCCAAATAACAGCTTTTCTAGACGAAAGAGATGATGACACTCAGATGTTGAAAAACGAAAAAGGCTAACTGATTTTGCATTTTTGACTGACATCACAATGCACTTAAACGCCATTAAGTTGGAGCTTCAAGGTGAAGGAAATACTATTATTGAAATGATTAACGCAGTAAACGCATTGAAAACTAAATTGCAACTTATGACAGATCAACTGATAGAAAGGATTTGAAACTTTTTCCGTCTTTGAAAGCAAGGATTCCTCAGTGGAATTATGATACGTATGAGACTGAATTATCAAATATTTTGTGACAATTAGAAATGCGTTTTTATGATTGCACTAAATTGGAAAATATAGCATCATTTATGAGTTATCCCTTTTCATGTAAGAACATTGAGGAGTTAGCTACTGAAATAGCAAGTCAGTTAAATATGAACTCATGTTCTGTTGAAAATGAGTTGATGCAGATTATATCAGATATACATCTCAAAGCTACAGCATCTGCTGATTTATATCTAAAGATAAATATCCGAATCTAAGACAAATCGCCCTTCAACTGACGGCAATGTTTGGGTCAACTTTCTAGTGCGAATCTGCATTTTCTAAAATGAAGATAATTAAGTCAAAATATCGCAATCGACTAACTAACGATCATATGTCATCCTTGCAATAAGCTCTCAGTTTTTATGTATCATCTGATGAAAAGTATGCTGAAGACATACGATATCTCGCTTCAACATCCAAATTTACTCCTTAGTTGAGTTTAACACCACTTTAACTCTTTTGATTTGTAACAACCAATAAACTCGCAATTTTGAATCACTTTTAGTTTTTCCATTGATATTATAGAGAAGAACCTAACTAAACCTTACCCAAACCTTGAATAAAATAATGTATTTTGTGCGTAAATCAAATATCTATATATGTTTCGGTACACCTTACCTAGATAGGTAGGGTGTATCGTGTATGTACGACAACCCTACATCACACATACTTGCAGGCTCTCCCAGTCGATCGTAAGTAGTCTAAAACTATTGAGGGATATCGCCAGCAGTTCAAGTTTGAGCACCCATGCTCTAGACTTTTATGTAAGAGTAATTTTTATCACAAGCTGCATGATGATAGTCAATTTTTCTTATCTCATCATAAGAAAAATTGACTATCATCATACTACTACATATTTTAGATTAGAACACCTTACTCGTTAAATCGAACAATGATTCAACTTGAATTTAGATTCTAGCATATAAATGTATAATTTGGATAGGATACTTTGTTCTGATTATTTCAGAAAGATGAAAAGGAATCTGAGGAATGCAATACGATAAGGTTGTGACAAACAAGGTAAATTGTTCAAAAGACTGATGTAGACGGAAATGAAAAACTAAGTGATCAGTATTTATGGTCTGTCACTGGAAACGGAAAAATGAAAATATGATTTCTTTTTCAAGAAAAAGCAGAATGTTTCGATGATGAAAAATGGAGCGACCGTAATAAATTCGTGGTAAGGCGGAAGTATCCATGACAGGTGCAAAATATATTTATTTGAATTGATAGGAGATATTTCATTCATTTACCCTTTGCGGTAGAAATATATTCAATATAATCTTACACTACTATCGAAGGAACAGCGCTCAAAGAAGAATATAATATGAATACAAAATACACGTAGTTTAATTATCTAATTAATAAAGAATGGAAAACTTAAAGTGCATGTATTATGAGGATTTAGGTTAATCTTATCGCACGAAAAATGAGAAATCATTTCTCTTTCAAACACAAGATAAGGCAGAAGGATCGAAGCCATGGGTAGTATGGAACGCCAATTTATTGATCGGAAGTTCTACTATTTTGCTCTTAATTTGAAAAAACTGACTGTACAACTAATCAACTTGTCTTACTAATCCACGTTGGTGACATTTTCTCGATGGAAGTTGCACAATGCCGGGACTTAGTTGAGGACAAGCATAGGTATACCTGTCCATGATATTTAGCTCTATTTCTAGTTTATCATTCCAACCTTTTGTTCTTCAATATGAGATTCTTTTCCATCTCATTCTTGTCCATTTTGAATTAATTTATTTGAAATGTTCATAAACCAAAAATATTATTGATTCTGCAGATTTGCATTTCACTACATCGGACGTCTGATCCTACCAACTTACATGTTGGTTGCTTACAAACACATGCACATATCTTTCATATTGAACACTTAACCCAAAAATAAGCAAACAAAGTAAAACCAGAAAAGATATAAATAAATAAGCAATAAGTATCCTTATAATTTATCTAACAACTTCCAAAGCGGGAAGACCGAAACAGACTTATTCCAAGATCGGTGCGGACATTTCGTTGGTGGATCAGTTATACAAGCCCGAGATCTCGCCGCGTGGTATTGTAGTGAAGCGTTTTCGGTTTTTTTGGAGCCCAGTCAGCAGCTGAGCGATAAAACAGAAAAAGACGGAAATGCGGGAGAATATCGGATGACTCTATTGAATCTGAACGTAGAGTGTCTACCAAATAAAGTTTGAAATTCTAAAACATAGCCTCTGTCGGGAGTTGGGTGATGTCTGCCTCACCGAATACTGGTAAAATGAGGAACAACCTAAGGTACTAGTCATTCCTGGTTTTAAAGTTTTTTTACACGCTCAAACTCTTCACACGGTGGCACTCTTATATTTGCGAAAGAAGGAACAAACTGTAGAGCTCTGAATCATATAAAAACTTCTCATTGGAAACGCATTTTTAAGTCACAGCAGCTCAAGAAATGAATGAAAATATAATATTTTTGTGTATTTATACACAAGCATATACATGCGATCGGCAATATAGAGCAGTTTCTATGTCAGCTATATATGGTCTTACAAGCAATCCATAATGTCAACTTCATTAAAAGGAACGAATAAAGATTGAGACGCTCTTAGAATCATATGGCTTGTACAAAGTCTTTCAGCAGCCCTCCCGTGTAAGGCAGATTTCTGGTTCTTGCATTGACAATGTCTTCACTAAAACAAGAATACTATTCTCATGAAATTGTTGATTTATACATTTCTGACCATTTAGAACAATTTATGATATTCCAAAAACAAAGTAAACCAACAAAGTCACAGTATATCAAGGTGCGGAAAATGAACGCAAGCACTACCAATCATTTTATAGATCAACTTAATGTTGATAGGTGGAAATGTCTATTTCAGACTGACGCCAAAGTTGCATATGATAGTTTTCAGAAAGACTTGTTCGTCATTTTCAACGACTGTTTTCCTGAAAAAACAATTAGAATATTTGAACAGTCAAAAGGTAAGCCTGAAAAGAGAAACAAGAAATACTTACCCTATGTAATCAAATAAAAGCCGCTAGGACTATATCATTTGTAAGGAAAGATGAAGCAACATTTGTACTTTTGAGATTCCTTGAAAAGCAACTGAGAGAACAAATAGAGAAACAGATTGGAGCTAATGATGCAAAAAATCCCGGCGTCGGATAATGAAAGCAGAGCCTTTAGGGAGATAATCAAGTCTAGAACCAATTCTAAGTGTGATGTCACTAGTGAAAAATTACTAACACCGGACGAGCTAAACAAGTACTTGGTTGAAATAGGGGAAACATTGCCAAATGAAACAATAAGCAAAACACATTCGAGCGAAGAGCTAATGAAAAACAAAATCATAAGACAGGCAAGTTCTATCCTTTTTGCTCCCACTACTCCTGGTAAGATTGTTCAGATCGTTTCGCAAATGAAGACCAAAACTTTCCGGGATATTTACGGTTTATCACTTGATGTACAAAAAAAAAATAGTGAACCAGCCTGCTGAACCACTGAATCACCTAACACACACACAGTCACAAGGTGTATTTTCCCAACAACTGAAGATGGGGAAAGCGGTACCCGTATTCAAAAAGGGAAATATCAACGAATGTGGAGATTATAGGCCAATCTCCCTGATATCTCAAAGGTCCTTGCAGCTGCCATTTAGACACGGCTAGAAAGCTACATTAACTCCTGTAAAATCTTCAACAACAATCAACACGGATTTTGCGAAGAGAAATCAACCACAACTGCATCAATAGAGATTATCCTGGGGGCTTTCCATGATATGGAAGATGTCATTCTGGCATGTTTAGATCTTCGACTGCGTAAATCACGACATAATACTGAAAAAACTGGAATATTGTGGTGCAAGGGGACCTGCACTAGAACTTTTCAGGCCATATTTACAGGAGTTATGAACTCTTATGAACAGAGCAAGCAATAAAGAAATTATCCAAGAATAGGATGAAAATTCAATAGTGAAGGCGAGAGAGTGGTTTGAATTAAATGAATTGTCAGTTGATTTGAGTAAAACACAGAAACTAATACTCACCACTAAAGCCAAGGAGGTGACCTCCCTGAATCTTCTGGGATTTGTCCTGAACAGCTTATTTAGTTGAACACTCACATTGATTCATTATGCCGAAAGTTGGAAACTGCGTGTTTTACTATGAGAAGGAATAGATATATTGTCGATAGAAATGTTGCTTTATTAATCTACCATACTCACTTTCATAGTGCTTGTACGTATGGAATTATTCTGTGGGGTTCAGCAGTGGAGGCAGAAAGAGTTTTTCTGTACCAGAAGGAAGCAATGAGAATAGTAGCCGGAGTACCATCAACCCCGAGCTGTAGAAATATTTTTGAAACATATCAAATGGGTCCTTCAATTTTATCGACACAAAATTGTACAACAACCTCTCCGACAGCTATAAAAGCTTGAATACACAATAATTCAAAACTGCTACAAAGAAATTTTTGCTGAAAAAACATTTTCTACAGTACTGAGGAATTTTTAATTGATTTGAATGGAATTAATTTATGTATGTGCCTATATGTTCACAATGTTTTTATGTTCGAATATTTGTTGGAATTTTATGACAATCCTTGTATTTTTGAAGAAAAATAAAACATCATATCTTAACAAATCATGTCACCTTGATCCAACGTGTCACCACCCAACTCGCTTATACTTGGCTTAGAAGGTGTTAGGTTAGTTGCACATTAGATCATTAAAATTTGCTTGTATTTTGATTTGTTCATTTTTTTAGGAGACTCTTTGTTGAAAATATTTCAGCACAAAATAGATCATTTTCGTTACCTTTTCACTAAACTTTAGGTGTTCATTAAGAAATTGATTCTAGAATATCTTGGCACTTAAATTATCTGTCTAAAGCGTATCACTAGAAATGTTGATGAATTGGTCAACTCGAAGTGACAGATTGTCATTATCAATGTTAGAAAGATCGAGAAACAACAAATACTGAATTCTTACGTCAAAGTTCACACAGAAAGTCTGTTCCAAGTCATATTCCATCGACACATAATTCCCAGCCAAGTTATATCACGTTTATTCAGTCCTTCAGTTTTGGCATGAATTATGAAAACAGAGTGAACATTTTATATATCATATTTCTTTAGCCCCGACTTCTCACAGAAATTCTTTGTCTAGATGAATTGATGTCCCTTCAAACGTCAAGTGACATCATTGATGTCTTCTGAAGAGCTAGATTCAAGACATTGCATAGTTCGAATTCAGCCGAATAGTTGTCTACGCGCGTAGAATTTCATGTGACTTTTGGGCTATACCTATATTTCTTTCGTCCAGATTCGAACAAATTTTCATCTTAGTCTGTAGAACACATATACTGGAGGCTATAACCAACAAAATTCCATGTGAATGATAAGTCGCGAATGCTTCCCATTTTCTCATACAAGTGGGTCGATTAATATATATTTGGAAATGTCTTTTAATAATTCTCTATTCAAAAATAGTATTCTCATAGACATTCACTATCAAACAAAAGGTCCAATAACCGCAAAAGCTTGTATTTCAACAAAAATTTTCCACTTGTATGTCAATAAAGCCGGATTGTAGCGAAAAAAGCTTAGACACGACGATTCTTGATTCGAAGGGAACCAAATTTTGAGTTAGTTCGGAGCATGTAAAATAAACTCCCCTCAGCAGCAGCTAAGTCGAAAATGATTATAGAGAATGTGGGTCGACAGGCATATGTTTGGAAGAGTCTTTTAATTCTCTATTAAAAACTGGCATCTTTGCCAACATTCAATTTCACACAGACAGTTCAAACACAACCAAAGGTTGTATTTCAAGGAATATTTGATAGTGTGTGTATTTCAACGAAAATTTGACATTGCCAGAAATGAAATATACCGTCCTGGTAAATTTACATCCAAATATTGACGCTCAGAACATCCAAATGTGCAGGAGCACAAGGTTGCTGGAAATGTATCTCATCATCTGGAAAAGTTTCATCATTCTCCAAAATTTCTCTGAACCTGGGAATTGATAATTCTTCCAACAAGTACGAATTAGTGTCTTCATTAAAAGTAGATTTCGATGAAGGGAGGTTCTACAATATGATTTCTACAAATTTCATCTCAATCATTCGAGTCGTTCGTGTGTATGCCTAAGTGAACCAATGAGGATTCTGGGTATCCCCATAACGACAATTATGTCTATTCACTTCACCACTGAGGGTAGATGTTCTCTATTCAGGAAAAAGGTATTATACAGCATTTGTTGATTATTCTTTAAACTTTCACTCAAAATTTCACAAGATTGCAAGCGGCGATCATGATCGTCTTAATTTTTTTCATGAACTAATTTCGCTTCATTACGGTAAAATCGGTAATTTTTCACTATCCTGTAGACTATTGAAGCTGATACACGAGACACACACATCATAATTTTCTGATAAAAGTAGTGTTTTCCATTTGTAGGTGGCCCAAAACTGCACTTTAGTTGCATCGTTCCGAATAGGCCAAGGTTGAAACTCATGTTTTTTTTTAGCCCCTGAACCTATAAATGAAAATTTATTTACTGAATACCCCACAAAATAGTGTCCTACTTGTTTTTCGAGACGGTTCAAATTGAAAATCCTTGCCGTTTTCTGGCACAAACCTTATTTCGATAATAAGTTGAAATAATTTCGACCCGCTTATCAGCTGAATAAGCAACTTTCATCGTTTGTCTAAGAAACGCCAACTAATTAGAAGTATTGCGGAAATAAAAGACAAGTGTGAAACAGATTTATTATCACCAGTCTGTTGCGTTCCCTACAAAATATGGATATTTATCAATATCTCAAATTAATACATTTCCTTGAGACCTAAAACCTTGGAAATACTAATCGTCATTTGATAATGAAAGCAGAGAATTATGATTGTATCACTTAATGGATGTCGGATAAAGGCATTTTGGGAACCTAATATGATTTTAAGCATTATCAAATTTTCGTTGACGAACAAACTTTTATTGTGTTTGGACTGTTTGTATGATATTGATGGTTTATAAAGATTATTTTCTCGAATAGAAAATTGAAAGACCTTTCCAAAGATATATCAGTGTATCCACTTTCCCAATAATGAATTTCAACTTGAGAGCTGCTGAGAATTGGGGGTTAATTTCACTTGCTTTGATACAACTCAGAAATTGGTCACCTTCCCACCAAAACTCGCCGAGTCTCAGCTCCTTCCATCAAAATCAGTCTATATTGAGATATAAGAGGGGATGGCAACATTTCGTTGGAACACAAATTTTATTAATTTATGTATTGATGTATATTATCTATGTGAGAGTAATGGTTACGTACTTTACAAAACTGTTTTTCACATTGTATTTGTTTTGCTATTAAAAAACTAAAATTAACAATTATATCAGTTACTCTCATTGAGCAGGCCATATATCTGAACATGCAATCTTATCAAACTGAATTCACGAGAAAATATAAAATCATTCAGTCATTTTAAAAGAGTTTATTTAAGTAGCATAAATTGAAGCTAACTAAAAATAAAATCCCACCATCTCAGTATATAATGAAAATTCGATAACATCTCCCATGTAATAATTCAGCCTTACAACATTGATCTTTGAATTCTCTAGATGTTATTCTCTGTAATGAAGGGTAGATATTTAATTTCAGTTGAATACTCTTCACCTAAATTTTCTTCGGAATTTCTATCATCCAACCAAGTTTCCGATATTATTGAGTGATCGATTTCATCATTATGGAAATCTTTCAACGAAAAATGCGCTTTATTCTCAAGTGTGTGCCTTTCTGATACACACGATACTCAAAAAAAATTATTTCGTAGACAAGGAGTGCGACTTTATGACTGTCTGATAACTATTCCAACGTAATTTTAAAATTAATAAATTGCCTCATAAAATTCAGATTATGTATCTTAAAAAGTAATCGGAATAAATTTTTACTTCAGTTCAAATAATTATGTATAAAAGACCAATATCTCAATTATCCCAAGTAGAGAATTTATTAATATGGTGATGATAATGCTCGAACTGCTATGTTCGAGTATAAACAACGATTCGGATAACAGCAGATTCCAAATAAAGAAATATATAACAAGATATTCAACAAAATTTCCGAATCAAGTACTCTACCTCCAAGCAATAAACATGAACTCCTCAACCGGCAAAATATCAGGAGCGACAAAATATCCGGAACATATTGGAGAAAACACCGAAAATAAGTAAAGAATTTTCGCACATGTGTATCTTCTTGACAACGTAAGCTACAGCAGAGAACAATCAGCGATGAAGCTCAATATATCAGGGATGGTTTCGACAATACTAAAAATGATAACATTTGGAGTATCGGCAATCCTTCGGAACAAAGGATTAAAGTCTCAACAAAGATCATCCGTTACGGTGTGATGTGATATGTATGATGACCTCCTAATGAAGCCTCAATTTTTTGAAAGTGTATTAACATAACAATGGAATTTATTAGAATTTTTGGCAAATATTGTACTAAATCTTTTCAAGAATATAGACGTCACAGGTATGTAGTTTCAGCATAATGGAGCTATACCTAATTCCCCAAATGATGAAAGAAATGTTAAAATTCAGAACTATGGAAATGAATGGATTGGTCGTGGTGGATCTGTTGGATGGCCTTCCAGGTCACCAGATCTCATTCCTCCAGAATTTCATAGGCATACTTGATGCCTAGAAGATATGAAATATATAGATATTGATAGCAGAAACTGACTTGTGAATAGTTAATAGACGCAAGTGCGGAGTACTAAATGAGGAAATGAGTCATCGAATTATTAGTGATGTATTTCCACATTTCCAGAACCAAATCGAAAATTTCGTAAATTGGTATTAGAATTTTTCGAAAACTGACTAGACATGTTTAACTATTCCAAAAGAGTTTTTTGGAGTCTTTTTCCGTGTCTAATAAAAAATATCTTAACTGGACCTGAAATATTTTAGAATATTGATATTATTTCATATTTTTAATTCGATACTGAAAAATAACTTAGTAAAGTCGAATGGTTTACTTTTCCGAGAAAACAGAAAAACACTGTAAACACTGAAAAAATTCAAATTTTTTATGGACAATAATTCAAGTTGGTAAGTGTTGAAAATAATTTCGTATTCAAGAACATTATAAGGAAGCTATAATGAAAATAATAACACAAGTAGGATATATAATTAAATACTGAATTATGAATTTTCAGATGAATTATAATACCGTAATAATTAGAGTATTTTGGACATAAGTTCCTGTTATATCAACAAAATCATAAAAACAAGTACTTCATATCAAATTTATTGCGGCGTTTTCATTGCAACAATAGGTTAGAAAGAGATCTGCAACAAAATCAAATGAGTATTTGTTTTGGTAGATATTAACTTAGGCCCATTTTTTTTTGTCACAATCTTGAGATTGAGGTTGATATTGGGACTGATTTATTGCGTGCCTTTACAAATTTAAATTATCTACACTTGTCATATAAAAATTTGATAATTGATGTTAATAATTATCTTAAAGTCATGGCAAATACGAGACATAAAACAGCAAACCACAAAGGACATATTAAAACATATATGTTTAGCGTATAGGAAAAATACTATGCAATGACATAGAAATACATAACAAAAATGTATGGACATGATATAAATAAAACAGAACGACTAAAGGAGGTTATCAGGTACACATGAGTCTATCCATTGAAAGCTGGATATTAATGAATTCAGAAGTGGTATGAAACAGGTTGCATAAGATAAACATTTTCATTAATGACTTGAATGTGACATACGGTAATGCTCTGGGTTCGAGCGGTAGTTTATTGAGATAGATCTTACTATAGTAATTAGAGCTATACCTACTCGATTCTAATCTCATAAATTCAATATGTAAATCGTTACAATGTCTTGTATTATAAGACAAAAGGCATTTGAAAATCTACAAAGATGGCAGAGTAAGAATCTGAAGTTCTGAAAAAGTTCCCCTCACGTCATCATGACTTTTCTTTGTAGCGCGAAAATACGCTTGGCGTGTGAGCTATGCCCCCAGCTTGTCAGACAATACGCCACATGTGACTCGATGATAGAGAAATAAGCTACAAAAATAACCTCCCCAGGCAACATATTAACGAGATTTCTTATTAAGAAGATGTTACGGCATAAAACCCCAGTAAGGCTGCCAGTGTGGGCTTCCCAGCTCAAGGTCGGGTCCAGCGTGATTCCAAGAAATTTGACAGACGGTGTATTTTGAAGAGACGTAACCTTGTGTGTAAATAACATCTTAGCCGTCTTATTGAGATTTATACTGAGTTCATTCAGGCTGAACCATTCCAAAGAAGTTTGTGTGTCATATTTAAAGAAGAAATTAACGCATTCTCGTCCTGCTTTCTTCTGAGCATGCTGGTGTCGTCAGCAAACAACAACAGTTCGGCAGCTCCCACAGCCTGTATCAAATCATTTATGAAAATGAGAAAAAGAGTTGGTCCAAGAACGGAATCCTGTGTGGCCCCACTGACGACACCACCAGGCATAGAATCAACACCCTTAAGGAAAGTATATTGGGTCCTGCCTGTCAGAAAAGATTTTATCTAGTTGCAGTTTTGTAATCAAATTGGCTCAAAATGTGGTTTGTGAAACAGTATCCTAAGGCAACCTATTTGAACCTGTAGATCGTCTGACTTGGAAGTCAGAATATCTGCTTCATTTTCAGATATTTTGTATGCAATTTATACTGATGTCTTTTCCTCATACAGCTGACAGAACAACATCTTTTCGAACCCACACAAGCGAATTATATGTTGCCAGTCCTACACATATTTTGGCGTAGAGTAATTCTTTAGCTATTTTATTTTGCCAGATTTTGAGTCTTCTCATTACAAAGCATATATTCGTTATATATTTAGATAACCGAATAGATATTAGCGGTTTATTTTTCTCAATTATAATATGACTCATAAACAGGAAAAACATTATTTCGCAGTTCTTCTGGTATTCTATTACCAGGGGCATACTTATGCCTACCCCGTTTGTCTGGTGTGAGTATTCCACCATCTTTTTCTCCATAACAGCAGTGGCTGATGTGAAATACTTAAAATATTCGAAAAGAATTTTTGACAGATAACTAGTATAAATCAGATCACTTTAAATTTATATTCGTTAATGTTAAATTGGCATCTTGAAGAAATAACCCCACACTAAAATTAATGAATTAATCCAAATTCGATATTTCTATTCCGTTGTTTCTCTGATTTCGTGATAGACGGCGTTTGTATATGAAACAGTTTTTTCCATGAATTGGCATCTAAGCGGAGCTAAAAATTTTTTTCAATTTAAATTTCGTTCTTATATTTTGTAATTTATTGTACCGGGATTCGTCACACAAAAAGAGACAAGGGAAAGTCGGTACTGTATAGGTGACTCAAGTTTCAAGAGGTTCGATGAGTTGTTAAAATTAAAGATATTGTTAAATATGCTACATTATATCAAAAGTGAAAGTGTATTCACTTATATGGTGTTACCAGGAAAGTTAGACAACGTCGGTCAAGTTAGGGGCGATTTTAAGTGGAAAGTCATGTACCAGTAATTAAATAATTTTGGGAGTTCCTTCCACTTAAACTGTAAGATATATATGAGAAATAATTTTTATCTACCTTCTTGTCACCTACCCAAGTTAGAGGGAAGTATTTATTATGTATTATCTACCAAATTTACATAGGTATGTTTTTCTCGATGAATGCTTATTTTTAGCGTTGATTTATGGAGGTATTTTCATGGCTTGAGAGTAATATGAAATTTGTTATTTTGTATCATTACTAATATTTTGTTTATTTTGAAAAAGGATCTGTTTCGGAAATAATTTGTAGGGTTATTCATCAATTTATACAGGGTATCTTAAGTTGAGTTGTCTATTAGACATTTATGGAGAACTAATGATGCTATCGTTCTGAAACTTTGACTGTTGATTCAGCTAGTTTGAAACTGTATTTCTAAAATATTTTCACCTCAGTGGCATTTCTGCTTATACTAAAAATGCATACCAACTTTGTTATTTAACATGGAACACCTTATATATTGTCAATTAGTTTAATAGCACTTGTTATTCCAATTACAAATCACCAAAGTCTAGCTTGTTTCGTTCATAAAATATCCTAGTTTTACTAGGAAATTATCGTGTGTTTCGCAATCGAGAAACCGTGCGGGACATAACTCTTATCCGACTTAATCTCAGTCATATAGAGTGCTCTTTTTGCTGCCTCACACTTCGAAAGAAAAAAATATCGAAAACTAATTTTTTTTAAATTGTAACCCATATTTATTTTTTGAATTCATTAGATTCGACGTAAAAATTTAAATGAAGTTTCCCATACACACCGTGTACCTGAGAATTGAAGTTTTCAAGTTATGGCGAAAAAATCAATTTTACGTACCTACTAATATTTTCTTTATTTTGAAAAAAGGATCTGTTTCGGAAATAATTTGTAGGGTTATTCATCAATTTATACAGGGTATCTTAAGTTGAGTTGTCTATTAGACATTTATGGAGAACTAATGATGCCATCCTTCTGAAACTTTGACTGTTGATTCAGCTAGTTTGAAACTGTATTTCTAAAATATTTTCACCTCAGTGGCATTTATGCTTATACTAAAAATGCATACCAACTTTGTTATTTAACATGGAACACCTTATATATTGTCAATTAGTTTAATAGCACTTGTTATTCCAATTACAAAATCACCAAAGTCTAGCTTGTTTCGTTCATAAAATATCCTAGTTTTACTAGAAAATTATCGTGTGTTTCGCAATCGAGAAACCGTGCGGGACATAACTCTTATCCGACTGAATCTCAGTCATATAGAGTGCTCTTTTTGCTGCCTCACACTTCGAAAGAAAAAAACATTTGAAACTAATTTTTTTTAAATTGTAACCCATATTTATTTTTTGAGTTCATTAGATTCGACGTAAGAATTTAAATGAAGTTTTCCATACACACCGTGTACCTGAGAATTGAAGTTTTCAAGTTATGGCGAAAAAAATCAATTTTACGTACCTACTTGAAGTTGGCGAAGGAGGCACAGATTTCTGCACGTGCATAGAAATAGAATAGACACGCTCCTGACTATAGATAACAAACTTTCATTGTTTTAACTCTCAGCCGAATTAATTCGAACAGAATGGCTAGCTGCACAAATGAGCAAATATTTAATTTATTTTTCATTCATGGAAATTAGAGACGAAATGTGAGTGGAACTTGTAGGAGATTCAACGAACTATATTTAAATATGCCGTCTATGAAAGCTGAAAAATTCAGAAGATACGTAACGAATTTCCTTTCGACTGGAACAGTCCAGAATAACACATCATTTTCATCGCCTGCAGTCAACAATGAAGACAATGAAATTGCCGTTTTAGCTTATTTTATTGTTAATCCACGTGCAACATTGGCAAAATCAGAGCATGATCTGAATTTACCTCATAGTATCATTCACAGAATTCTAAAAAAAAACATAAACTGCACCCTTATAAATTTTTATATAAGCAAACTCTACAAGATGGCGATCCAAAGCTTCGAATATAACTGTGTTAGATCCTTCCCTTCAGAACACAAGAGGATCCTGATTTTCTCAGAAGGATTATCTGGACAGATGAGGCCAAATTTTCCGGAGTAACTCATACTGTTGGACCAACCAAACTATTATATTGCAAACGAGAAACCATGCGGGACATAACTCTTATCCGACTGAATCTCAGTCATACAGAGTGCTCCTTTTTCCGCCTCACACTTCGAAAAGAAGAAACATCTAAAACTAAGTTTTTTAAAATTGTAACCCATATTTATTTTTTGGATTCATTAGATTCGCCGTAAAAAACTAAATGAAGTGTTTCCATACATACCGTGTACCTGAGAATTCAAGTTTTCAAGTTATGGCGAAAAAAAATCAATTTTACGTACCTACTTGAAGTTGGCAAAAGAGGTTCAGATTTGTGCACGTGATTAGACATTTCCCAAAGAAAAGACACGCTCCTGAGCATAGATAACAAACTTTCATTGTTTTAACTTTCAGCCGAATTAATTCGAACAGAATGGCTAGCTGCACAAATATTTAATTTATTTTTCATTCATGGAAATGAGAGACGGAATGTGAGTGGAACTTGTAGGAGATTTAAAGAATTATATTCAAATATGCCGTCTATGACAGCTAAAAAATTCAGGAGATACGTAACGAATTTCCTTTCGACTGGAACATTTCATTTTCATCGCCTGCAGTCAACAATGAAGATATTATATAGATATTACTGTTAATCCACGTGCATCATTGGCAAAATCTCATGACCTCATACTATTATTCACGGAATTCTAAAAAAAACATAAGCTGCACCCTTATAAATTTTTATATGTGCAAACTCTACAAGATGGCGATCCACCTCTTCGAATAGAACTATGTGAGATTCTTCTTCTCAGAACGCAAGAGGATCCCGATTTTCTCAGAAGGATTATCTGGACAGACAAGGCCAAATTTTCCGGAATGATTCACACTGTTGGGCCTAACAAACTAATATATTACGAGGGAAAGAAATCCTCAAAATAAATTAGATTTTAATGTGTTTGCACTTTTGAAGCATAACAGATTTTCCTATTTTGTGTATGATGAAAACTTGAAATCTGAACTTTATATGCAGATTTTGATGATGATAGTAAGTGAATTCGTTGACCCTTTATCATTAGCTGAATCAAGGCATTGTTGGTACCAACTCATCGCCAGATCATCGCGCTAATAAAAATTATCGAAATTTAACTGATACATTTGAAGATGGTTGCATTGGAATTGTGGTCTACAAGGAACCTGTGACTTCTATATATGATATGCATAATAGACTGCAAAATACTTTCATTCTGCTGGATGTGGAGGAACTGAGGCAAGCCACATCACAGGGTCTTATGCGTCGAGTAGAACTATGTCTAGAAGTAAATGATCATCACATTCAACAAGTATTACAAAATTTAGAAAAATAGAGTTCAATTCCCCTTGAAATTTTTTAATTTGATTTTGGAAATTCGACAACAATTGCAGTTTCGCATTTTTTTCTCCCAATTTGTCACTTATCCAATGACACGGGACAGTTATTTGTTAATGCTCTGGAAACTGTCTATGCACGTGCAGGAATCCAAGCCGCCTTTGCTAACTTTAGTTAGATACGTAAAATTCGTTTTTTTGCCGTAACTTGAAAACTTGAAATCTCCGGTACAAGTTATGTATGAAGAACTTCATTAAGCTTTCGACGGCGATTCTAATGAATATAAAAAATATAGGTTACAATTTGGAAAAACGTAGTTTTTGATGTTTTTTCGCGTCGGAGTGAGGCGGAAAAAAGAGCACACTGTATACTGACTGATATTCAGTCGGATATGAGAGACACAGATGTCCCGCATGGTTTCTTGTTTGCAAAATATCTTTCATCATTTTGGTAGCGCACGCCGTTCTTGAGATATATCAACTTTTTCAAAAGGCAAAAAATTGATAATTTGTATTATATTAAATAAGCTAGACTTATGTCTCAAGTTTTTTGTTAATGTATTATCGAACCAATCCTCTGTATACATGGTGTTCTGTATTAAATAAAAAAGTAGGTATGCATTTTTCAAAATTTCAGAACAATAGCTTCATTAGTTCTCCATAAACGTCTGATAGGCCACACAACTTGGAATACCCTGTTTAGACCAGACAATTCCGTATGAGGAATTAATAATTTTGCCGGGTGTCTATTTAGCGCGTAGTCGCTCCTAAATTTAATTTCACATATACCGCATGTACCATAACAGAGATTCAAATCAAAGTTCAGTTCATCTTTAATTCTAGATACAAAACCCTATGTTTTTAGTCATTTTTGCACATACTAAACCGAAGTAAGTAAGTTTTTTCAGGTCATTGTATGCCTTAACTAAACTGTTATAGAGCCGGCTCGGTGGCGTAGGGGATATGATGCTCGTCTCCTGCACAGAGTTACCTGGGTTCAATATCCATAAAGTCGGTGCGATTTTTCGGATTCTGGGAATCACTTGTGTGTCCATTTTTCGGGAAGATGTAAACCTGTCGGTTCTGTCTAACAGAGATGTGTTTGACATTAAAGATCCCTTCCCTCGACACGAGAGGATTTCGGCAAAATTTCCGGGTTAGTGAGGTGACAGAATTCCCCAGCGTGTCATAAGCCGAAAGGTAAAAATTGAGCACGTTAAAGGAAAAACAAACGAACAAACTGTTATAATAATATTAACATATCTTTCTCTTCATCCAAAATATCCATGAACAAGAAATAATTGTTTTACTATAGATATTTTTAACAGATACAGATAAAAAAAATAATTTTGCATTTTACTTATATTTACAATATAGTCAATAAGTTCAGAAAATGTACATAAAATACAGTAAAACCATTTTATATGAATTCGATATGAACAGTTCTACTTTCGAATGAATTATGCTATTGAAGAATTAGTGAACATGATATATGTTGAAGGAAATAGTCATGGGAAAGAAGGTATCATCATTTGGAGTTGTTCGAAACTTCAAAGTTCAAAACAGCACGAACGACAACAGTTCTGTCAGAAGATAAGAAATCAGAAATTTTTCTTTCTCTGGAATAAAATCCCTATTCAATTGTATGGCTGAGTACTGAATTAAATATGAAAAAATCTATTTGGTCAAATAAAATAATTATTATCCATATCCACTTACATCAAGAATCAGCTTAGGTGTATTATGACAGAATTATTGGGTTTTGTGAATGGATCTAAACTAAATCAAACGAGAATTAAAGTTTCCTGGGATTCATTTCGTTTATGCATTTTTCATAAAAACGACTGTGTCAATAGATACAATTTTCAATACTGTATTCACGAAAACCAACAAATTGTTCGTATGAAAAATTCTCTATATCAATGATTCCTCAATGCTTCGGAAGGGATTGTTGATAATTATGTGTTCAGATCTCATTTCTTTTGTAGTATATTTTGAACATTTTTCATAGTGTATGTTAGATACCATTTCCTCAAATATTGTTCCTAGTTAGACCTTTTTGGGGAATATTTTTGCATAATTCGATAAGATTGAGAGAAAATTCTAGCATAAAATTCAGAGTCATTTTCAACTCAGAATTTATTGGAAATAGGCATAGGAACAACTCATACATTTCAATGAATAATAGAATTGCCTTTCGTTTGCCGGTCCAAATACAGAATATTCCGTTTGAAATGAGAACAATAATGAGGTTTGAACCTAAGATCTGACATCTGTCACAGAACACTATAACTGTATCATCAATTACTCGTTTCTCATCATAAGTACATCAGTTTGGAGCTTAATTTACTATTGAAATTGAGATTCTAAGACAATTCTAGTAGAAACAGGTGATGTTTGAAATTAGGCATATTTTTAAATATCGGTTGATTTGAAAACGAGTTAAGTACGTATTTATCCAGAGAAATTCACCCTATTTCGGGTAAAAATGTTCAAAAATGGTGAGAGACATAGAGCATTCCCTCCAAAAAACAAACCTTTGATATGAATCTCTGTAATAGACGCCATCTATACTGATAAGAATTTCAGGAAAATTAGCAATTAAATTCTTTCTATACATAGTTCTTCAATATATTCAATAGGAGAAAAGTTATGGAACGATCACTCACAAAACAGTCACCTGGTAAACCTACTACTGGATTCGTACGTGTAATATTATAGAACAAAATACGGCCTCCGACGAGCTTCACAGAATCTTGATTCATGAGTATGTGACTCACCCGTTGTTCATTAGGAACGAACGTAAGACCTAACGGCAGATTTTACATTTTCGATAGCTTAGAAGATATGCATATCAATGAAAGTTACGATTTAAATTACAAATAATTAGTATTCTCAGCTTTTACCCCTTTTAATAAGCATGTATTACACGTATAAACATTAGTTTTGAGTAACTCTGTCTGTTGATGGGAATTTCATTAAAATTTATTGCGTAGATTTTGAGATGTAAGCATAAAGATGCCGAGAAAAAACGAAAGATAAACTATGTAGAGAATGCCTACCAAATTCAAATAGGATACCAAGTTTTTCTTACGGTTTCAGGGCTATATGAAACTTTGTGATTCTGCATCATTCCTTGTATCTTTCCATTATTGAAAGAAGATGTGTTCTGGTTCAAAGAGAAATTGTACATTTATATGTTAGTTTATACTAAGAGCAGATAGTATAACGTACTTGTACATCAAATAATCTGGAATAGTGGTATTTGCATTCAGGGACTGACTGTTTTGGCTAGTCTTCTAAAATCCTGCTCTCTTTTTCATAGACAATTTATTTATATTCAAATTAATGAATGAGAGGTGAATAATTATCATTATTTGTTGAGTAACATAAGAATAAAATATCAGACATAAGAGCGGATAACCAAAATGATTAATTTAAATTTTCTAAAGGGGTTCTTTTTATTATGGTAGACATCGTGAGACCTATTTCATTAAATAGAAATCATGCAATTGAGATGTAAGCGACTCCAAAGGAATTATCAATTCGTGATATTTCAAAAGTGTGAACATGAACTAGCGATTTCCAATTGAAGTGAATGATTTTCGAAGTGATACTATTTCCGGTTATACTTGTAGTGGGTCATCACTTTGTTATTTCAAATGGCAATCTACCTTTTCTATTATACATCTAGAACCGACATTCAATATCCAGATATCTTATCTATTTATATAATATAATCTATAATAGAACAGACCAATGCTGATCAATGGCATAAGGGGTTGACATTTCAGGTGAGTATTGTACCCCAAAAGAAGTCCCCCATGAAACAAAAATTGACTAATTTTCAGCGTTTTGATCAGAAATGAATATCTTGGTAGATATAGAAACTGAAATACTTTGAATCAGTTGAAATGATGAAATGTCTTTTCAATGAAAACGCGCAGATAATAAAGGTATTCAATTAATACTATTTATGTATTCAAATAATAACTCCTCTCAATAGTTTATGAGCGGTACACATACATGGAGGTTTTATTCAAATGACATGGGAAAAAATTTTGCATCAACCAGAAAACGTTGCGGTTCCATATGATATACATAGTTAGTAATATAATAATGAAGCTGAAGACAACTAGATTAGGTGTGCAACAACTAGAAACTGTATATTGCAAATTCTATATGATAATATATCGCATTAAAACAGTACTTAAACAACTGAAGAATAAAAACTTGACTTGAGTTTCACAAAACACGATCAATTTTAATATATTAGGCATATGTTCAATTTTCAAAAACTGAGGAAGTTGCAATATTACAATGTCATTCATAGTAAAGAAACAGACGGCAAAGGTGGAGATAAACGGAAATTAAGCTAGTCATTAGTTATTGCTAGTTAATGTTCATGAGATGAAATTTCAACGAATTCAATGAAATATCTTTCCTTGCTGTTTTTACCTGGGTGTTTGGGTTCTTATGAAACTAAAGGAATAATCTTCTTTTATACAATGCTCTATACAAGCAGTTGTGCCATATTATGCTCTTCTACTATAATATTGATGTAGGGACCAGTTTGTGCTATATAAAAATAGGGACAATCATTACATTGTAATTTATGTACACAGCTTCTTCATCTTTATCAAGTCGATCCTTTCCAGTAAAGAATATTTTTGATTCAAATATGGCAAGAAGCGGAAAGTTCATTTCCAAGATTGGCCATGAATATTTCGCTCAAAAGAGGCAATATGGATTCCCCTGTTTTGGGAAAAATCTTTATAACCTTGAGCTTGAGAGAAAATTTTCTCATCATGCAATATTTTAATCGAAATCGTTTTTCATTGGAAAAGATATGCTGATGAAATATTTTGTATTTGGACATGTACTGATATACAATTGGATCTCATTTTCAAACTCATAATGAATTCTTTGGTACGATCCAATTCACCATAGAAATTAAAGATATGCACAAAACTCAATTTCTTAGATATTCACAGTAGTAGTTCCCATTCGCAAAGAGACCAAAATGTCCTTGTTTCATACAACAATGCATAGTTTACTCACGGTTCCACTTTTACCAAAAAAACTCCGGAAATTTGAACTTTTAAAACAGAAGTGTCAAATAATGGGTAGGACAATAACAACATAGACAAATTAGTAGCTCAGAAACAACGAAAATTATTATTCACCCCAACCTTCAGGTTCATGAAACAATAAAATATTTCAGCATTATGTTTGTCCCACCAATAAGTATTGAATTATGCCGTATATTAGATAAAAATTCAACAGAATGTGTACGAATAAGAAAAATGTTCGCTCTTGGTCAATTATAAAGATCGACTTGATACTGGTGGAAACATCCATGTATATAAATTATACTGTAAAGATTGTCCTGCTTTTTATATAGCGCAAGCTGGTCCTTTTATTAATTTCATACTGAACGAGCATGTAAAATCAATAGTTAATAATGAATTGACAACTGGTTCTTCAGGACAACTCATAAACGTCAACACAAAGTTTATATTGAGGTAATCGAAGCTAGTTTATTACAATTCGATGAAATTTCGTCATCATTGTATGACCTATTCGAAATCCTTTTAGGTCTTTCCTCCTTGACTTTTTGGTTGGGTATCTCCCCATTACGGATTCTGGAGAATTGGTATGCCCTTTTCGTAGAAGTTTCGAAATATGTCTGTATTTTAAGTCTGTAGATCATTGTGGATGAGGTAGCAAATCATATCGTATTTTCGGTAGCCCTGCTTCTACAAGATTGATATAAGAGCATTGTCGTGGTCAATAATTTCTTTCTAGGCAAGATTGGCTGCTTTATCTTGGTCTCTTCATTCCGATACTCTAGCAGAGATGTTTGGACTCCATTAGTGACCCTTTTCTATGGGGAGCATCGAGAAAGATAATTTGCGTTCCATGAGATACTGGTCATTACTTTCCGGCCGATGAAACATCCTTGGCTTTCTTGGGTGTACTACCACCGCACCCAACTAACCGCTAGCTTTCTCGTTCGAAAATGCTCGTACAAGAAACTTGTTCAAAAGAGATATTCACAGTCTAACCGGCTCTGTGGCGTGGCGAATATGATGCTCGTCCACTACGCAGAGTTATCAGGGTTCAATCCCCACAAAGTCGGTGCGATCACTTAGATTCTGGGAATTGCTTGAGATGTGAAGCCATTGTACTGTCTAACAGAGATGTGTTGGACATTCCATCGACAAAAGAGGGGTTCGGTGCAAAATTCCCGGGTTATTGAAGTGACAAAATTCCCTGGCGTGTCATTAGCCGAAAAGGCAGAAATAGAGCACGTTGAAGGATCAATGGATGATTGTCTACCATATCGATGAGGCGTCCTGGGTGGGGTTATCTTTGTTATTACTTTGAAGAACTGAAAGTCAGTGAACCACTCACAAATTTTCTTATGTGCTGAAGTAATAACATTTTAAAAGGGATTTTTTTTGTTTTTTGTGTTCATTTTGTTGAGTTCAAAGTAATGTTCTATTGATACTAGATACCTATATTACTTCTACACTGAAGAACTTGTCTATTTCAATTGGATGTCGAATCTATACTGATTACCATACCAATATGGAATTTCATGTTTGCATTTTATCATCCAACTATGTACAAATTGTGTCGTATATCTTAGTTTTATTATAAAGTCATTTAGGCGTTCAATTACATGATTTCACACATTATATTTGTGTGTCTGGTGTATTTTTGACGTATTCAATGGACAATAAGTCTCAGCTTTTTCGAAAAGTAATTCGCCGACTTCGGCATTAGGAATATTCAGAAAGCAGTAGACGTTATTCTTAGAGTACTTTGATGGTATTTATTTTCTTTGATAATTGTTCATCGGCAAACACATATGCAACATATCCATATAATTCAATTTCGATTAAGTGATCAGAAAAGTTTTGTTGTCAGCACTTCGACTTTCGTTGGCGATGGCTTTAAGCAGATTGAGATGTCTCTGGGAGGTATTTGTTTCCTATTTGTCGTTTTTTTTCACTTAGTCTCTAGTTCAAAGGAAGCTCATTTCAGTGAGGAAAGGTGTTTCAATTTTGCTTAGTATAAATAGTGACACAGACCATAGAGAAATTCATCTGTTAAACTTATGTGGAGAAATGGTTGAACCTGACTGTAGTCACAATTTTTATGTTTATTTAAAGGCTTTCTGTAGAAACTTTCATCTGAATTTGAGGATGGAGATTTTTGTATAAATAGGGAGTTAGTCAGATCAGAGCTTTTCTATTACTGAATTTTGAAGCATCTACTCACCCCATTTATCCTGACAGTGATAATTGTAATCACAAATGAATCTCAAAAAGTACGTTGTAAAGAGCATGTCGAAGTAAATTGAACAAGTTTGAGATCTTCTATGCAAGTTAGTATTAAATGACTGATATCTCATCCAATTCCACAAGAATATAGTATGTTCATTACTCTGTACCGCTATTTGATGCCGAACGTTGTACACAGATCAAATTGAATCGCTACGTATATATACAGAGGCATTTTCATTAAATTTTCAAGGTAATATTATACAACCACGATCTTTGCTGACGGAAATCAAATTATTTTTCAGCCAGAAAATGTGATGTTTCCTGAAACCATTTCACCCCATAGTTGATTATTTCTTTATTTTCGATATTTCGAAAGCTTTCGACCGGGATTAGCATGCGAGTCTACTAGGCAAGCTGTATTCATCTGGCTTATCCCAACAACTGTACCTATGGATCTCAATCTTTCTGTCAGATAGATCTCCCATTGTGGTCTTGGATGGAGTCTGACATACTTGCCATTAATGCTGGTGTGCCCCAGGGCTCGATTCTAGCACCAACCCTATTTGTACTTCATATAAACGACTTGCTTACTGTTTCATATTGTAAGATCCACAGTTTTGCGGACGACAGTACATTCCACGCATCCTTCTGGTCGATAAAACCTCTATCATCCCAAGTTACAGACAAAATACGTCTGCAACAGTGTGCTAAAATCAAGAGTCACTTGAACGCAATTCTTGATAGGGGCTCTACGAACCTGATGGAGTTTAATGCTATCAAAACTCAAGCTTGTTCGTTTTCTAGAAAGGTTAACAATACTGTACCAGATGAAGTAATGAACAACGAAACTATCTCACTCACTTACTTCATAACAATACTTAGGGTAACCATCGGAGACAGTTTGTCATGGCACGATCATGCTGTGAACACTGCTAAGTCAGCATCTCAAAAGCTAGGTTTTCTGTATCGTGCCAGAAAATACTCCACTCCGACTCAACTCCTAACTATCTATAAATCTCAAACTCGTCCCGTTTTAGAGTATGGTTCCACGTGTGGCGTTCTGTCCCTAAACACACTATGAAACTCCTGGATTCCATACAGAAGGGGGCGATTCGGTGGATCGGTGACTGTGATCCTACAGATTCCATCCCTTCACTGGAACATTGCAGGAAAGTGGATGAGCTCTCTCGTTTCACAGGTATTTTCATGGAAGATGCTCTGAGAAGATTTGTACGCTTGTTCCTCAGCTCGTTTCTGTTTCAAGGCCAACTCGCCAAACTAATGATAACCATCCTTACGTGGTTGAAATGAAAATACCTAGAACGTCTTTATGACAGAAGCCCTTTTTCCAAAGAACAGCGCAACTCTGGAACTCTCCACGTAACGTATTTCCCCACGACTACAATCCGCTAGCCTTCAAGCGAAATATTAACCGTCTCTCCTTTTCAGGTACTCGCGGTGTCGTCGAGACATAATAGGATTCAGTTCCCTTACGCGAGTATCTCTAATATAAAAAAAAGAACACATGCAATAAATTTTGAATATACACTGTGACAAAAAAGTGTCCGTAAATTTAAAATAAAACGCAAAAATCTTAATCTATTTCAATATTTATTGAATCTCCTTCAGAATATGCTCAATTTGAAGCGATACACATGTGCCAACGTTTTTTCCAAGCATCGAAAGGCGCTTTCAGGGATGGCCTTCAGTTCCTTTTGCGAATTTTCTTTTATCACGTATATGAAATTAATTCTGGCTAGCTGGAGCAGCAATTTCAGTCTGGAGAAAAGAAAAAGTCACACGGAGCTAGATCAGGCGAATAAGGCGGCTGCTCGATGGTATTTATCGAATGTTTAGTCTGAAAGTCGTTAATAACCTTTGCTCAATGAGATGGTGTATTTTCACATTTTTTTGCCACGAATTCGGCCGTTTACGGCAAATATTTTCACGCAAACGTCTCAAGACGGTTAAAGAGATGTCCTTATTGACCGTTTGACTTTGCGGAACGAATTTATGATGAATCACACCACGAATATCTGACGAATATCTTCGATATTCATGGTGCATCGTCTTGATTTTCAATCGATTTTGGTGAGGTTTTTTCGGTTTTGTCTCAACTTTTTCCACACATTCCGATGACTGTTGGCTCGTTAATAGTAATATTCATAGACCCATGTCCCGTCACCAGTTACGATGAAAGTATTATCAGAATTCGCACGATCTACTATTTCTGCAGCTACCAGCATCCAGTAGTGTTTTTGATAAAAATTCAGCTTTATCAGAACGAGCCCACCGGCAACGTGCCGCATGCCAAATTCGTTCACTAGAATCAAACGATGGGTTTCACGGAAGATGTTGCGATCACGAGCTATGTCTCTCACACTGGCAAGACGATTTTCGAGGACCATTTACTTAATTTTTTGGAGGTTATCGTCAGTTGAAGAGGTCGAAGGTCGTCCGGAATGAAGAAAATCTTCGACGATCTCCCAACCATCTTTAAAGGCTTTGTACCACTCGCACACTTGGGTTTTCGATAAAACAGAGTCTCCATAAGCCCTTTCCAGCATTCGTAAGGATTCAGCGCACGGAATTTCGGTCAGAACGCAAAATATGAGGCAAACTCTCTGTTCAATATTTTTTGCCATTGTGAACTTCGCCGAGTATCACTATGTTCGACTGGTTTCATCAGTTGTCGTTAACAAACTACTTGACAGATCGAGCTCGTGTTTGGCCTAGTGATCAAAGACAGTCTACCAACATACAGAAAGTCAAAATCCTTAAAAATACTCAACGCAGGCCATTTTAATGAGTATTTATAGAAACTTTTTTGTCACAGATAAGTCTTGCAAGAACCATACATAGCTCAACTGAAAAAAGTCCTCGATATTCCTTAACATAGTTGATTTAAATTAATCAATCTTAGCAAGCAGTATATCGCAGTGGCTACTATTTTCACGAAAAGTACCGTAAAGGTATAACTTAATATATACCATAATGCTTACTACAGTAAATCGTTTAACCATCCAACCACCTTCGGTTCAGATCCCACACCCGAAAAGAACATTTAAAGATTCAAGCCATTCAAAATTGTGCATTTCTCAGTTTATTCGATAGACGACAAGAATGTAATGCGTCGGAAAATTGGTTATGCGATAACCGAATAAAACAATTCGAGTGCGAGTGAAAGAAGAATACGATTGCTGGAACTAATGTTTATTTTTCAGTTGCTTTGCTTTCACAACAACATGAAAGCAATTTAGGTTTCTGTTATTTTATTCGATTTCTCGATGCAGAAAGATTACTTGACTACTATGAGATGTAAAAGATAGATAATATCAAAGTTGCCACGAAAACGAAAAAATAAAAATGGAGTTCTGTTTTTTTTATGATGAGAAAAAAATTCCAATAAATTCTTTTGAAAATTTTCAGATTTCTTTGCCAATCAACATAACAGGAAGAATTTTACGTGAATATTTAAGAAATGTATCAATAAAATTTTATGAAACTTGTTTTCATCTTCAGGCAATTGTAATCGATAACAATTTTTTGACTTTCGTTATATCACTCAGGGTTCGGCAGAGGAATGAAATCCTTTTTTATTATTCAATTTCATTCGAAAAGTTTACTCAATATATAAAATCATTGTTTCTTCCGAGGAGCGTCCCATAGCGTTGGTTGCTTTGATTTGTTTTAAATCAAATCAAATTATAGAAACATATCTAAATAGTTTCAACTATTTCAATATATTAAAAAAGAAACAATAGAAATTCTTCGAAAATAAGATGAACCAAGTAATCCTTGACAGTGTTTGGCTCACAATCTGAAATAAACTTCGATTATATGTTTCTAAATATTTTTTGTCAGAGTCAACTAAATAATCGTCGGCAGAAATAATATTTTGCCGACTCGTTGCCGAGGATACTCATCCATATTCTGTAATACCAACTGTATCTCTCAACTCATAGACATCATAATACTAAATATAATAAAAATCAAGTGAATGATGGTGAGAAATAGAAATAATTTAAACACGAATGATTGTGTGTCCTTATATACGAGGTCTGGCTATTGAACAACGAGACTGGTTAGGAAAAACGGTTTTAATATAAAAATTATTCTACATTCGAATGCTCCCCTTCAATATACTCCTCTTTCCTCGCCACACACCTCTCCATACGTTTTTTCCGTTAATCGAATCAGTGGTGGAAGTTTTCTTTGGTGAGGGCCTTTAGGAGCTCTGCCGTCTTTTGCTTAACCGCTTATATCGACTCGAATCGGGTCCCTTTCAAAGCAGATTTTATCTTCGGAAACAAAAAAGTCACACGGTGCCAAATGTGACAAGTACGATGCGTGTTCGAGCACAGGAGTTCACTTACTGGCCAAATACTGCTTCACAGATAGCGCATTATGGGCAGGTTTTTCGGCACCAGCTTCGAACAGACTTTTGTCATGTGTAATTCCTCGTGTATATTTTTTCTAACCGTTTCTTTATCGACGTTCACAACCGCAGCTATCATCTGGATTCTCATCCGATCTGCAAGCACAATTTGATTGACTTTGGTCACTATTTCCGGAGTTGAAACAGTGATAGGGCGACCTGGGCTCTGGTCATCTTGAGTGCTCTCTCAACCCTCACGGAAGCGCCAAAACTACTCAAAAACACGTGCACGAGATAGAGATTTATCCCCGTAGGCCTCTGTCGGAGTGTCGTTCAACTTAACGAGAAATTTGAGATTGATACGCTGCTTCTAGTTTTTGTCCCACATGGTTTTCGGCACGAGAAAAAAACACGTTCGTTTCAAACCGCTACTGCACATATACTATAATATTAACGAAAAAGTGTTTTGGTACGTGCATAGACTAGATATCTAGATATCCAACGCACTACTCGTTTTTTCTCTTCTACTCTAGGGCGCCTTCTAGGTGCACAGTCTCGTTATTTAAAAGCCAGACCTCGTAGACCTAGTCATCGAGGAGCTGATTTACTCTACTCTAGTTTACAATAGTTATTGCGCTATTACAGGAATTTGAAAACACAAAAGTTAAAAAATGGATATTCTCACTACTGAATGGTTTCTGTAAGTAGTACCAAAAGGCTTGTAGAATGCATTTCGATCTGGATAACGCAGTCAAAAAAAAGACGTAGATCAAAAGACTAATTATTGCTTACCGTACCTCACATAAATATTCATTGTTTGCTCATCAGTGTTTTCAGGAAAGCTCTGAAAAGGGTTAGAAAAATGGGTACCGCAAATCCTTTTTCCGGAAAGTCCGTTCATTAATAATCCCACTTCAATATTATCTAAACTTGTGAGAACTTGAAACGCGTCTTCTGATGCTGAACTTATAGATTAATATCATAGAGCGATAAGACATAACTTGTCACCTATATGAAAAGTTTCTCCGTTTGGCCGCTAGAGGTCACCTAATCCAAAGAGTTTTTTTCTTATTTTTCAAATGATTCGACAACGACTCGATCGATAGAACCATATTTGGCAATGGGGTGCGTTATTCACGTTTTTTAGTGATCCTCTCAACGACCGTGACGTTTTACAAATGTCCCTGAAAACTCGAACATGTTTTCAATCAACCATAATTTTTCAACTGTCTGCGTTTGAGTAAAACTGTTGTAAACATTGAATATCAAGGATAATCATCAAACTTTTTTGTCTCCAGAGAAATTTTGATATGATGAGAGGTTCAATCACAAAAAACAGTTTTTCAATTTCATGATTTCATTTTTTCAACCACCTAACAAATCAAAAATATTACATTTGACCATGTTGACCTTGCGATCTATTTCTGTGGTCTGGCAGATTGCCATTTTATTAGGCTTGACAACCAATTGTTAACACAACTGTGTTCCTTAAGTTTCTAACTAGGTATTTTGGTACGGAAATGTACAGTAATTCTGAAATGGTTGATTTGGTTATGATGTACGAATTTTGTCATTGCAATGTACGTGAAAGCGCAAGAGTATATGCTGTAAGATTTTCAGATCGCATAGTGCCGAACAACCAAGCGTTTGGAAATCTGGAGAGGCGCCTCCGCGAGAATGGTTCTTCGAGCCCAGGAATTTGGATCGAGGACGACAACGAACAATAAGGACGGTAGAACGCGAAGAACCAATTTTGGACATGGTTGAGGAAAACTAACAATTAAGCACGCGGCGTTTATGTTTGCAGGTGGTCGTTCCTAAAACAATGATTCCTGATGTCTTGAAGTTCAGGAATTACTTTCCAACGATCCTGAGAATCGCCTTACTTCCTGTCGATTCACCCAAGAAAAGAGAACTCAGGATCTCCACTTCAGTAGGGAAATTCTATCTACTGACGAATGCACTTTTACTAGGTCTGGCATCACCAACCTACTCAATGAACACGTGTACAGTGTCGAAAATCCATAGCTTTCACAAGTACACATCATCAGAATGAATTCAAAATTACCGGATTTCAGTGATTGGCAATTTCATTAGTGGTCCGGTAGTGATTTTAGATCAATTAAACGGAATAGCATATTTGAAGTTTTTGCAAGAAACTTTGCCGGATTTGTTGGACGATATTTCAGTAATACTGCGTGCAGAAATGTGGTTTATTCACGACGGTGCACCTCCTCACTTCACTTCAGCGGTCCGCGAGTTATTACATGCTATTCGTTGGATCGGAAGGAGAGCTGATGCTTCTGCAAGTTGGCCAGCACGATCTCCCTACTTGAAACCGTGTGACTTCTTTCTTTGGGGTGCTTTAAAATCTACAGTTCACTCTTATCCAATTGACACCCGAGAAGAGTTACATATGAGAATTTTAAATGCGGCCAACTTCTTCAAAAATGACCCTGAAGTAATGCCAAGGGTCCAATTTAATTTCTAAGAAGATGATTAACTCCTGTATTGAGCAAAATGGTGGAATTTTTTCAACATTTACTTTAGTTGAATGAAGTTCTGGGTGTAAACTAATTAATCGGTATTCTGAAGTGAATGGTTTTTTTCTTATTCAGTTTCCAACTGGACAACCTGTTTTCATAGTGTTTAATAGTCATTGTAAAAACTTATTAAAGTTTTTCTTCCAATTTTAAATTTTTGTACTACTGAACATTGAATTTCTTATTTGTTTGATCCGATTCAGCCATCTAGGAAACATCATTTTGTCAACAAGAGGTTGTCAAGCTTAATAAAATGACAATCTTCCAGACTATAGAAACAAATCCAAAGACAACAAGGTCAATATGTGATATTTCTGACTTGCTAGGTGGTTGAAGAAATGAAATTATGAAATTGAAAAACTCACATCAAAAGATCCAGAAAAGTTTGATAATTAGCCTGGCTACTCAATGTCTGAAACAGTTTTGCTCAAACGCAGACAGGTGAATAATTATGGATGATTAAAAACACGTTCGAGTTTCTAGGGACACTTCTAAAGCATCATAGTCATCGAGTGGATCACTAAAAAACTGGAGATGATAGGTGTAGGATGTGTGGCGTGTTGGATAGCGTGCCAAACATGGTATCAAGCTGCAGTAGATGCGCCACTGAAGTGGAAATCTGAAGGAAATCTTTGGTGGTGCCAGGAAATGGCGTCAGAAATGCTTCAGGATGAGCGGAAATAAGCGGAGGGTTTCTGTGTGATAACAAACGTGATGAAAAAGAAGGAGATAGAGGACCGAGAACATCGAGATGTCATTATAAAGCATTTGTATTCCGGTAGAAGCATTCGTAATCAATAGTACGTAAGTGTAAAGTCAACATGTGTACAAAAAAGACACAATTTCGTCGCACCAAATCACGATTGTTGTGTGTAGTCCTAATTTTTAACAGTTCATTTGTAATCTCAGAGTGCTTATAAGTTACAATGAGTAATGCAACAGGGTATCAGAGCAAGAAAGTTACGACAAAATCGTAAACGAACGTTGAATAGATATGAGACTGAGAGTGATTCGAGCGGAGTCAGCGCTCAAGTTAATGATGAAGATTTTGATATTAATTATCAATTAAACCATAGAATTATAGATTTTGTTGCTGTTTTTCTCTGTCATTTCACAGCACGTGAAGTGTGAAACGTGTGATAGATATCAGGTATCATGAAAGAAGACTCGGGGCTTAGCCGAAATGTCCAGATGTTATAATTCCATGTAGTAAATTTATATGAGATGTAAAATGTGAAATCAACCGTCTAATCGTGTTAGCAATGTGACTGCTAGGAATAGGACTAAATGGAATAATGAAGTTTTGTGCTTTTATGGAATTGCCACGACCAATATTTCAATCTTTTTACGACAAATTAGTGGATATGATTTCGATCACAACAAAACCGTACGAGATGCTAGTATGAAGAAAGCAGCGCAAGAAGAGAAAAAGAAAAGTGGAGAAGATGGACAACTTGAAGGGATAACTGTTTCCAGGTAAATGCTCGTGGAGGGAAAGCGGATTTTCTTCGCTTTCTGGAATCACCTCAATGATTGGATGGTTTACAGGCAAAATCATCGATGTTGAAGTAAAGTCAAAGTACTGTAAGTCTTGTGAGCACTGAAAGAATAAATTGGAAACATGTGAGTATGAAGAATGGTACAAAAAACAAGTCCATGAATGCCAAGCGAACCATGACTGGTCAGCTGGTAAGATGGAGATAGACTCTGTCGTCGAGATGTTCTAACAATCCGAAACTTTGCGCGACCACGAATACGCAAACCACATCGGTGATGGTGACAGAAAAGCCTTCAAAGGAATAATGAATAAAAATCCGTGAGAAAATTTTAAAGTACAGAAGAAAGAGTGCATTGATCATGTACAAAAGAGAATAGGCACTCGATTGAGAAATCTGAAAAAAACAGTTAAAGGCCTCGAAGAATAAGGTAAATTAACTGCCAAATAATTTCAACAATCAACAATTTATTATGGCCTAGCTATAAAATAGAATACGGATTCCTTGGGAAATATGAGAAATGAAATGTGGACAACCTTATTTCATAGGTTGTTTACCGAAAATCCGCAGCATGAGAAGTGCTCATAGTATTGGAGTAACTGGAAGAAGGCGCAAGCAGAAAAATCCTTGGACACCTTCAATCATAAGCAGCCACTTCCTGAAAATTCTTTTAAGCCATCAAACCGATTTATGAAGACTTGAGCCTAGACGAATTTCCAGACTGTTGCTCAGGAAGCTACACGCAAAATAGCAACGAAAGTTTCAATGCTACTGTTTGGAATTTGGCTCCAAAATCTTAGCGACTGCTTTTGCTGTGTGTAACTTCAACGATGGCCTCAGTAATATTCTACAAATAATGAATGTTTTAGAGATTGATGTTCGCGACCAATCATATAATTTTTGTCTTGAAGCCGATGCTAAACGGATTAAGCACGCGGAGCGGTCTTTGACAGATGCGGCAAAAGAAACACGCTCAATATAAAATCATCGAGGGAAGAGAATGAGGAAGAAAATTTAAAGGGCAGCTGTATAGTCCTCGGATAGCAGATTAATGTTAAAAAAATTTAAACTGTCAAAATTTTCATTTTTTCATGTTTATTAAGCATTTGAAAACTTTCATTGCGTTTTTCTCGAATCACGGTTTTTCAAAACAGCAAGCAGATTAACTCTAACAACTTTCATTCTTTTCATTCAAATTTGTATCAGTATCTTTAGAATTAGATTCTGAAGAGAAATGCCTAGAGGATTTAACAGGACAAGTTAATCATTATTAATCAGGAAATGATTAGCTTTTTGTTTGTTAACCATTTAACGATTTATTTCAAATGCTCGACATTCACACAAAAATAAATATTTTTGAAATCCCTTCGTATTTCTATAGCTATAAGAATGTATAATAAGAGTTTTTTTTCTACATCCAAATTTGCAGCAGCTACATTGCGTGCCGCAGTGCGCCTTAAATTCTACGTTCTTCGCAAAAATGGCTGTGGTGCCGTCATTTTCAAATATATTTTTATATTAATTTTCTATTGTGTTATTTACATATACGCCTAATAACTTCCTTCAATATTATGATTTTATTACTTCTCCTTCCACACAAAAAAAGTGACGTTTTTTAGACTGTTGAAGTTGTGAAAACCTGTAAAAGATTATGAGTCGTTTGTGTGCCAGCTAACAGATAATCAAAAATCTTAAAATTCTTACTGCAAAATTCATATTTATTATCGATTAGTATTAGGTGGGGTGAATTTCATACGGAATATTGAAAATTTCGTTTTTTACAATAACAATGATTAAAGTCGTGCATACTGTTATTTGCAATAAGAAAGATACCTACTCCCGGTTAAATCAGAGTGGAAAATTTATTAGAACTTTATCTCGAATGACACCAGAATAAACAATTATAAAATTTCACCAATTGATTAACCCGTTCTCTATATATTTAAAATATTTCATCTCGCGTAGACACACGGTATTTATATGGTATCAGATTCCTTCCTAGTTTAGGTTGAAAATCCATTTAGTATTTCTGGCATGACGTTTTCTTGCTTCCCTTGTTTTCATTTTTCAGATCCCTGCCATTCCATCTTAACAATGGAAATTCTGGTTAGAATGAAATCTGGCGTATATAGAAATTATTGCAGTTTGGACAAGATAACATATAAACTCACGGTTTATTTAAAGTCTCTAGTGGATTTTGAAAATTAATCAAGAGTGATGACAAATCATTTTGAAAATGCAATTTTTGATTTAAATTTGGACAGATTATGCGACATTTTCTATCATCTGTCCAAAATATCTTAAGGGGATGTATTTCACGGATTGGTTGGTACTAATAATTGGATGAATTTCGCTAATAGCAATGGATTATTGTTCTTCTTTTACCATTTCGGCAATCAGGCCTCGATCGAAACTTTAGTTGTGAGGATTTTTTATTGATGAAGGTAACAAAAATGCTCTGCAGATCATTTAATTGAAACCTAAATTTATTGTGAATTTGAGTGATTGTATTTTCCTGGAATACATATATCTGTGCTGCATTACCTTACACCTCTTTTAGAGAGAAATCGCTTAAATCCTGTGGAATCAAATTATCTTCCTTTAAAGTGACACAAAGTCTTTTCACGGTGTATGTATATACATACGTACGTATGTATACGTATCTATACTAAATATGAATTTGAAGGAGCAAGTTTTAGTATGTTATTTTATATGTTGAACATAAAAATATCCGTTAGAAAAGGATCAAGACCGATAGGTTTTTCATATATCTAGTCATTGAATTGGAGATAATGCTGTAAGCATAATTGCAAAAGACTTATAAATTTGCAATGTATGGAAGGGTTAACATGTGATCATTTTAAGATGTTATGCTAATACTATCATTTCTAGGAGAGTTTGAAATAATGTTGTCTACATCTAAGCTTTGGAGATGTGAATTATTCAGTAGAAAGAAATTTTCATATTTTGGGTATATTCAGGAGTGAAGTTTGTCTTCTTTTTGAATATTATATCTAATTATATGTCTGAAATGTAAGTGGGACTATTAACAAATGAAGAAACTGGGCCGATTAGAGTATTTTCTTTGTGGGTGTATATAGTTGTGGCGTAAATATAGTTATAGTAGTATAGTTGGATTCATGTTAGTTTATTAATAACTAGGCTTAGTTGAAATGTTAAAATGTTGAAATGTTAGATGTTAAATCTCATGTTGTGCTTTTTAGTGGTTACTGATAAACAGATGTTTAATCATTATGAATTTCAACTAATTTTTCTTTTCAATAAAATCATAAATTTTGTCTTAATATTCCAATATTTTTCAAATAACTGAGGCTTTGACGATTGTTGGATCATCGATCCAAACTTTGGCTCAAACAGATTTCATGATGTTGATTGTTAGGTAATATTTTTAATAAAGCATGTTTTGAGAGTTCTTGTAATTCTAAGAGCTATTATTTTAAAGTCATCGAATTCAAAAGAGTATTAGTGGATTCTAATGTTGAAAATTCTTTTACCGCTTGACCGTTGGTTCAAATTTATCTCATTCTTCAAGTAGATTTATTTCACAGTCAGATAATTTAGTTTTAGTTAAAATAGCTATATGTATACTAAATGTTGTCCAAACGCTAAATGTTATTGACCGTTAGAGTTATATTTTGCTCTAACTGTAATGATTTTAGTTTTTATTATGATTTCCGAAATTTGTGTGAATGATTTAGCTGATGTAGACTCTAAACTTCGTTATCAAATACATCGAATTCAATAGGGTGTAGTATCTGAGTTACTTCAGATTGTAATATGTTAACATAGTCTTGAACTATGTTCTTCTTCTGGTATCGCATTTCACTTCTTCTTTTATCCATGATTCTTTTGCAAACTGAATAGTTTTCTTTGTCGAGCGAGAAGTAGAATTGATCTTGATTCGCATATAGTTAGGAACCATTTTATTTCTCAAACATAAAATGGCTTGTTTTGCCGAACTAGCATATTTTATTAGAGATTCGCATATAGTTAGGAACCACTTTATTTCTTGAACATAAAATGGCTTGTTCTGCCGCACTAGCATATTTGATTAGAGCCTACATTATTCGGTAGTTAAGCATGATTGAAAAGCACATGAAACTTTCTGCTTTGGGTTATAACACATACATTGAATTTCCAGATCCCTGTTTCCGCGGTTTTGACTCTTGCTGATCAACGGTCAGTATGTAAACCAAGTACAAAGTGAGTTGAGATATGAATAAATAGATCGGTGTTTCGACTTGGAAATGCAGATATTAGATGTGCAGTAAATTACTATTGAGAGGTCGTTATTTGATTAATATATCGAAAATTTGGGTTCACTGTTCGTTCATTAAAAAATAGATCTAAAGAACAACCCTCTTTCTCATTTTCTAGTTTTGACTGAATGAATGAAAGTTCAGTGACCTACAATCAGTTGGAATATTCGACTCACTCTTTAGTAATAATTTTTAAATAATGAACTAATAGACTGATATATGTAAATCCAAAATTTTCGGTGTATTCAAATAGTTACTCCTTTCAATAATTGTTAAGTGCAAACCTATCATCTGCTTCAAAAATCATAATAGTTATTAATTCAGAAAAGCTCTACAGTAACATGAATTTGATTCAGAGAAGATGAAATAAATCTACACTCAAAATATTTCCATTCAAGTTCAGATGATGCAACCATCTATGACAAATTCAAAATATTATTATAGCTGTATCTGAGATGAAATATTTCAGTTTTTTCTATGGACCAACTAAATTATTTCACTATAGAAAGATGCAATAAGGTTTCCAATATTTTTAAGAAATTGAAAGTTCTCAATATTGTTACGACAAATTGCCCACTTCTCGTTATCATTCACTCATTTCCTATGACCATCATAGTTCATTAACGCTTCTCGTTGATATTCACATAATTCATGTAACTATTTTCCATATTAACGTTTCCTATTCTTATTCAACTCTTTAGACCTAAGAGTAACTTCTTTAGTTACGCCACTGCATTTGTAATTCGGCGATATTCGTAGCGACGCGAGAATAATTGACGATTGATAACCATCGTGAGATTTATCATGAAGAGTTTCTTTCTCCTTACGGACCTTTAGGCGAGATTATCGTATTGCAATTTATATAATAAAGGATAGATATCTCTTGATATTGTTAAAGTAACGTCTTGTGTATTTAGTGCCCTTTAAGAAGGGGGTGAGTATATTTTCTTGTTTTGTACTGTTCATTAATTTTTATTTTGATTGAAATAATTTTATTTGCACGTGTTTTTTTTTCAGTTCTTTCAGATAGAAGACTGCTTTTATATTTTACTTCTCTGCCAGCACTCAATTTCTGATTCTGTTTTATAAAATAGCTAAAATTTTTCGGTTAATCATAGCTCTTCAATTTTTCGTTTGAAACTAGTTTTGAGTCGGTTAGATGATACTGCGTACCAACCATTTCGTTTCATAATTTTTTGTCATTTAACAGTCGACCATATTATCTTGCATCAGTTCTAGACTACTGATTCATGTAGTTTTTCTTAGTTTTTTATTGAACAGATCACGAAGTGAGTTACATTTTTTCATTTGTAAGGCTGATATTTCAGCTTACCCTTGGGGTGAATACTTGAGGAGAAATTATCGTACCCTTGGGGTGAATACTTGAGAAGAAATTATCTTAACCTTGGAATGATTCTTTGGAAAAACCACCGTAACATTGGGGTGAATACTTGGAAAGAAATTATTTTACCCTTGTGAAGCTACCGTATCCTTGGTGTAAATACTTCACAGTAGGAGAAATACCGTTCCCTTTTGGTGAATATTTAAAGAAACTACCGTACCCTTGGGGTGCATACTTGGGGCTAGATACCTGTCCATTGGAAGAGCCAGCTTCTAAAAGGACGATAGGAGATACCAAGGATAAGTCTCCTGAAAATTTGAAATTCAGGCAACCAGCTGCAACATTTATTTTTGTGTTCATTTACAACTATCAGGCTCCGATAGCTCTCATAATCAATTTTTTGTTAATATTAATTAAAAAGAAGAGATAACATAATAATCATTTACCTTGTTGGGTGGAACAACTTAAAGGACATACCCACGCCCTAAACCTCTGATTTAGCTGTATATATATATATATATATATATATATATATATATATATATATATATATATATATATATATATATATATATATATATATATATATATATATATATATATATATGCAGAAATTCTTCAAGAAAAACTAGTGTTTTCCTTAGTTCGCGACTACTCAAATGATGATATTCAATAAGAGTATACTGAAACTTCAATAATCATCTAAATTCAGAATACATAAAACGCATAACATATTTTGATATTCATTCTAAATTGATTTTCATTTATTCCTCTCAGCAAATCGTTTTGAAATCCTGATTATCGAATTACAAATAAATGGAACCTGCAGATAGACATCAGAGGCTTTAATACTTTACTTTTGGTCCCTTCAGAAATTAGCTTCCATCAGTTTGGAAATCCCAATGGGAATGTTGGAATTTCATCGGAATTGCCCAAGTTTTATTACAGTCGTCTGAATTCCGCAGCGTAAACTCTACGAGAAATTTTGTCGCCTGAAGGAAAACGGAATGAGAGAAAAAAGTGTACGTTTCGAAAGGTATCGTATATCGGATTGAAGTCAGAGCAACTATAGCATTTCAGGTTGAATTGGAATTGAATAAAATCCCTATTTAAATACTTATCATTGTTGACTGCTGCTGATAACTGACATAGCAAAAACTCAGGTTTAGTTGGACCGAAATTTTCATATTTCCTTATTCGTACATATTGCGCTGATTATAATCTTTTTCAATATATGGCATAATTAAGTACTTACTTATGTAGGGCGCATAGTGAACGCTGCAACATTTTACTGTTTCGGAAACGAAAATCGAGGATAATAATAATTGGCATTTTTCAAGCTGTAAATTTGTTTATGCAGTTATTGTCAAAGCCGTTATTTCACACTGATCTTTTCTAAATTCTTGTTTGCCTATTCGTGAAAGGGAAAACGTGCGTATTCTATGCACAAGTGTGTGAAACTCAGCCATTTTGATTAAACTACTATTAGCAGAGTAAAATTCTAGGGCCGCCAGACGTTACTTATTTTCTCAAAGATGAAATATATTGGACAAAGTAGTATTGATAGACATTCTTATAGAATGCATACTTGAAGCTGGACATGTTGGTTCCTTTGGACGTATCAGGATGTTTCAAAGGATATGACTAGAGATTCTCGACTTGCCTTGAGAAGCCTTAGTTCTCAGAATTCAAGTCAATTTTTTCTCGCTCCTATTAAGTAAAAGAGGAAGTTCAATGTTTAATCGCAATTATGTTCTGAGGCAAGCTTTAAATTTGAGGATTCAAGAAGCTTGAATCAAAACACAAGTTAAATAAAACATTGAACTTCCTCTTATATTCAATAAAGGTTTAAATAAAACTGGATATTTGATCGGGAAATATTTAAATGAAATTCTACGTCTAAAAAGACAACATGAATGAAACAACTGAATTGAACCTACATTACAAGTTGAATACCTGTGATATTAAAATATTCCTACTGAACAATCCTTTTTACACAGCAGAAGAGTTTTTGCATTATGAGATTTTGATATTATTGTTTGTTACATATTCATTGTGAAGATATGTCTTTGTGAAATTTTTAACTAGATGTTTCCATATGTATAATTTATTTCCGATCATATTTGATAGGAATATTTTTTTTTTATTCCCTGACATTCCATGTAATTATTTCTGATGGTAAATTAAAAATAACAAATAACAAAAATCAAGAAGAAGAACAATGAGCGGAACTACATTCCCACTTCATCAAATAGTTTCTAATTTTATGTCCTTGAAGCAAGTTGAGACACATTAACGTGCTAAGTGATTTGTGAACCAATCTGTTTCGGGTATTGGTAAAAGTTAACGCAGCTCTTGAGAACTGTCTCTCTAGCCGAACATTTCAAACACTAAACGTGTATTTTACCTTTTTAGTTTTCTCTTGTATTGAAGTCTGCCGTACTGCCATAATGATAATGGTATAACAGTAACAGTATATTCTTAAGAAATGAAGTAACTTCGCGTTTATTTTATATACGTATTTATATTTATTTCGGGACTCCCCAATTCTTAGTTCTCGGTGAATGGCCGTTCAATTCCTGTTCTCGGTGAATAACTCATTTTCCAAAATAGTTCTGCTGAATATCGTCGAATGTAGTAAACCTGAATCGATACAATTTTTATTGTATCAATATTTTGCTTTCCCTTCTGGCCACTGGATGAATATTGAGTTTTCAACGAATGATACGAAAAATGGCTAAAAGTTACATTTCATTTGAATCTATTCTATTATACATAAAAATTTACTGTAGGTTGTATAGGTTGTAGGCTACATCAATATTTTGCTGAGTGTTGCTTTTGAATACAAAAATTCTTCAAATTTCTGAAATAACTGCTGATTGACTTATTCCTTTTTTCCTCTAAATCAACCAAATTCTCACGGGGAGATTTTTGTATTTATTTTTCTCGTTGCGAAATGAATTGACTAGATTAAACGTAATAAGTTTTGAAATCTTAGTGTGGTGCAGCCATCAAGGAAATTTCTGTATGAATAGAGATACTTCCTACTTCTATTGTATTTCTACCATTACGGAGCCAAGCATTAGGAAGTATCAATATTTCAAGGAGCTTGAAAAAGCTTGATGTCATGTCAAGCTTTTGTGTTGCAAATCAAGTCGAGCCGAATCTTTAATTTGTTAAATGCTTGAATTTCAATTCAAGTCAAGCTTTTCGAAAAACTTTTCAGCTTCTTGACTTGGTGGAACACTAGATATGAATAATTCATACCGCCAGACACTTCTCGCAGGTCGTAGCTTTTACCGGACGATTTGAAGCTACCGAAAATATAATGTAACCTTACTGATATTATCAGTTTTGAATGTTGTATATGATATCTAGGGAACTATTTGAATGTCTTTTACGAGCATCCACACCAGTTTCATTGTCCAAACAGCTCACGGTCGCTACGAATTGCGAAGTCTCTCTCTTTATCTCTTCGCTCATTCTTTGTATGCAGGCGCATGCGTTTGTTAAATGAATAGTATTTTATTAGCTGTTTTGTAATCAAGTATTAAGGATTCAGTAATTATGTGTTTGTGTTTTAGTAAAATATTTAAAAGGCAGTAGTTAATTTCAAAGAATGGAATTCTCTCATCGTTGACAATAATAGAAAACTATTTTTCATTAAATTACAATTTTGACTTGTACCAGAAATAAATTGAAAGGTATTGATGTAACTGAGATTTATGGTCATTTGGTTTCTTTGTTGGGTCGTTGTCAACCAGGATTTCATTCGTTGACTGTATGCGATTACAATCCTCCTTTCTCAAGAAAAAGAAGGAAAGGCCGTTCAATATAAAAAAAGAATGACATGATTGATGTAGATGCTGCTAGACTTCAACTAGTCTTCAGCACTTACACGGTTTCCGACGTAAATGAAAAGTTTAATCATAAGAAAATATATGTAAGCAAATAACCTCTATGAAACATTGAGACTCCGGAGAACAAATTATATCGCTCATCTCTTCAATAATGCCCACATGAAGCAACTTTGTATTATTAGCTCAGACAATGATAGATGGATACTGGATGAGAATAAGTATCTATTTAACTGGTTCAATGGATCATTTACAAACCTTTGTACGTGAATCGCTCAAAGATGAATCAGGTAACCTACTTTTGACGAGGATAATAATTTGGATATGTTATACTAAAATAGTCTTGATGATGAGTTATCAAACTTCTGTGGTGATGATGATAATGAGAATAAAATGATGACAATTAGTAATAACTAAATGATTATCAATATTCATTTTAATTCTTATTTGAGAATTATGTCTAAACTTTCGCTGTACATTAAAAGATAAAAACGATAATAAACCAATATTTTACGAAATGTCACTGTTGCAAACAATCATGCTCATAACTCGTAGACATAGCAACCCCAAAAACGTGGTGGGCTGTTTAACCAATGAAACTGGCCTGGCTGCTTATGAAAGACATTTAAATAGTTCTCTGAATGTCATACATGAAATTCAGAACTGAGAATATATGTGAGGTCACGTTATACTTTCGAGCAAAGGTTACGACCAGCGTAGAGTGGTATGAATCATTAATTCATGTTATTTCCTTCAAAACATATTTTAAATTTAGCTCTGAAAGTTGAATGAACGAAAGTTTAATTTATGTAGCTGGTACCTCGAAATGACCAACAAGTCAAGCTAGCCAGTATGCATTCCAGAAGAGTGCCTACAAACACTATTTTGTCCAATGCTTTTTATCTGTGAGAAAAAGAGTAACGCCTGGCAGCACTTGGATCTTGATTTACGTTATCGGTAAAATTTTTTTTCAATTAACATAAAATACCAAATATCAGTTCTATCTGTTATACTAAATCTCGAGTTAGCGAGGAGACAGAATTCCCTGGCGTGTCATTGGCGGGAAGGCGGAAATAGAGTACGTTAAAGGAATAACAAACAAACAACCAATTTAAAATTTTTGCA